>CM029652.1:19735420-20229812 GCA_017311315.1 Dendrocalamus latiflorus
CCCTTCGAACGGGTGGCCGCGAAGCTGGCGCCTACTCGAAGTAGACGCGCGCGCTCCGTCCCCTACCCTTCGAACGGGTGGTAGCGAAGCTGGCGCCTAGTCGAAGTAGACGCGCGCGCTCCGTCCCCTACCCTTCGAACGGGTGCGCTGCTTGGCCACCTACCAGGCGCGGCCTTCTAGGTTCGAGCGGTTCTTCTTTCCAAATCTTGGACAGCCGAATCGCCGGGAATTTGATCCGTCTGTGCATTGAGCGCCAGGGCAGGCGAGCGACCTTTATAAGGTGTTAGTGTTGAGGTGGAGGCACCCTTTCTCATTCTGCTTTTTGACCTGCCGCTTCGCTTGCGCCCGTGCTAATTGTCACGCCAGTTGCTCCCTTGCCTGCTTCTTCTCCTTCCCTTGTCGCGGAGAGCGATGGCCAGCCACGACGACGCCACGTACCACCCCCGTAGCGGTTCCTTGCCTAGCCAGGGCGAGGTGAACCATCCTTCCCAAGAGTACAAACTGGTGCCGCGGGGGAGCTCGCGCGCCAACAAGCTGTGGAACGCGATGGAGCACTCGGGAGGCTCCTGCTCCCGTGTGCTGGGGAAGAGCCGCATGACGGAAGGGACGCTACAACGGCTCGTGGATGAGGGGAAGATCGCGGACCGCAATGGGGCTCGCTTACCCCGCCGGGACGAGACGGAGCCGAAGCCCGGGGCCCTGGAGGCAATTGTTTTCGTCGCGTTCTTCGATGCCGGCCTTCGGATGCCCTGCACGTTGTTTGTGGGCGAAGTCCTGCGGGCCTACCAGTTGGAGCTAGCCCAGCTGACACCCCACGCGCTACTCCGCCTCGCTGTCTTCGCGTGGGCGATGCGGACAGAGGGGTGGCGCCCCAGCGCCAGCTTATTCGCCACCCTGCACGATGCACACTGTCGACCGAGAAAGGTTGGCGGGGCGGTGTCCAACTTTGGCGGTGTGGACTTCGTGCTCCGGGCGTCCTGCGCGACGTTGTTTCCTGTGTCCGCCTCGTCAGGGCAGTGGGCGTCCGGCTGGACGCGGTGGTGGTTCTATTACACCGTGACCGACAAGAGCAGAATGCAGTGCCGAGGCGGGCCGATCTCGTTTAATAGCACGCCGAGTCTGAAGGCGGAGATTGACGACACGCGAAAGCTACAGAGCCTCGTCGGTGTCGCCCGTCGAATGAGCGTGCGCGACCTAGCCGAGGAGTTCACGATGCATGGGGCGGCGCCACTCTCCTCCCGGGGGAAGTATGTTGTGCCGAATGACCCCCGCGAGGACGGGTTCGAACCATGCGTGTCTCGGGTGCTTCCGCCCTCTGCCCCTTGTAAGTCGCCCATCGTGTCATTGTATCTGTTTGGCTTCCGCCTAACTGACGTGATCTCCTGCGCAGTGACTCGGCTAGAAGATGCGGAGCGCGTGGTTGCGGCGCTCCTCGGCCCGTATACGCTTAAGGAGCACCGGGCTCGCGAGGCCGCGGTGAAGGCGGCTAAGCAGGGGCGGATAAACCGCACCTGCGAGGCTGTGGGCATTGCCGTGCCCGAGCGCATGGTGCCGGAAGAGCTCCCCGCCGGGACTCCCGGCGCTCAGGACGGTGATAGCCCCGCGAGGGGGCTGTCTTCGCGACGCCGGGCCCGTTCCCCGGCTGCCGTATGCGACCCGGCAGCCCCCCGGCGGCTAGCTCAGCTGAGGCGGAGCGTGCGACCGGCGGTGGGCCTGGCCACACTGCTTCGGAGGGGCGCGCCGCCGCGGATCCCCCGACATTTTCTGCCGATGCCCACGAGCCCGTGCTCGGGCTCGCGGCCACCGCTGAGTTGGCACCCGTCAACCCGGGGGGTGGCGTCGTCCCCGGCGAGCAAACCACAGGGGACGGTGCGTTATCAACCGTAGCGGCCGACGAGGGCGTGCCCCCCGCGGAGGAAACCGCGGGGGCGGCAATGACCGGAGCTGGTTCTGCCGTGGAAGAATCACTTGCGTCACCGCAGGCGAAACGCCCTTGGACGCAGTCCCCCCCGCCAACGGGGGGTCGATACGCTGTTGTGGGGCCTTGCCGTGGGATTACGGCGGCTGGCGCGGCCGAGAAGACCTTCTCCCCAACCGTCGAGGCGCCCGCGTCCCCCTGGGTGGTCGACCCGGTGCCACTTCCTACCGTGACGAGGGGCGCAGGAGGTAGGTGTGAGTCCCTTTCTTCCCCTGACTTCGCAAGACTTTCTCCGATCTGCTCGCTCATTCTGCCGACATCAGGCGAGACGACGTCTGCCGTACGTGGCGAAGGATCGAGCAGCGGAGGTATGCGCGAAGTCGGGAGCCGCATGCAGGATGCCCCGCCGGTGTCCATTGCTGCTGACATGGCCGTGGCCACGGTAAATCCTGGCGTGTTGGGGCCGGAACTCGCTCGCTCGGACTTCCTCCCTCGCCCAGAGATATTTTGCGACCTCACCGCCGCCGCCGAGCGTGCCGACAACGGCCTCAACCGAGAGGTGTTGTCGTCATGCGCGGGGGACCTCCTGGCGCTCGCGTTGCAGGCCTCCGAGATGAGGGTAAGTACGTGCGCTTCAGCTTGTACGGTACTGCTAGACGCCTGCTGATTTGTTGTTCCTGTCAGACGCTTGCCCTCAGCCGGTCCTTTGACGAGGCCCGCGTTCGGGAGCGGAGGGCTCTGGAAGCCAACCTCCGCGAAGCAAACACTGCTATCGCCGCGAAGGATGAAGAACTTCGCGCGCTGGAGGACGCCCTGGTGGCCGCACAAGTTGCGGCCACGGAAGCGCGGGACGCCGCGGCTGGGGAACGCGCCGCCTTCGTGCAGCAGATCTCCGTCCTAGAAGGGGAGAACGCCCAGCTGGCGGAGGCTGCTGCCGGGAACCGCCTTGCCTTGGAAAATGCGTCTGTGTCGGCGTGGCGGGCTATGGAGTCTCTGAACTAGGCCCTTCGAGATCTGTGCGTCCGAGTGCCGGATACTACGCACAGGCCGGAGGCCCTGTCGGAGACGCTCGGGCTGATCGAGGAGGGGGCCGACGTTGCTCTTCGTGGCGCCAGGACCTTTGGCGAGCACTGCGGCTATGTTGGTGCGTGCTTCGCCCTCGCCCTGCTTCATACTCGTGGGTGTAGGCATACCCACGAGCTAGCGAATCCTCAACTGGATCTTCCCGACCGACCAACGGTTATGTCGGACGCCATCTGCTCCATTGGGGCTAGCCTGCAGAACTTCCACCAACGGATCTGGGGCCGCTTCGGGGAAGGTGCAGCGAGAGTCGCCGTGCAGCAGACGTTGCATGGGGAGGGGGACCTCCTCCAGTGGCTTGAAGGGGTCCTTCAGCGCCGCGACGACGACGGCGCGGGCTCGTCCGCACCGTGCCAAGGCTGAGCGGTTGGTCGGGTGGTGCAGGGGGATGATGTACTGGTTCTTACGCATGTGACCATGTAACCCCTTTGCTTTTGCAATGGAACCAAGTAGTACTTTATGCTTGGTGTTACCTGCCGCCGGACGCGGAGGACAGGTGTACGCATCTCGTTTATGCTCCGTGGAGTGGCGCGTGCGGAGGCAAACCTCGACGCTACGATTTCCTTTATAGTCCGGAGACTCGCGCGTGCGGAGGCGGACCTCGACGCTACGTCTTATTTAGAGTCCGTGGACTAGTGCGTGCGGAAGCGGACTTCGACGCTACGTCTTCTTTATAGTCCGGAGACTCGCGCGTGCGGAGCTAGGCTCAACGCTACGTCTTATTTAGAGTCCGTGGACTATTGCGTGCGGAGCTAGGCTCGACGCTACGTCTTCTTTATAGTCCGGAGACTCGCGCGTGCGGAGCTAGGCTCGACGCTACGTCTTATTTAGAGTCCGTGGACTATTGCGTGCGGAGCTAGGCTCGACGCTACGTCTTCTTTATAGTCCGAAGACTCGCGCGTGCGGAGCTAGGCTCGACGCTACGTCTTATTTAGAGTCCGTGGACTATTGCGTGCGGAGCTAGGCTCGACGCTACGTCTTCTTTATAGTCCGGAGACTCGCGCGTGCGGAGCTAGGCTCGACGCTACGTCTTATTTAGAGTCCGTGGACTATTGCGTGCGGAGCTAGGCTCGACGCTACGTCTTCTTTATACTCCGTAGAGTGCGCGCGAAGGCGTCCCCCCGTTGCGTCTTATTTATACTCCGTAGAGTGCGTGCGGAGCTAGGCTCGACGCTACGTCTTATTTAGAGTCCGTGGACTATTGCGTGCGGAGCTAGGCTCGACGCTACGTCTTCTTTATAGTCCGGAGACTCGCGCGTGCGAAGCTAGGCTCGACGCTACGTCTTATTTAGAGTCCGTGGACTATTGCGTGCGGAGCTAGGCTCGACGCTACGCCTTCTTTATAGTCCGGAGACTCGCGCGTGCGGAGCTAGGCTCGACGCTACGTCTTATTTAGAGTCCGTGGACTATTGCGTGCGGAGCTAGGCTCGACGCTACGTCTTCTTTATTGTCCGGAGACTCGCGCGTGCGGAGCTAGGCTCGACGCTACGTCTTATTTAGAGTCCGTGGACTATTGCGTGCGGAGCTAGGCTCGACACTACGCCTTCTTTATAGTTCGGAGACTCGCGCGTGTGGAGCTAGGCTCGACGCTATGTCTTATTTAGAGTCCGTGGACTATTGCGTGCGGAGCTAGGCTCGACGCTACGTCTTCTTTATAGTCCGGAGACTCGCGCGTGCGGAGCTAGGCTCGACGCTACGTCTTATTTAGAGTCCGTGGACTATTGCGTGCGGAGCTAGGCTCGACGCTACGTCTTCTTTATAGTCCGGAGACTCGCGCGCGCGAGGGCGTCCCCCCGGTGCGTATTTTGTTTATACTCAGTCCCGTCGCCTTGGCGACGGCGAGTGCACACGCTAACGTGCGTCTTTGGTTTATACTCAGTCCCGCCCTCCCTGGCGACGGCAAGTGCACACGCGAACGTGCGTCTTTGGTTTATACTCAGTCCCGCCCTCCCTGGCGACGGCGAGTGCACACGCGAACGTGCGTCTTTGGTTTACACTGCGGGGGCGCGCGCCCTCGCCGCGTGCTTGCATGTGACGAAGAAAAATTAACGGCAAACAGCGATCTTCATTATATCCCCGTTTGCGCGGGTGAGCGACTACAGAGGGTGAATATACTGACCGTTTGCCCTTGGTGCGGCCGCAGCCTCTAGTCGCTAGACATCTGCAGGGCCCGCGCAGGCGCCTATGAATGACCCCACGGACCTCCGCGCGGTGACGTCGGCTCTAAGAGCGTCGCTGGGCTTCGCGACGCGGGCATCTGGACCTGGTCGCCTCGGACGGTGATGATGGCCCGGGGACCCGGGATCTTCATGCACAAATAGCCGTGATGTGGTACCGCGCCGAAGGAGTTGAGGATTGGGCGCCCCAGTATGGCATTGTAGGGATACGGGAGGTCGACCACGTCGAAGGTGGCCTCTTCGGTCCGCACATTGTCATCTCGGCCGAAGGAGACTTGAAGGCCGATCTGGCCCAGCGCCCGCAGGGGCTGTCCCCCGAAGCCTTGCAGTGGGATTCCCGAGGGCCCCAGGCGGCTTCGAGGGATCCCCATCTGGTCGAAGGCCGCCGCAAACAACACGTTTGCGGAACTACCCCCGTCCACCAAGGCGCGCCCCACGTCGCATCCCGCGATGGTGACCCGGATGACCAGGGGTCCTGATGAGGGAAGTCCACACCTTGGGCGTCATCAGGTGTGAACGTAACCTCGTGCCGCGCCCATTCCGGTGGTGCTTGCGTTGGGTATGCCGCCACGTGATGTAGTCTTCGCGCGTAGGCCTTCTGCTGCTGCGCCGAGGCGAATTCCAGCGCAGAGCTGCCGGATATGACATTAATGACCCTGCGGTAGGTTGCGTCCGGGGCTTGCAACGACAGGAGGCCCTCCCGAGGCTGCTGTACGTGAGCTTGGATCCGCAAGGTGCCTTCCTGGGGTTGCATTCCCTGCGCCTGTACCTGCATCCCCTGCGCCTGTACCTGCATGGGGGCCTCGTATGGGAATTGTACGTGGGCCACCGCAGGCGGGCGCGCCTCCGGGTTCCTGTCCCTAGCGACGCTGTCGCGGAGCGCCGCGATGGAGGTGCAGTTGCGGGTATCATGATTGCCGCGGCCGTGGACTAAGCACCACAGTCCCTGATGCTGGTCGTCGTAATCTCCACGACCCTTATCGTTGCGGCCCCTGCCACGGCCGCGGCCGCGGCCACGGCGCCCCCGGCCGCCTCGGCCCGCTGGAGCACCCTCGTCGGACCCGCCTTCGATGTCAAGGACATACCGGTTTCGCCTCGACCTTTGCTGGCCGCGCTTGGGTTGATCCGACGACTCCTTATGCGAGTTGTCCCTGCGGTCGGGCGCGTCCCTGGACGGCTCCTGCTTACGCTTTCCCTTCGAAGAGCCGCCCTTCGGCGGATCTTCGGTTTTTGCCGAGACTCCGGCCTGGTTAGAGTCGGAGTCGTCACCTTGCCTTCGCCGCGCGTCTTCCTCCGCCCTGGCATATTCTTCCATCTTGTCGAAGAGCTTCGCCACCGTCTTGATTGGCTTTCGCGCATTGTACTCAGCCATCGGGCCCGGACGAAGGCCCTGTATGGCTGCATTGACGATGGTGGTCTCGTTGACGTCCTTCACTTGACATCGAATCTTGGCGAAGCGTTTGAAGTAATCCCGGAGCTTCTCCGAGGGTTTTTGCTTCACGGCGAAGAGTTGGTCCGCCTCGACCCGGTCGACGTAGTTTACTTGGAAGTTGTTGTGGAGGCAGACGCGGAGCTGCTCCCACGCGTAGATGGAGCCCGGCTCTATGGTAAAAAACCAAGAGAGCGCCGCTCCTTGTAGCGCGAGGGGGAGTCCCTTTGCCTTCGTGGTGTCGTCTCCGCCCGCGGCTTCGATCGCGGTTTCGTATACGCGCACGAACTCACGAGGGTCTGTGTCGCCTTTATACGAATCGATGGCGCTAGGGAACTTGAAGTCTTCGGGCCATGCCGCCTGCTGCAGCCCCGCCGAGAGCGGGGACTCCGGATCCACGTGCCGCAGCGGCCCGCGGCTGGACGTGGGGGCTTCGCGACTGTCCGCCCTCTCCGGCGCGGGCTCGGACGCGATTGCTGGCGCGGCCGGCTGACTCCGAGCCTCTTGTATATCTCTAACGGCTCCGCGAAGGTCCCCCAGCTCCCGCTGGAACGCGTTGAGAGCCGCCAGCAGGGCGCTTTCCATCCCCGGTGCGGGCGGGGTCGCCGGTGCTTCCGACGGGCGGATCGGCGCGGGTACGACCGCGTCGCGGGGTCCCGAGCTGCCGATCGCTCCGTCGCGGCTACCTCGGACCGCCCGGTCCGCACCGCCGGCGAGGGTTGCAGTGGGGGCGGCGAGGTCGGCTGTCGTCGCGTCGGCGGGGTCGGTTGTCGCTGCACCCGTGTCGACGTCTTGGACCGCCGGGTCTGTCCTCGCAACGCCGGTGGCGGGGTTGGTCGTCGCTGTGCCGGTGACGGGGTTGGTCGTCATCGCGCGAACGCCGGCGTCTTCGGCCACCACGCCTGCGTCGGCGCCCGCGTCCGCCGCTGCCGATGCCGAAGCCCTGGTGCTCATACGATGCTCCGGGCCGACCGCCTTCTTTCCCTTCGCCGCCGCTGAAGAAGCTTTTTTCGGTGCCATATTTTTCCTTCGGTCTTCAGGCTTGTCTTCGTCCTCCCCACGGACGGCGCCAACTGTTGTGGCTACAGACCAAACAGAGAGAGATATGGTAGTGGAGAGTGATGAAGATAAGTGTAATGGCCTGGGTCCTCCCCAAGGCTTACTCATATATATATACACATGAGGAGTGCTTTTACAGCTATACCCTTACATCTGGTTATCCCCTCTGGGGGCAGTTATGTCATTACACATGGCCTATTCTGGGCCTTATAATCTCCTACCAGGCCTGCTAGGTTTAGGTGGGGGCCACCCCTACGACAGTGGGAATGGCCACTTTTGGTGGGATGGAGTGTGTAACCAGTGGCATTGGTGGGTAATTACCACCTAACTCCACGGTGGAGCACCCCTTGAGGAGCTCCATGAAATCTATGGATCTGGCCCTCAGATCCAGGATTTTGGTGGATCCAGATTTCGCGGAGCTGGAGCGTGTGGGTAAATTTCGTGGAGTGGAGCTATTTTTCGTGGATCTGGAGCTGATGGAGCTCTTTTAAACAGACCCTTAAAAGCCACGAATCGTGCCATCTGGAGCTCAATACGTGTGAAGCAAAGTGAAGCATGTTGCATGGAAGAAGAAAAAAAGGTGCCATGCATGGGAATTCAGTACGTGAAGGACTTTCTAAGCCCATTGATTTTGTATGCATGAAGAAGCCAAAAGGGATGACGTCTGTTGCACACGCCAGCTGGCAAACCGCGTGGTGGATTCCAGACACGACGAAACCGCGGCCCGCTACCTGTGGGCCGGAGTGCTCCTGCAGCAAATTTAAATACGTGACCACGTATATACGCAGCGAGAGGCAAACAGTAAAAGAGACGGCAGGCGGAGCGCAAGCGAGAGCGCGTGCACGGGTCAGCTGCAGGGAAAGTGAAGTCAACGTGGATGCGGTCGCTGGCCGGGAACTTCCCCGGTCATAATATACGAAGTATACCTAATCAAATCAAATCAAAATTAAACAAATTGCTTGTCGTGCTACCCGATGCAAAGCTAATTAGAGCTTCTCGCACGTCGGTCCAAATATCGACCGGCATAGAGAAATCTTGAATGGTGATAGGCACACAAATAAAGAATAGAGTGGGATTATTAGCACAATTAATTTCTCTCTGGTAGCACTTATCTTTATTGTTTCCGTTTCTGCTAGAGAGAGATGAGCGTCGACCGTTGTCTGGTCGGTAACATGTATGTCAATCAGAGGTTTAATGACTTGAATAGTAGTAGTGTAGGGTGCATATGATGTGTCCTGTGTCAGACTGTCAGTCTTTCGCTTTAAGAGCAAGTACAATAGTATAGCCAACTAGTGGCTATAACACTTGTCCATTTCATCTATAGCCTTCAAAAAAATAGTTCATACAATAAGGTAGCTATTACAATAACTATTTGGCCCCACGTGTAAGAGAGTGAAATACATATTTTTACGTGCTATAGCTAGCTGTAATTTAGTAGCCAGCTTCCTTCTCTCTCTTCCTTTCTCTCTCTGCCACGTAAGATTTTGTTGATATTATATTTGCTATAGCCTGTTGACTAAGCCTTATTGTACCTGCTCTAATAACTAGAATAGTAGTAGTGTACTAGTTAGTCCTGTTTTGTCGGGTCAACCGGCCGCTAGGACAATAGATTTGTTGCCTACGTACATGGAGTGTACACCGCCGACTGAGCGGTCACCTGCCGAGCTCGGCCTGCTCGGAAGCGACTACCGGGCAAGGGCGTCTCGGCAAACAGCTGCCGAGCTGCACCGGCTCTAAGCCGTTGCTGTCGTGCCGCACCAATACCTACTGTGCCCATGTGTGCTCCTGCGTCCACCGGCTCCTGCTGAGGTATGATGGTGCGACAGATGACACGTGTTGTCTGCTGCTCTTTTTAAGCTCAAAGAGAGGGTCATTATTGTAAAAACAGACGTTAGAGAGCTAAAATTGATAAAAAATATTAAAACAACGTTTAATACGTGAAACAGCTAAAAGGTATTCTCACTACTGCACAGACCTAGGTGGTGATCGGTTGGGCTTTTTTTTGGTGGCTTATGGCTGAAAACACTGTAGCTGGCTGAAAAAAACAATGTAGCTGACAGAGGCTTATTTAACATAATTAAATTTAAAAAAATTAAAAAATATGTTATCCCATTACGTATAATACAAACACATACAGGAAAAAAAAAGAACCGGCAAAAAAACTCAACAAAAAGTCAAAAGTTCAGAAAAAGACGAAATTTATAAATAGTAAAAAATAAACCGGAAGCTAGAAGCTGAAGCCCAACCCATCGGGCCCTAATAATCGGTAAATTGCATACTGTTGCAGATATGCTGCTAGGCTACTAGCGGTAGTGTTGTCTGATAGACCACGCGACTGGTAGATAGAGTGATGTCTAGCGTGGGACGCTCCTCTTCTCCTGTTCATCTGGAGCGTATGGATGCTGCTCCTCTTCATGGCTTTTTTGGCTACGTTTACGAGGATATAGGCAGATAGCAGCTCGTCTGTTCTTGGCTGCAGTTGCCTACTTCTACCTGGTGCGTTTGATACTTCGATGCTGGTCAAAAAAGTGGCTGCCTTTTGTGTGTTTCTTGATGCGTCAGAATCCCACCTTTTTTTTTCTTGGTCCGTCGGTTTCTTTTCATGTGTGCGCTGGATAGCATTTCTAGGCCTATATATGTAGGAAAATCTCTTCTTTTCTTGAGTTTCGGTACGAAAGATATGTTCTCTAGAAATTTATGTTAATCGAGATTAATGCCAAGTCACACTAGAATTAATACGATTATACGAGTACTTTGGTGGGTGGGTGGCTTCCAAGTCTTTGCCTGTCCTGAACCTCTGCTTAATTTGTTGCTTTATTTTCCTTTGAAACGTTTCCTGCGTTACTGTTACTTCCTTGGTAGTAGCAATATAAAAGAAGGAAGCAATGTGGAGGAGTCTCATGGAGCCATAGGTGACGGCCTTGTGATTTCGCTTATTGTTGTTATCTTGCATCCTATCTGCAGCGAAGTGGTGGGATTCTCGATTTGGTTCTTGAGCTAGTCTAGGTAAGAAACTATATTTCATTTCTAGTCGCTGTTTCTAGTTCTACTACCCATCAGTAGGTAGGAGGAGGCTTGAGCAAATCTTTTGCTTCTTGCCTTGCTATTAAGTTGTGATTGATTTGTTAGCATCTATTCCTTGTCGATGTAGACCGGCCCATCCAATCCTTGCCCTATCTAGAAGATACCCACAAAGATTGCGTTCTTGAGGCCTCCCCAAGAAACAGAGAGGAATCTATTAGCAACAACTGTGAGAGTTTAGATTAGAACACCGATAACAACTAGCTTCTTGCATTAATCTGTGATAACAACACTAGCTAGGATTCTTAGGAGCAGGTCACACACATGGGGGAAAAAGGGTAGAAGAATTCCAACTTCGTTTCTCCAGGATTAGGACACTGTACTGATCTAGAAGGAGGCTTTCATGGCTCTGCATTGCTCCAGTGGTGTCTTAAAGTGGGGAGATGGAGACCACATGCATTTGTCCGTAATTTCACATGGCTTGCACCTTCTCTTTTCTACTCCCCCACGCATTTTTGTGCCTTTCGGATTGCCTCAAGACGACACCCTTTCTTGCACATCTCCATCCATGGATTTGTCGATCGGTAGATGTGACATGGTAAGGAGCATTTTTAGTTCTTGGGCTAATCTCCTTTTCCTTCGATTTTGGCTGTGTTGTTGTATTGCTCTTTCTCCCTTGGCTCCTGGTTGTTGTTGGCTGGGGAGTGAAGTGATGGGTCTGCAACTTCCAGAACATGGGGAGAGGGAAATTTAACTTTTTGCCACCCATAACAATGCCACCTATCCAAATGTCATCCTTATCGTTGCATTCAACAATTTGCCACTCTTAACATATGGTTGACTAATGTTTTGCCACTTTCGAGCCCACGAAGTGCCATGTCAGCCCCGCTCGCCGGCGCCAGCGCCTGCGCCGCCGCGCGCGCCTCCCCGCTCGCCGGCGCCGCCTCCGCTCCGTCCCCGCGCCTCCCCGCTCGCCGGCGCCGCCTCCGCCTCCGTCCCCGCGCCGTCGGAGAGCACGAGGCGCGCGGGCGGCGGCGCGGGGACGGAGGCGGAGGCGGCGCCGGCGAGCGGGGAGGCGCGCGGGAGGCGGCGCAGGCGCTGGCGCCGGCGAGCGGGGAGGCGCGCGTGGCGGCGCAGGCACTGGCGCCGGCGAGCGGGGCGGGGAGGCGCTGACATGGCGGGCCAGCGGGGCGGGGAGGCGCTGACATGGCGCTTCGTGGGCTCGAAAGTGGCAAAAAATTAGTCAACCACATGTTAAGAGTGGCAAATTGTTGAATGCAACGATAAGGATGGCATTTGGATAGATGGCATTGTTATGAGTGGCAAAAAGTTAAATTTCCCTCTCCCCATCTCAGTAAACCCGGGGGGCTCCACCGTCTTTTCACCATGGCATGTGTCTTTTGCTTTGTCTGGTCGGCTGGTCCTTCGCTCTAGTCTATCCCCTTCTTTCATTCGGACTGTCGAGTTCCTAGCTCAATTATTGCAGTGTGTTTTTTCTTGGTTGTTTGAGGTATATTTTCCTCTTGGTTTTGGCCAATTTCATTTGTTTGGATTTTGGCACAACAGTGAAGTAAGATGATGTGTTTCTTGAAGTAGGAAAGCTGAGCCTTATGTGTAAAGGATAATTTCTCACCGAGCAATGGATCTTGAGTTTGGGAGGGGAATGCGATCCCCAAAGGTTAGTATTTCTCTTAGACTGCGGTGTAATCTAGCAACTGGTAGACTGTTTATGAGATAAAGTAGCAATGCTTGCTGAGCTTAGTGGTTTGGGTTCTTGCAGAGGGACTCATGGAAGACCACTCTGCTGCTGGCATACCAGAGCTTGGGGGTGGTCTACGGAGACCTGAGTATATCTCCTCTGTACGTGTTCAAGAGCACCTTCGCTGAGGACATCCAGCACTCAGAGACAAATGAGGAGATCTTTGGCGTGCTCTCTTTCGTGTTCTGGACACTTACCTTGATCCCTCTCATCAAGTATGTCTCCATTGTCCTAAGAGCTGACGACAACGGCGAGGGTACGCAGGAACTCTAGTAGTTCTTGACTGGTTGTGCAAACTTTGCTCGCTAAGCTTTTAAGCTCGTGTATGTTTCAATCTGGCAGGTGGGACTTTTGCCCTATACTCTCTAATTTGCCGGCATGCCAACGTGAGTCTTCTCCCGAATAGGCAAATCGCCGATGAGGAACTTTCCACATATAAATTGGAATGCCCTCCTGAAACAACTGATAGGTCCCGCATCAAGGTGTGGCTTGAGAAGCACAAGAAGCTGCATACTGCCCTGCTGATCATGGTTTTGATCGGCACATGCATGGTGATTGGAGACGGTGTTCTCACGCCAGCGATATCTGGTATCCTCACCCTTCTTTTCTTAGCTCTGCTTGTTTGTTTTCTACAGGTTGATTGACTGGTTACTTTGGTTTTTGTTTTTCATCTGTCACAGTGTTCTCAGCAGTTTCAGGTCTTGAGTTCTCTTTGTCCAAAGATCACCGTGAATGTAAGTTTTGTAGGAAATTCTCTTGTAAAACTCATTTTGCTGTTCCTATCGTTGCAAGAGGTTTGGATAGAGCTGACTATGAGCATATGGACACCGGTCAAAACTCCAGTCCATCCGTTAGTGACTTCTTGCTTGCATTGGCATTGAATACTCTACTGGATTAACTTGAGCTTCCATAGGCCATAGCTGCAAAATTCTACTCAAATACCTTCACGCCCTTCTAGGCAGAAGATTCATACTCTTTACTGTGAGCAGTGGGAGGCATAGCTTTTTCTAGAAGATAACATTGGCTGTCTTGCTTTCTCGATATGAGCTTTTTTCCCCAATGTATCTTAGTTCTTGATATGACACTGTAAGATACCAAAGTTGATCATCTTTGGGCAATACGGTGTTAGTGAGTTCAGTTAATAGCAAATTAATATCCTATCTGTAGGACTGAAGGCGCTGACTACAGGGGGTGAATAGGAGCTCATTCTTTTTTCGATATTAAATCGAACCCTCGGGTTGTCCACGGCTTCAAAACTTGCAGCGGAATATCAAGCACACAAAACATACAAGCCAACCCTACAAAACTTGAGCCAAAACACTCATCTGATGGTCTGACCTCAAGGATGTAGCGGTCTGACCGCTTGGCCTGTATGACTGCAAGTCACTGGTGGTCGGACCGCTCAGTCAACGTGGCCAGTGTCTTGGGCAGAGTCAAGAATAGCTCTAGTTGAAAACTACAAAAAAAACCCACTTAAAAACCTCAGCTTTAAATTTTATGAAACTTGATACAAACCTTTATAAGGATGTCAGGAATCTATTCCAAGCAAAGATCAAGAAGATCAATGTTAGAATTCTAACCTTTATCCAAAACAAAAAAAATTGCATCAGAACCAAGCTAAAATTAAACATGGATCCAAAGGCTTGCTTGTGAGTTAAGGATGGCCAAGATGACCTTATTTGAGTTTCCACGTATCACAGTAAGTAAGAACACCTAAACATTCGAGGTTAAAGCCCCCGGAATAAGATTTCACAAGAAGGGTTACAAAACGAACCAAAACTGGGTAAACTGAAGAACTTTTTTGTAGAAAGTGGCTAAATAGATAGGATCTAGTCTCCAAGATATATCTCCACCACTTACACGTCATTGGCAACAAGAAGATCAAGAGGGGAGAGCGACACAAAAACCAAGCCAAATCAAGGAATTCATCTTGAGTACAAACAGTTGGACAAATTTGGTGGATCTATTGATACTTAGAGGTGAATTATTACAGCCACTCCATTATAGAGAAAATAGCTCTAACCCTAGAACACTCACTCAAAGCTTTTAACACAAGGAAATCCTAACCCTAAAGCGCCTCCAAGTACAAGAGATATTTTCTCTCAACACACACAAGGGTTATATAGTGGAGGCCCCTCACCCCATACATAACCCTATCAGCCAACCCATACTTAGTGGATATAACCACTTAAAAATAAAAAACCCGATAGCCCACACACAAATAAGTTTTACACTTACAAATGTGCATGCTTTTCAAAGCACGACTTCCACATAGCTTTAATAGCCTGATAGACGGTCTCATCTTCCATGACGCTTCTTCTCGAAGCCAACTTCGTAATGTAGTTGGTGGTGCCCAATGACTTGCCGTCGAGATTGTACATCTCCTTCCAAGGAACATCACCACTTAAAATGCCCAAGTCCAATGGCATACTACATGCATTCGTTTGCCTTCTCAAGATCCTGATCTTTCTTTCGTGCCTCTTTGCTTGAGATGTGGCATCACCCAGACTTACGTGATCCTCCATGGCCTCGGGCTCCTCCCTTAGCTTCGGTCTTACCATTGACCGCTAACAATCATCAAGCATCCTACACACCAAAGAACAAGCAATCGTCTTAAGCACAAAGGACATACACTTGACTCACGTTAGCAAACACCACATGACACTTTCGGGCTTTCGGCCATAACTAACACTTGCATTGACTCCCGCTATGACTAGCACTTGTATGGACACCCGCCGTGATTAACACCTTGTATGGACTCTCGAAAAGCTCCTAGTGCAACAACACAACCGAGATAAAACTTAGCTCACACATTACAACAAGAGCCGGTCTATTTGCAAACCAACGGTCGGTCATACTGCTTTAGTCAACCCTGGTTAAACCTCGGTAACAGGTTACCGGTCTGACTGTTGGCCCAGCGCTAGTCAAACTGTCAGTAGTCTGACCGTTATGGTTTGGCTAATTTGACCGCTTAAGTGCACCGAAAAACACACTAGAATTTCGATTAAACTCTTATCAAGTTTCATATCAGAACTCCAAAATGAGTGACACTTAGTACAAAGATATCCTTAAACACACCTACATAGATGTTTGGTTTCCATTTTCCAAAAGTCACATGACCGATTTGACTGCTCTATAACCGCTTGTTAGACCGTCGTTGCCAGGTCGGTGTAGGATCAAGGAGGCTGATTAAAAGGGGGTGAATAGACGGTTTTAAAATTCTCTTTGGCCAAAATATGTTTTATGTGTGGAAGTGTAAGTAAAAAACAGTTTTGCACAATTAAGGGCTAAATCAACTAGTCTCACTAATTGCACCAACAACCTTAATCTATGTCAAGGTGTAATCTTAGGGTGATAAGTAATCAATTCAATTCTATGAATATAAATTATAAGAATATAAATGAGCACAAAGAAGGAAACCACAATTGATACGGTCTCTTTTTACCGTCGTATTCGAAGACTTGCCGGTTTTCCCTAATTCACGTTAACGTAAGTTCAAACAAATTGGATTGGCTCCACGAATTAAACTAAGCACCTCAATTTCACTAGTGGTAGCTCTTTCGTGCTCTAATCAGGTGAGCTCTAACCTTCACAACATATTAGGCCTTCTCACAAGCTTTTTAAAAAGATCACTGAACAACAATGCCTCCATGTTGTCTAGGGGTCGCCAACCTCCAGGAGTAACAAGTCGGAGACGCTTGAATGAATCAAGCACCAAAGCTCAATGGACACGAAAATCCACCACCAAGTGCAACACATGAACAGAGATTTTCCTCTCCAATCGATGAAAATAGGGCAACAACAACCTATGTCCAATGGGCCATAAGGGAGTATTTATACCCCACACCAAGAAACTAGCTGTTTGGACCAAAATCAGCGCAACTCAGTCGAGGCCAGTCGGACCAGGCTTCTTTGCAACAGCTAGAAAACTAGCCATTATGGATCAGGCCTGTCGGACCACCCACATCGGTGCTAGTTAGACCACCAGGCCCGGTCAGACCGCTCAAACAATGCCGAGTTGATCACTCGGCTAAAAACTCTGAGAAGCATCAAAACATGCTCTCTGGAAAAGGAACCTACACACAGTCCGATAGGACCCACAACCAATCAGATCGCCAGCACTGATCTGACCGCCAACTCATGGCTGGTCAGACCGGTGTGCTAAGATCAGAACATGTCAAGATGCATATACTTCAATCAATTTGCAAAACACATTCGCAAATTATAATATCATGCAAATAAAAGTTGAAGCATGATTTACCACAAGTTGCAAAATACATTCGCACACTTTACAATCATGCCACAAATTAGGGACATAGACTTGAACTGTTTGCAAAACACATTCGCAAACTTAAGTCACGTTACAAGGGTTATACACGAGCCTCAATTATTTACTAAACACATTCGTAAACAATAGCATCATGCCACGGAGAGTTAGAGCATACTAAATGAGCTATCAACACATGACACTCAAGCGACTAGTCAAGACGCTCTTAATAGTACGACAACCTACACTAGCAACCCGGTCTTTCACCAAGCAACAAGACCGACAAAATGACTAAGAAACATATCCTTAGCCTATGCTAGCAATATATTTGCCTTGCACATCCTCTTGAAGATCGATGACGAACATTTGCTGACCAAGTCCGGGTCCTTGACTTTAACCATCAACATACGATATTCTTTGCTTGACTTGACAACGATCACATATGAAGCAATTAAAGTCTTCATTATGATGGGATATAACATATTCATCTAACTCAATAAAAAATATTAGTCTCATAAATGGTTGTCATCAATTGCTAAAACTCACTATTAACACATAATGGCGAAGTTAGATCCTTCAATTTCTCCCTTTTTTTGTGATTGATAGCAACACAAAAATCCATTTGTTACTAATCACCAAAACTCGTCATTAACACATAATGGAGGTTCTAAATCATTCAGCCTGTCAGACCACTTAAATCATGACAGCAACTCTGAAAACCGAAAAGTTTCAAAACCAAACTCAAACTTAGCCAAAACTTACACATCAAAGTCAAATACTCATCATACACATAGGGTGACCTCCATATGGTCTCACACAATCCAAGTAATGCTGCAGCAAGAATGTTGGTAAATTAGCCGACAGCTAGACTGTAACAAAACCAATAATCTGAATCACAAGTTTTACTGTAACAAAACCAATAATCTTAATCACAAGTTTTTCTTCCTAATGCATAGTTGCATTCCTATAATAAATTACAAATGAAAATTCTACTTTTTAACTTAAAATGGGTCAAAACACTTGTAAATTTTCTTGCAATGATATTTCTCGTTTTTCCAATTCAAACCTTCTTGTTTTTGGCTCTGATTATTTATCTCTTTCACATGCAGATGCTGTCATTCCGATAACCTGTGTCATATTAGCATTCCTATTTGCCCTCCAGCATTATGGTACACATCGGGTTGGATTTCTCTTTGCCCCGATAGTTCTAGCCTGGTTACTCTGCATGAGTGCTCTTGGTCTTTACAATATCATACATTGGAATCCTCATGTTTACCAAGCTCTAAATCCCTATTACATGTTCAAATTCTTAAAAAAGACTAGAAAATATGGTTGGATGTCACTTGGTGGTATTTTGCTCTGCATGACAGGTAAGCTGCAGTGTACTTCTTGTAAACAGTATTCAGAACTTAATTTATTTTTAAAAAAAAGAAAAGAAGTTCCTTTTTTCCGTTTGTATTAAGTGTAGAATAAGAGGAAGTTGCGCTGACTATCTAGCTTGCCTGATGGTGTAGGATCTGAAGCAATGTTTGCAGATCTTGGACACTTCTCATACAGTGCAATCCAGGTAATTTATTGATCCTGCATGGGAATTCCTACGAAGATAATATTTTATATAATTTTTTTGTGCTGATCATTTAGTTTTTTTACAGCTTGCTTTCACTTCTTTAGTTCACCCTGCGCTTATTTTGGCATATATGGGTCAAGCTGCTTACTTATCAAAACATCATGACTTCTACTCAAGCTCCCAAGTTGGATTTTACATTGCAGTTCCAGGCATGTTTTGGTATTTTAGCTCATGTATTCATATGACAGGAACTAGTATGTACAACTTGAGCATCAGACCATATTGCTCTTTTCAACAAAAACTACATATATTCTTGATTCATTTTACTGTCAGTCATCAGATATGAAGAAACCTCTGATAGTTTAGATCATTTAAATTGGAATTTAGTCTGGCTAAGTGTACTGTATGTTGCGAATTCACTCCCAGTCCCCCACCACTTCGTATGATGATTATTAGTTCTCTATTTGGATATTTATCTGAATACCATTTATAAAAAACAAGGATAATTGTATTATTAAATAGCCCAATGATGGATATTTTGTATTGGGTACTGCATAAACTCATAAGTCAATTATATCTTGCTTGATGTAAATCTAAATGGTAACTACTATGTACTTGCATTCATACGCTACCCTATCTAAATCAATGAAGATGTGTACTATGCAGTATAAACCCTGCGACCCTGCGAAAAGTGTCTGATGTCTGATTACTCTTCTAATAATTTCTTATTTCTTAGAAACTCATTTACCATTTATATAAATAAAAACAACTGATGATATTTAAGACACCTCTTTCGTTTTGAGGCAAGAAAATCCCACAATAATCATAAAAAGAAAAATTCTAGAAATTCTCATATTAATCGAAAGAAAAAGAGAAAGATCTCCACCACTTATTTTGGTGATGCCAGATTATAACGGTGCAGATTAATCATATATAGATATTAGAGTTATATAACAAATACAATTATATTTCAAGTATAGGAAGTAGAGTTGTATATCAAAAACAACTGTATCATAATATCTAGCTGCGTAGTTACACGGGTAAATCTGCTAGTTTGAATAAATATTACTTTTTGTGCAAACTTTAGATCAGGTCAGATGGCCTGTGCTTGTACTGGCAATTTTGGCTTCGGTGGTCGGAAGCCAAGCAATCATCAGCGGAACATTCTCAATTATCAATCAGAGTCAGTCCTTAAGTTGCTTCCCTCGAGTAAAAGTTGTACACACATCTGAGAAAATTCATGGCCAGATATATATCCCTGAGATCAATTGGTTGCTCATGATCCTCTGCATTGCTGTGACTGTTGGATTTAGAGACACAAAGCACATGGGAAACGCATCTGGTAAGATAAACTACTCGACAGTTAATTTTTACGAGTTTTTGTCAGTACTAGCACCAGTTTGTGCACACAATTATCATTTTTATAGTTCCTGTTTTGCAGTACTCCTGTTGTAGCCTTAGAACAATTACAATGCAATTATTGTTTTCTCAAAGGATTATATCCATAATTTCATATAATATGTATGTTACTATCAATCTATCATCATCATGTCTCAGATTACCTTTGTGACGAGTTGCTTTCTGAGTCTTCTGCAGGATTAGCAGTGATCACAGTGATGCTGGTTACCACATGCCTCACATCCCTGGTCATCATGCTGTGCTGGCAGAGGCCACCGTTAATGGCCCTGGGCTTCCTCCTCTTCTTTGGCTCCATTGAAGCACTCTACTTCTCGGCGTCTCTCATCAAGTTCCTCGAGGGCGCATGGCTCCCGATCCTGCTCGCCCTCATCCTCATGGTCGTCATGCTCGTCTGGCACTACACAACCATCAAGAAATATGAGTTTGACCTGCACAACAAAGTCACCCTGGAGTGGCTCCTCGCCCTCGGCGACAAGCTCGGCATGGTCCGTGTCCCCGGCATTGGCCTCGTCTACACCAACCTCACGTCAGGCATCCCCGCCAACTTCTCCCGCTTCGTGACCAACCTCCCGGCGTTCCATCAGGTCCTGGTCTTCGTCTGCGTCAAGTCGGTGTCGGTGCCTCACGTGTTCCCCGCCGAGAGGTATCTCATCGGCCGTGTCGGTCCACCGGGTCACCGGTCGTACCGATGCATTGTGCGTTACGGCTACCGCGACGTGCACCAGGACGTTGACTCCTTTGAGACGGAGCTCATCGAGAGCCTGGCCACCTTCATAAAACTTGACGCCTCCTACCGGTGCAGCGAGGCCAGCGAGCAGCAGCTGGAGGAGCGGGAGCGGGGGCTGACCGTGATCGGAAGCAACCCGCTCCGGGAGCACGCGAGCTACGACTTCCAGGACAGCATCCAACACTCGGCGGCATCCGTGGAGATGCGCGCCGCCGACAGCCCCGGCAGCGTGGGCTCGGAGCCCGCGGCGCGGGCCAACTCGGCGAAACAGGTGAGGTTCTTCATAGACAGCCACATGGCGAGCCCAGAGGTGGACAAGCACGTGGCGGAGGAGCTGGAGGCGCTGTCGGCGGCGAGGGAGGCCGGCACGGCGTTCATCATGGGGCACTCGCACGTGCAGTGCAAGCCCGGGTCGTCGGTGCCGAAGAAGCTGGTGGTGGACGTCGGGTACAACTTCCTGAGGCGCAACTGCCGCGGCCCGGACGTGGTGCTGCGCGTGCCGCCGGCGTCGCTCCTCGAGGTCGGCATGGTGTATGTGCTATGAAATGACGTGATTGTGTTTTCTTGCTGTTTTTTTTTTTCTGGATTCTCATACAGCAAGTGCTTACTGGTTACCCTTTCTTGTATAATAAGCTGGTGTGTAGGTAACTCGCTCGTCATGTTGTAATGGCCCCTGGATTTGTATCGGGCAGTATAATGATGAAATGAATGATAGTTTAGTTTTAGTGAAATTTTACAGTATATTCTATTTATGAGTGGTAGTAAAAATTAAATTTAACTGTTGATTTATGAGAATATAATAGACTTTTAGATTTACTAGGCGAGTAGGCGTTCTCTTTCTCTCTCTCTCTCTCTACTGAACTCATACGGGAGTCTTCACCAGTTTAAGAGCTTGTGAACTCGATCAAACTCCGCTTTTCTTTTTGTGGCAACGTGAGCAGCCTAAAATCGGCGGGTGGAGCAACGACGACACCGACGACGACGGTGCCGGGGGCGTCCACGGACGCGCCTCCGGAGATGCCGAGGCCCGCAGGCCAAGCCGGAGGCGGCGTCCAAGGCGTGATGCTGGGCGACAATTCTTGGCTCGCCAGCCTCGCCACCGGCGACGCGTCGTCCGCGCCGTCAAGGCTGGCACTCCTGGCCGCGCCGCTCAAACTGTTCATGCTCCAGTCGCTTCTGCTATAGGATTACGGGAACCAACCAAGCAAACAAATAAAACTCAAGAGGGAAACAAACAAAACTCACAGGGAAAATGATAGTTTTACTATTTTTAAAATTCTACTACTAGTATTGTCGGTGGTAGTAGAATTAAATCTAAACTAATTTGATCTATTGGATTAAAAAGAATAGATGACTCATTTATTTCTAGGGTACTGTAAAAGAGCTCTAGTTGTAGATCGTTCTCGTGCAACTGCTGCCCTTTTGGGCGTTCAGCCAACGGCTGTAAAATTGCGGACAACTTAATGTTAGACGCCTTGGTTAACATGTTAGACGCGTCTGTTTCTAGTCCATACTTAAGGCATGGCATGGTTTTACACTTACCCTTGTTAGGGTGATCTCACGGCCAAATGCCAACCCCTTGACCGCGCCCTGATCGGGGGCGCCCAGCCCATTTGGCTGGTGGGCCCCTGTCGCCAGCGCCATATAAATAGAGGTGGGGGCCGGGGCGGCACGCACGACGAGGTTCACCGTGCCGCCACCATCCCCACCGACAAACCCTAGACCGATCGGAAAGGGGGCGCTCCAGCGACGGGAAGTTCCACCACCGCCGCCACCGTACGCCGCCGCCAGGGAGACGTCGCCGCCAGGGAGACGCCACCTTCTTCCCCGACCGTCGCTGCCGTGCGCAGACCTCACCAACGAACCAGCGATAGCCGGCTCTTCATCCAGCGCGACGGACGGTCGGTACCCCTAACCCTATTGATCTCCCTCTCCGTGTATCACTCGAACCCGATTAGAACCCCTCTAGATCTAAACCCTAGGAGATCCTAAAGAGAGATCTAACAATGGTATCAGAGCACCCTAGGCGTAGATCTTAGATGGGGAAAAGAAAAGGAAAGAAAAGAGGGGAAGGACTAGATCTAATCCTAACCCGAACCCTAACCCTAGAAAAGAAAAGACCGGGACTTACCTGGCCGTCGTCGTCGCTGGCGTGCGGGAGACCGATCGGGCCGTGGGCTCGCCGGCGCTCCACGTACGGGCCACCGTCGACGCGCGGGACAGATCCGAGCGGGCGCGCTCGAAGGGGCGCCGACACGGAGCCGCTCGACGGCGGCGCGCTCCCTCTCAGGGGAGCGCGCACGCCGGCGAGAGGGCCCATGGCGACGCCGGTCTTCTTCTCCTTCTCCGGCGGCGTGGACGTAGTCGCCGCCGCCACCGCTAAGACCGCTCGGGCGCGAGGGGAGAGGGAGAGGAGAGAATAAACTAGGGTTACGGGGCGTCCGCCGCGGGCGGCGGTTTTGATCGGGCGCAAACGCCGCTCAGCCGTTGGATGGCAACGGACGGCTGAGATCTTGCCGTGGTCCCTCGGGCCACTTTTGGCCCAGGCGGGGTTTGGCTTTCGTGGCCCAGGCCCAGGTTGCGGCCTGGGCGCGGGGGAGCGAGCGGCAGCGCGCGCGGAACGGGAGCTGCCGGATCGCGCGTGGACGGCTCGGATCGCGCCGACGCGGTGCGGTTCGCAGAAGGCCGCGGCCGCGCGGGATTGAAGCCGTTGGATTCGCATCCAACGGCTGAGACCGCACGGGGCGCGCGCGTGAGGCCGGCTGAGCGGGCCGCGCGTGGGCGAGGCAGGCCGCGCGCGTTCGGCCGGGCGGGCAGGCCGCCGTGGGCCGTGGGCCGGGCTGAACAGGCCGAATTGGCCGTATGAACAGTAAAATTCCGAAAATGAATTTAATTGATTTACAGAAGCAATTTTGAGTGAATTTGAATGAAATTTGAACCAAAATCTCTGTAAATTTTGCACCAACGTGTTAATTTTTTCAGAGATTAAATGTATAAAGTATAATGCTTCTGTATAATGAATTAATTTTAGAATAATTACAGTTTCCGCTGCAAAAGTTAATGTTGATTGATTTTTCATTATTAAATTCGAACCAACGGGAGAATTTAATTTTGGAAAAATAGATATAATTTCCAGAGATTTATGATATTGTTATTTTCTGACCAACGTTGATAATAACAGTATTATAATTTTTTAATTGATGATTTTATGCATTATTTCTATTTCTGCCCAACGGTGATGTAGATTTAATGTATAAATAAAATTGATTTAATTGTATGTCGTAATTTTGACCAACGTTGGAAATAAGGCATATAATTTTGCTGTTACGTTCTCACTTTATTTGAACTATTTTTTAGGCGGATACAACTTGATGGGTTGTATCAGAGAGATCCCCACTCTCAAAGGAGATAATTATGGAGAGTGGAAGAAAAAGATAGACTTAGCGTTTATCTTGGCTGAGGTGGACTGGGTCCTCACTACAGCACGTCCCACTGAGCCTATGACACCAGTGAGGATCAAAATGAGGATGATACTGCTTGGCAGAAAAGACAGAGGGATCATGCTCCCTTACAGATGTCTTATGACCTTGAGCATAAGAAATGGACCACAGCCAACAAGAAATGTATGGCTGTGATAAAGAACACAATTGAGCCTGCAATTGTGGGCTCAATCGCAGAGTGTGACACTGTCACAGAGTACCTTGATAAAATAAAGAGTGTTCACTGGCTCTTCAAAGACTTATGCTACACAGCTGATTAAGCAGCTTGTGACAGAAAGGTACTCTGGTAATGGCAGTGGCATAAGAGAGCACATACTAAGGACGAGCAACTTGGCATCCAAGCTTAAACCAATGGATTTGGCTCTCAAGAATGAGTTCCTTATTCATTTGGTTTTTGCTTCCTTGCCGAAAGAGTTTGACACCTTTGTTGTCAACTACAATATGCAGCCCGAGAAATGGGACTTGGAAAAGTGCATAGCTATGTGTGTGCAAGAGGAGGAAAGAATTAAATCCTCACATGGTGGTTCTATCAACTATGTGAAGGATAACAAGAAAAAGAACTTCAACAGTAACTCTTTCTCAAAGAATAAGGGAAAAGCATCTGTCCATCAGCCTCAACAGAATAAGTTTGCTGTAGACAAAGATCAGTGTCTTCACTGCAAGAAGACATGACACTACAAGAAGAACTGTCCTGATTACTTAAAGATGATAATGGCAAAGAAAGGTGAGAACATTATTACCTATATAAATGAATCCCTGTATGTGCAATATTCGAAATCCACTTGGTGGATTGACTCAGGAGCAACTGTTCATGTTGCTAATTCTTTACAGGAATTCCGTTCGACGAGGACTACGCAAAGAAAAGAAACATGCATTAAAGTCGCAAATGGAGTTGATGAGGACATCACTTCTTCGAATACATACAACACTCCTCCACTTGACATTCAAGGACCAATTACTAGAGCTCGCGCCCGACAATTGAATTTACAGGTGAGCTCGTTCCTGAGTACTTCCTTTTGTTCATTTGAGAATAGATTGCTACCTAATGATTTAATTATGATTAGGAACCATGGAGAGGACTTGGAAGTACATGGAGAAGGACTACAAGGCGCACAAGTCCAGCAAGGGCGGTCGAATCATGTTTGAGGTCCAACTCAAACCGACTTCGAATCCAACTCAGAGTCTAGGACCAGGCCGCACTAAAACGGACGCCCAGATCGCATCCGGACTCCGTTTTGGACGTTCTACATATGTATGGAAAGCTGAGAAGACCACCTTTCCAATGGCTTTGGTCCCATGTCAAAATTCCTTCTGAGTCAATGGGAATCGTCGAAACAAGTGGGCGTTCAGAATCTGTCAGGGTGCTGCGTCACCGTCTTTTGGGCCGGTCGGCTTTGTATCGTGTTGGAGCCCATTAGGGGCGCATCCAGGGGTTTTGCACGTCCCTCACTCCTTTATATTCAGCCGCCACCCCCACCATTAGGGTTTAGGTTTTGCTTAGATTAATCTGTCTTTGAACAGTTTCGCCGTTCATCGGTTTGTGAGACCCCAACTTGTGAACTTAATATTAATTCGCAATTTCAGATTGCATCTTGTACTCTCTTGCTTGTGTTCTCGATTCGCTTGCAGGAGATAGCCTTCTTGGCGAGGTCAATCGTGTTCGGCACGGTTGATAACCAACGGAGCAGTGGTGTAGTGATTGCGAGGGGTTCGATCTGTTTTGGTCGGAGCCTTTGGATCATCAACGTCGAGATCTCCACAATCGACTTATCAGTACCTCTCGGAAGATTGGGCCATCGTCACATCAGTTGGTATCAGAGCAACGGTTGCCCGTGAGGTAATTCTTGTATCCCTAGTTAGTAGATTGGTTTTTATTTCCTATAGCCCAGAAAAAATTGCCCTACAAAAAGAGTTAATTTCGCTGTCCAAACCCCGTTGTGCCTTTCAATCTATTAGTTTTAGTTTGCTAAATTGAATTTGTGTTCATATTAGCGTTGTCTAGTTGCTGGTCACATCCTTGTTCCATTAAAAATCCAAACAAAAGAAAAATTCCCCACCCCAAACCCTAATTTCCAATTTCGGCTGATTTCTCCTTTCTCTGCAGCCGCCACCAAAAATGTCATATCTTTTGATTCCGAGATTATTTTTGAGTGAGACCACCGCCATTAGATTCAAAAATTCCTTATCCTTCTATCTGTAAAATTTCACGTCATTCCAGCAAGGCAGTTAAGAGATATGTGCGGTGAAAGTTGACCCAATTATCTGTTTTGAATCTGCAACAGTCAGCAGTTGTGATTTTTGTGCGAATTTCTGTGTCGGGATTCAGAAGTTGTCCCCAAAAGAAAATATGTAGAAAAAGCCGTCAGAAAACAGAAAAAAAAGAATCAGTGAAAAAAAGGCATCTGACAAAAAGTTACGGTCAAAATACCGACGTGCTGTCCAGTGGACAGAAATCTTCAGTTTTCAGTTTTGAGTCAATCCTTGTGTTCTTCAATTCCAAATTGCATTGGATTGAATTATCTTGTATTTACCACTCCTACACATTGCCATACATTTGATTTTAGCCTTATTACATTCTTGGTTGATCAGCAACATAGGCTAAGTGCTAGATACGAACTATAATTCAATTCTATGCAATTCTGAAATTAACTGATTGTTCTCCATTGCTACCATATTGTGCCTTCCAAGCTACACCTACTCTTGATCAGAACAGATTCCCTCTTGCAATCGTACCCACGCTCGACATGATATCACGAACCAGCCACCGGTTGTACCACCTGCTGCATTGGTAAGAACACTTGTAAGAGTGTGGTAAGACGCTTGAGAATATGTGATTCCACCTTCCACCACCTAGTAGTTGATAGGGATAATATCTTTGTGTTGTCTTTTGTTTTCTACTAACCATGACAGGTGAGTCGTCTGATGATCAAGAGTGTGTTTTAAAGGGAGAGTTCATGAAGCTCTTGGATGAACCACGCATCGATAGGAAGCTTCAAGCTTCGATGGATACATTTCAGCGCTCCATCGATTCCATCAATGAGAGTATTACAACACTCACTACACACCTTGAAAGAATGGTGAATCGACCGCCAAACAATGGACGCGAGTATGATCACTATGCAGGCCAAGATCTTGAGGAGGGAGATGATAATGAGACACAAAACCGCGACGCCAGTGCTTCATTTGCTGCCCAAGATGCACGCCCACGACACCGCCTACATCAAAACCGTCACGGTATGGGAGGTAATAATTTTCAGCACCACAATGATCGTTCTAATCATGACCTATTTGCTAAAGTCAAGTTTACCATTCCATCTTTTCTGGTCTTTATGATGCTAAAATATATCTTGATTGGGAGATGACGGTAGAGCAGAAGTTTAATTCTCACTTGGTTCCTGAGCAACATAGAGTTAGACAAGCTACTAGTGAGTTTAAGGACTTTGCTATTATCTGGTGGAATGATCTGGGTACCATGCGCTTACAACCTAATACATGGGAGCGGTTAAAAGAAGATATGCGTGCTAGATTTGTTCCTCCTGCTTTTAAACATGAAATGCATAAGAAATTGCAGTGCTTAGACCAAGGTAATAAATCTGTTGAGGAATATTATCAAGAACTACAAGTAGGCATGTTGCGTTGTAATGTTGTAGAAGATGAGGAGGATAAGATTTGTCGTTTTTACGGGGGGTTACGGCGTGAAATTCAGGACATTGTTTATTATAAAGATTTTACTACTGTCAACCAGTTGTTCCAGCTTGCTATGCTTGCAGAAAAAGAATTGCAGGGTAGGCAACAAAGGACAAGGAGCAACTTTGGAGGTACATCTACCTCGAGATCAACGCCTGGGCAAGCCAAGATAGCCCCACCTCCTATTTGTCGAGCTGCTGCCCCCTCTGTGAGTAGGGCGCGTTCAGCAGCACCGTCGCCACCATCACGCACACCCGAGATGAGCAAATCTACTAGTGTGCAAGCACCAGCACAGAGCTCTTCATCGGTTGCTTCTACGGGGCGTACGACGGGCATTGTGTGCCACCGTTGTAAAGGGATGGGTCACGTCATGAGCGATTGCACAAGTCAGCGGGCGTACATTGCGACAGAAGATGGTGGTTATGTAAGTGCTAGTGATGTTGAGGATGAATATGCTTTTGCAGCTAACCTTGCAGTTGAGAACCATGCCGAAGAGGAGCATAAGCTGATTGATACACTAACCCCATTGGTTGAGAATGAAGATAAAGAGATGGATGCACTTACATCATCTGAGGAGAGCCAAAAAGGTAAAGAACATGGTGCTATCATCGCTCACAGTACTGATTTGGTGCTACAACAAGACATAGAGCAACCTTGTGAGTATATACCTGCTGTAGTACAATCTTTTGATATTCCTTGTGTTGACTTAAATGAACCATGTGCTGATCTAAATTCTCATAATTTTGCACATGTCGAATTAGTAACACATAAAGAAGTTTTGACTAGAATTTCTCCTGCTAATTCATTGTGTTACATCATGTTGGATCTACCTATGAAATTGTCACATGCTATGGAAAAAGTTTCTGAACTTACATGTTCGAAATTCTTGTTTAGTGCCTACACCCTTGGATATAAGTTTAATTTGATTGGAGATTATGATGTGGAAAATCAATTTCTTGTATATCGAATATGCATAACTTGTGATCACATGGATGAATTGAAACTTGCTATTTGGAACAACAACTCTTGTATGCTGAATCATGTTCAATGTGAGAGGGAAGTAAAATTTAGTACTCATCCAATGCCTATGTGTTCATCTCTTTTTGCACCATCTAGTATGGACAAACTGAATAAAGATGATGAATTATGGCAGAACATACAAATCTCTTCACCCTGGTTAGATGAATTTACTATTGTTCGATTGAGATACGATTATATGGATGAACTTTGCTTGATTCAAAAGGTTGTAGTTTTGTCCATATATGCAACCACTACAAGTTTACAAAATCAAAGATTTGAATTGCATAAATGCTTCACTTACATTTGCAAAACAAGTTGCAATAATTACTGTGTGAGAAATTTTGAATTGTTCATTAACATATATGATTACTCTTGGGTTAATAATACAATGAGCTTTTATGATCATTGTTGTTTTATAACATTAATTGCGCAACAACGAAGAACTGTTAAAACGGATGACATATACATATACCATGCATACACCTTGGCTTCTTTGTTACCATATTTTCAGCTTATCAAAAGCCGAGGACGGCTTTGTTTGCAAGAAGGGGAGGATGATAAGAACATGAACCCTATGGATACAACCATATTTGCTCTACTTGTTGTTACAATTACAAGAGCTCCTACGCATCACTTAAATTATGAGGTGAGCTCATTTCAAAAAGATTTTACTTTATTTGATAAAGAACTTATGATATTACATAATGAGAGTTTGTTGCGTTTGTTATCATATACCAAGATTTATGATCAAGATCATGCAATACGTGATGCTACACCTATGTTAAAACCGAGGACGGTTTTCTGTCAAGAAGGGGAGGATGATGAGGACATCACTTCTTCGGATACATACAACACTCCTCCACTTGACATTCAAGGACCAATTACTAGAGCTCGCGCCCGACAATTGAATTTACAGGTGAGCTCGTTCCTGAGTACTTCCTTTTGTTCATTTGAGAATAGATTGCTACCTAATGATTTAATTATGATTAGGAACCATGGAGAGGACTTGGAAGTACATGGAGAAGGACTACAAGGCGCACAAGTCCAGCAAGGGCGGTCGAATCATGTTTGAGGTCCAACTCAAACCGACTTCGAATCCAACTCAGAGTCTAGGACCAGGCCGCACTAAAACGGACGCCCAGATCGCATCCGGACTCCGTTTTGGACGTTCTACATATGTATGGAAAGCTGAGAAGACCACCTTTCCAATGGCTTTGGTCCCATGTCAAAATTCCTTCTGAGTCAATGGGAATCGTCGAAACAAGTGGGCGTTCAGAATCTGTCAGGGTGCTGCGTCACCGTCTTTTGGGCCGGTCGGCTTTGTATCGTGTTGGAGCCCATTAGGGGCGCATCCAGGGGTTTTGCACGTCCCTCACTCCTTTATATTCAGCCGCCACCCCCACCATTAGGGTTTGGGTTTTGCTTAGATTAATCTGTCTTTGAACAGTTTCGCCGTTCATCGGTTTGTGAGACCCCAACTTGTGAACTTAATATTAATTCGTAATTTCAGATTGCATCTTGTACTCTCTTGCTTGTGTTCTCGATTCGCTTGCAGGAGATAGCCTTCTTGGCGAGGTCAATCGTGTTCGGCACGGTTGATAACCAACGGAGCAGTGGTGTAGTGATTGCGAGGGGTTCGATCTGTTTTGGTCGGAGCCTTTGGATCATCAACGTCGAGATCTCCACAATCGACTTATCAGTACCTCTCGGAAGATTGGGCCATCGTCACATCAGGAGTCCAAGCTGAAGTTGAAGCCGTTGGCGATCTTTCATTAGAGCTAGCTGATGGCTTCACTCTTTTACTTAGAGATGTTCTTTATGTACCCTCTTTACAGAGTAATTTGATTAGTGTTTCAAATTTGGACAATGATGGATATGATTGTCATTTTGGAAATGGAAAATGTGAAATAATGTTTAATGATAAATGCATTGGTCTTGCCATTAAACAAGACGAGCTTTATTTATTGTCACTTCGTGAAAATGTGAATTCCGTATGTGATGTGAATGAGCGTATATCCTCGCCTGAGAATGCGAACAGAAAACGAAAGAGAACCCATAATGCATCGTCGAAATTATGGCACTGTCGTTTAAACCATATTTCGAGGGGGAGAATAGAAAGACTAGTTAAGAATGAAATTCTTCCTCTATTAGAATTCTCAGACCTAGAACAATGCAGAGAATGCATTAAAGGAAAATATGTAAAGAAAATTAAGAAAGACGCCAAAAGAAGCACAGGAGTTCTACAAATTATTCACACAGACATTTGTGGTCCTTTTCCTGTGAAAAGTGTGGATGGATATGACTCGTTCATAACATTCACGGATGATTACTCCCGTTATGGATATATTTATCCAATCAAAGAAAGAAATGAAGCCTTAGATAAATTCAAGATATTTAAGGCTGAAGTTGAAAACCAACACGATTTAAAGATTAAGATAGTCCGATCTGATCGTGGGGGGGGGGAGTACTACGGTCGACATACCCCATATGGACAAGTGCCTGGACCTTTTGCAAGGTTTTTACAGGAAAATGGCATAGTGGCCCAGTATTCTACACCGGGCGAACCTCAGCAAAATGGAGTAGCTGAAAGACGTAACCGTACCCTGATGGATATGGTGCGAAGCATGATGAGCTATTCCACACTGCCATTGAGTTTATGGATGGAGGCGTTAAAAACCGCCATTCATATTCTCAACAGAGTACCTAGTAAGTCGGTGCCCAAAACACCGTACGAGTTGTGGACAGTAAGAGTTCCCTCACTAAACCACTTACGTGTGTGGGGGAGTCCTGCTGAGGCTAAAGTATTTAACCCAAACCTTGGGAAGCTTGATCCCAAAACAGTAAGTTGCCATTTCATTGGCTACCCTGAAAAGTCAAAAGGTTTTCGTTTCTACTGTGCAGACAGATATACAAAGTTTGTAGAAACGAGACAGATATACAAAGTTTGTAGAAACGAGACACGCTGTCTTCTTAGAGGATGAAATGATGAGAGGAAGTATGGTAGCTCGAGAGATTGACCTTGAAGAGAAGCGGGTGTATGCGCCCACTCCGATGATTCAAGAGCCATTCTTCACACTACCTGCTGTCGCTGCACCGACAACGCAAGACACTATGGTGCCAGCACCTGTTATTATTCCTCCTGTGGCAACAATGAATGATAATGAGGGACCTGTTCTTCAGGATCCTATAGAACCTATTGCCACAGATGAGGGGGAGCAACAGCAGCCTCAAACAGAAGATGTACCAAATGAGGAGGCCCCGACGAGGTCTCAAAGAGTAAGAAGATCAGCTATTTCTGATGATTATCAGATTTATCATACAGAGGAATTTCAAATGGAGGATGATCCCACCTCATTTGAAGAAACCATGAGAAGCGAAAATTCTTCAAAATGGCTTGAGGCCATGGAAGAGGAAATGAGGTCTATGAAGGCTAATAAAGTCTGGGACTTGGAAATTATTCCTAAAGGAGCCAAAACAGTAGGCTGTAAATGGGTCTACAAGACAAAGCTTGACTCCTAAGGGAATATAGAAAGATACAAAGCGCGACTTGTGGCAAAAGGCTTTATGCAAAGAGAAGGGATTGATTACAATGAGACCTTTTCTCCAGTCTCATGTAAAGATTCCTTCAGAATCATAATGGTATTAGTAACACATTATGATTTAGAGTTACATCAAATGGATGTAAAGACGGCATTTCTTAATGGGGATTTGGAGGAAAATGTTTACATGGCACAACCGAAAGTTTTTGTCGTGGAAGGAAATGAAAGAATGGGATGCCGCCTAAAGAAATCGATTTATGGGTTAAAACAAGCTTCAAGACAGTGGTACTTGAAGTTTGACAGTACAATAAGAAAATTTGGGTTTTAAGAAAATGTAGAGGACAACTGTGTTTATGCAAAGTTTAAAGATGGGAAGTTTATCTTCCTAATCCTGTATGTGGATGATATCCTACTAGCTAGTAGTGATGTTAGTCTGCTACTGGAGACAAAGAAGTTTTTGTCCTTAAACTTTGATATGAAAGATCTTGGTGAAGCTTCGTTCGTTCTAGGGATCAAAATTCACCAGGATAGAAACAAGGAGACATTGGGACTGTCACAAAAGGTATACATAGAGAAAGTCTTAAAGAAATTTAGTATGCATAAATGTAGTCCTTCACCTGCACCTATAGTCAAGGGCGACAGATATGGGGATTTTCAGTGCCCCAGGAACCAGTATGAGATTGATCAAATGAAAGCGGTTCCATATGCTTCAGCTGTCGGAAGCTTACAGTATGCTCAAGTATGCACACGCCCTGACTTAGCATTTGTTACCGGGTTACTTGGCAGATTTCAGAGCAATCCTGGAATAGAACATTGGAAATTGATATAGAAAGTCTTGCGTTATTTGCAAGGAACAAAAGGCCTCATGATGACATACAGAAGATCAGATTCACTCCATATAGTGGGGTATACAGATTCTGATTTTGCGGGAGATGATAGAAAGTCTACATCCAGATATGTGTTCACTCTCGCTGGAGGAGCTATATCGTGGAAAAGCTCAAAGCAAACCGTCACTACATCGTCCACAATGTATGCCGAGTTTGTAGCATGTTATGAGGCTACGGGGCAGGTGAACTGGCTAAAGAAGTTCATACCCGGTTTAAAAGTGGTTGACGACATCAATAGACCACTTAAGTTGTACTACGATAATGAACCCGCAGTAATGTATGCCCACAATAATAAGTCAAGTGGTGCTGCCAAACACATTGACATAAAGTACTATGTTGTGAAAGATAAAGTTCGGGATCAAATTATAAGTCTTGAGCATATAAGTACCGCAAAGATGTTAGCGGATCCGCTTACTAAAGGCTTACCACCCAACGTGTTCAGAGAACATATAGCCGGCATGGGTTTAAGGGAAAACCTATGATTCCTGGACTAAAAGATGGCCCAAAAGATTAAAGTAACTATTTCAGAACAGAGAGGTGTATTGTAGCTGTTAAATCTATCGGCGATTGACCGTGACGATGAGACATGTTCTATGCACTGATCTGCGATGGAATGAGTAAAGTCAAAAGTAATTAAAGTTAAAGCATAGATTGAGATCAAGGGGGAGAATGTTAGGGTGATCTCAGGCATTTGGCCCAACGGCCAAATGCCAACCCCTTGACCGCGCCCTGATCGGGGGCGCCCAGCCCATTTGGCTGGTGGGCCCCTGTCGTCAGCGCCATATAAATAGAGGTGGGGGCCGGGGCGGCATGCACGACGAGGTTCACCGTGCCGCCACCATCCCCACCGACAAACCCTAGACCGATCGGAAAGGGGGCGCTCCAGCGACGGGAAGTTCCACCACCGCCGCCACCGTACGCCGCCGCCAGGGAGACGTCGCCACCAGGGAGACGCCACCTTCTTCCCCGACCGTCGCTGTCGTGCGCAGACCTCACCAACGAACCAGCGATGGCCGACTCTTCATCCAGCGCGACGGACGGTCGGTACCCCTAACCCTATTGATCTCCCTCTCCGTGTATCACTCGAACCCGATTAGAACCCCTCTAGATCTAAACCCTAGGAGATCATAAAGAGAGATCTAACAACCCTCTCACCTGCCTGGTATGGTTTTACACTTGCCTCCTCACCTGCCTGACATGATCTAGATATGTAACATTTGGTTCTTCATTCTATTCATTACATGATTGTCCCAAATACTCCACGCTCTCATGGTATCTGAGACAACCGCTCCTACGATCGCACCCTTCCGCTAATTCCACTGACATAGCTTGTGAAGATGACGACGACGCTGCTACCGCCACACACCGCGAGCAGGAGGCCACCGTTGCCGCTGCCGCGCACCACGCGCAGGGTACTGCCGTGCACCAGGAGGTCGCACATGCACTGGCCCTCTCCGAGGCCGCTGTCATTGCTTCCCTCCACGCCCAGGTGTATGGTGTCCTCAACATCAAGGACCTCATCCCTGTCGTCCTTGACCTTGCCTCTCCAAACTACAACAAATAGCGTGGCCTCTTCCTCGTCACCCTCGGCAAGTACGCCCTCTCCGACCACGTGCTCTCTGATGACGCCCACCCCGATGTCGCCGACTGGGTCCGGATTGTTTATCTCGTTCTCTCATGGCTCTACGGAACCATCTCCGCCGAACTCCTCGAGATCATGATGACTCCTACCTCCATGGCACAACTCGTGTGGGTGGGCCTCGAGCAATAGTTCATCGGCAACAAGGAGACATGTGCCTTATACCTAGACACAGAGTTTCATAGCTTCATCCAGGGCGACCTCTCCATCTTCGACTACTATCGCAAGCTGAAAAGCATGGCTGACACCCTCGTTGACTTGGGTGAACCGGTGCCCGATCGTACCCTTGTTCTGTCTGTTCTGCGCAGCCTGAACGCGAAAGCTGGTTTGCAGAGCAGAACATGAATGGCCAAGCTGGTTTTCTTCAGATGTCTGGAAGCTTTTGCGACGTATTCTTGATCCATACCCTTCTATTTCAGAAATCATGGAAAATCCTTGGTTTAGAACAGGCCTTGATTCAAAGCTACTTAATTATAACATACCAACAGAGGATATTGATCCTGTTGACATGGACCCGGCTTTTGATCCCTTCAATAGCAATACAACTGAGGGCGAACATGCAGCAGAAAAACTCACTAACTTGAATGCTTTCGACATCATTTCTCTTTCATTTGGATTCGATCTCTCTGGTATGTTTGAGGACAACACCAACAAGGAGTCAAAGTTCACATCTACTAACACAGCTACAACAATCATCACAAAGCTTGAGGACATTGCAAGGAGCTTGCGACTAAAGCTCATGAAGAAAGATGGTGGATTGTTGAAGATGGAAGGTTGAAAACCAGGAAGGAAAGTTGTAATGTCCATCAATGCTGAGATATTTCAGATTACACCAAACTTTCATCTTGTGGAGATCAAGAAGACCAATGGTGATACCCTTGAGTATCAGAAGGTTATGAAACAAGATATGAGGCCAGCATTGAAAGACATTGTTTGGGCTTGGCAAGGTGAGCAGCTAACAGCACAATGAACAATCTTAAATATTGTGACAGGTGAAATAACTGCAGAAATTGTGACGATGTGCAATATCTCCTTGTTGGAGTGAATAATGTGCTTTTCGAAAAAAAAATTGGTAGTTTGATTTTTCATTATGGAATGTTACGCTTCTATTGACCATTCAATTGAAAACATGCTTGCAGTCACTTTGACACATGGAATTTCTGCCATGTCCATGTTTTTCCTTTTTATTTTCTTCGGATTTGTTATTCTCTACTATGTATGTTGGAAGAACTCTGGGCTAGTGTGTGTTCACTTGCAAAATAATGTATTCATGGAAACTTTCGTTCACAATGACATTCTATTTATGAGTTTAAATTTGGTTCTGCTTGAGTTTAAACTCAAGAGAAAAGCTAGCAAATGCTGCAGATATCTTCCCAAAATAAGCGCTACATTAATAATGAACACAAAACCTTGCCTGTATAATCTAGCAAGCTATAATTAGTATCTTCCACATGAATGTATAATCGCCAACATAACCGATCTTTTCTACGATTCATTCCTTGTTTTTTCTGTTGTTATGGCCAGTCCATCTGTTCCAACCTAACCCGCTGATGCTGCCTTAACTATTTGTTTTCGCTGAGTCAAATTGATGCAAGGAATGATTTGTGAATTGTGCTCACTGGTACATGCAGGATTGTAGGTTCCATCAAGCAGGCATCATCAACGGTTCAGAAAAGGACCGGATGCCAAACTCAGCGATCCGATGGTACGACAGGTTAGTTTGGCCATGAGGCTTCAGCACTGCCAATTTTGGTGAGGCGTTATCCAACTTCTGAAGAGAGGCAGGTAATATGGCTTCTGTAATACGTACCAGTCGCGGTTACTGTTGAGATAATTGTCCTGTCGTCTGGACAGGTTACAGCAAAAGCCGAGAGGCATGATTAGAGCCGCAACAACCGAAGCGTGTCTGCTCAAAGCATGATGAGACCTGCCTGCCGTTGCCAAAACGGAAGGATCTTTGTGATCGCCCACTCGTACCCTTTGTCAATTCGACGTCGCTGGCCATTCGAGTTAGAGAGTTGCAGTTGGATGAGATGGGGCAACCTGCGTCCTACCTGATACAACAAACCTTGCTTTGCCAGTGCGATTGTTGTCTGTGGTATCTCTCTAGTTTCCAGCCAAACAGGTGATGTTCTCTGCAAGTATGCGCAACATACCTGAATAGATTGTAAAAGCAAGGCAAAATGTCGAATGATGCGAGACCAGAATGTCCGAGTCAGAGTTGTTTGTTTTTTTTATTATAAAGAAGACGTACGGGCGCACGCACACCATCACATACACGAGTGTGCCTATGTACAATGGTATGAGCTAGTTACTAGCTCTAACATAACTTCTCCAATGATATTAACTTTTAGCACATAGCTCACAACATGAATAGTCCCACATAACATCATCATATAATCTTGGAATGTGTGTATGAGCCTAACTCTTGATCAAGAGCTAGCTTTTCTCTCTCTTCTATTAAAATATGAAATAATATGTTTAGAGCTAGCTCATAAATCACCATTGGACATACCCTTAGTATAAGCATAGAAAGACGGAGACCTAGACAAATACATAACTTCGTAAAATTCCCACTGAAGTACATTGACATGTGCTGATACCCACAACTCCATCGTTAGTACCAAGATTCGAACCATGTGGATAGAGTCGTATACCCACAACTCCACCGCCTCACCTAGATGTGGTTCCCTCCGAGTTAGGAGTTGTCGCGGATCCACATATGCGTGTGTTTGTGTGTGTTTGTTCATTATTATGCATGTGTTGGAACTGTACTTTGTTCAGGCTAGTGTTTTCGGTGCATGTAAGTAGCCTTTGCGACGAGCGAGTGCATTCAGAGGTTGCATGCAGGTTTTTCTACCCTGTTTGCAGCCCGAAAATAACATGCTGTCGTGCTCGTGCATAGGGGATGGGCCAGCATAACCGACTTAATTCTTGCCCGTAAAATCATGACCATGAGATGTATTCTCATGCTCGAGACCGCAATACGACAGTTTGTGCGAAACGCAAGCTGATCGGTCATCGGAGAACAGGTTAAAAAAACGAGCTGACGAACAACAGCTCCTTACGCTAAGTAAAAGCGCGAAAATACAGTAGAAGAAAATAGCAAACAGATAGTCGTGCCAAACGAGCACATGCAAAAAAGAAGAAGAAAAAAAATACATCGTCGACAGCAGGGTTCGAACCTGCGCGGGCGAAGCCCAACAGATTTCAAGTCTGTCTCCTTAACCACTCGGACATATCGACGGCTTGTTACCTGGAGCATAAACAACATATGTATACTTATAACAGGTATGCTGAGTAAACCACTGTCAATTCGCTCCTTATTAAGACTTAGGAACGCCTTTGAAGGCTGTCTATAAGCCCTAGACACGGAATGGTCAAAACACTGGGTAAAAACCCATGGGAAGGCTTTGTTACTTTCTAGCACAGTAATCACATATTCACATGCATTAGAATTAGATCCAATTTGCAACTTTCTAGCACAATAATCACATATTCACATGCATTAGAATTAGAATAAAGTGCTAGTTTGCACCCTAAATTGGCACAATCCAAAAGGGGAGGATTAGATCCAATCTCAATAGTATACAGCGATGAGTACATCAATAAGGGGAAACTCTACTCTAATTAGCAGCGCCAAGTGCTACAAACTACATCAAGCCAATAAGAGGGACTAAAAAAACGGATAGTATACAACCTCAGATGGAGGACTCAAAAGTAAGCTACTCATCAGGTTGAACTGCAGCTACATAACACTACAATTACATCGATCTCGTCAGGCCAATTTGTATTGGCTCAAAAGGATTCTCTCTTCTTCTTGCTCTTGGATTGTTTTGCCAAGAGAACTGAAAGTCCTGTCAATGCGAATTTCTTCGTCTTCCCTGAAATTCTTTTGCAAGCAGCCATATCTTCGGTACACAATATTCCATTCTTTCTGTCAGAGAATCTGACCAAGAGAGATGTTTGGCATCTCGCTTGTTTTGTCGTCCCAGATGCTTTTGTCATACCCGTCAGGCCCCATTAACTTCATACTTAGTATCTGCCCAATTGACAATGTTTGCTTGAACGAACTATTTGAAACATCAGAAATGATATCCATGCTGTGTGAATCTCTACGACGGTGAGCTGCATTTTTGAACTTTAGAGAGCCACCAATGGAGCGCCTTTTGTGCTCAGATTTCCACCTACGAAGAATCTCTTCGACTGCAATTTTACCACGGTTTGCAGCTTCTACCCTCTTTAGGGCCTCTTGTAGTCCTTCTTGCATTCCTCAATCTCTAGTTTAAAACTGAGTTGGCCTCTGAACTGTTAGCTACATGTACCTGCAGCATAGCGTCTTCTACTTTTTTCCTTCGAGTTTTCATCAGCCTCTTGAGCTTTGGAATACACATGAAATACTCTTCCACGGAAAGAATCACTCCTTCAGAAACAGTGCTGCCTTCAGAAGAACTTTCGCTGCTCAGTAGAGCTTTGATCTCTGCAAGTGCAAGAGCTCCTGCTGCTCTCGTTGCTTCTTCCATCTTCTTGGCTGCAATACACCTGACCTCAGCTGTGCCAATGCTAGCCTTTGCCTGCTCAATTTCTGCAGTAAGCATCATAGCTTCAGATTTTGAAGCATTTGCCATGCTCCTGAGCTGCCCTATCTCAGATGTCATTTTCTTGATCTCAATAAATATGTCCGAGTGATCTTCACGTCTCCTCTGTAAATCTTTGAGAGTTTGCAACTTTTGTGTTGTCCGATCCAGCTCATCTTCCAAGGAAGAAATCAAGGCAGTACTGGAGGAAAGCTTTTCTTGGCCTCTCTCGAGCAAAATGTTCTCTTTCACAATGCTATTACACAGTAACTCAACTGCGGCTCGTATTGCAGCCAGATAGGTTGTAATTCTGTTTGTGCTTGTTTTTGCTCGAGACTGAACCCGAAGACTGTTGCGGATGTTCATCTAGGCCTTCCATATCCACATCCGTATTAATATTTTCAGGTTGTTGCTCTTTAGACTCTGCCATGGGAACTTCAGTTTCCTCACCAGACTTTCAGCTGCGGGAGATGATTCAGTTTCTTCTTTCTGTATTTTCAGTTTTAGGTATTTCTTGGTTGACTCCAGTTCCTTTACACATCAAGCGTTTCCCTTTCTTTGATGATAAGCTCATTTTCTGGTTGTGCTGACTGCTCCTTTGCATTGATAGCTTCTTCAATTTCTTTACAATGCTCCTGTTTCTGCTAGTAAATATATAGCATCAGTGGAAAGGGAGACATCGAAGATTTGATAAGACGCAAGACACACAAGATAACTTTAGTAACAAATATTTTACATGGAAATATTTTGCTAACAGAGTTGAGGGTACGTGAAGTATATGCAGCGTAAAAGCAAGTATCTTCTACTGTTGCCTTATCTACAACAGAAGCTGGTTATATAGCTATTTCTGAAGTTTACAAGAAGTCGTTTGGCTAAACTATAATTTAATGAACTGCATGATAATAGAGCCAAATAATTAGACTTTAATTGAAATAACCTGCCAACATATCAGTAGACTGTTAGTCTAAAGTCTAGTAGTACCCAAGCTAAGATGAAAGTTGCATTTCGTCCAAATACATGTAAATCCTAGAATTAATTATTAGCTACGGTTTGTTAGTAATTAGTGGCTAACTAAAGCTAACTTTTAAATAGCAATTGATTAAATAAATAATCCCATATATTAGTTAATTATTAAATCAATCATTCGATTGATTGGCAAATAAACCTCGAATAATAACATGTCATGAACTTCCCATAAATATGAAATCTAAGATTAATATGATTAATCAAAATTATATATATTGAGTGTAGAACCCATGCCATAACCCATGGATAATAATATTTGGTAAACACTGCCCAATACACTATGTAGACCCGTGAATGTGTCCATAGATCTCACCTAACTCATGGAACTTCCCTAATAAATATAAAATAAAAAAAATTATTAAGTTAGGTTCAAACATTAATATCCTCCGGTCAGCTATGCCTAACCCCCCCCCCCCCCAAAGCAGAGTATTCCCATGAAGATTCTTTCATCCTCATTTATCTTTCTTTGATACCCTTACCAGCTGTAACATCCCAAAATTTGGCTTTCTGGAAAAATTTAAATTCAAATTAATTATTTTAAAGTAATTGGATTTTACTTGGCTTTTATTTGATTGTCTGGATTTTATTTCAAAATGTAAAGCAAGAAAATGCATTTTAAATATTTTATTAAAGCCAAAAAGGGAAAATTATACTTTTCCTAGCCTCTCCTAAATTTTTAAATATTATTTGAGAATTTTCTGAAATTTAAAATCAATTTTCAAAGTTACAAAGTATTTTATAAATTATTAAAGTACAAATCTGAGATTAAAAATATTTTTATTAAAGTCTAAAATGCTTTCAGGAATATTTTATGATTTTTCTGGAATTTTTAGACTTTAAATATTATTTTTCCAAGCGTTTATAAAGTTTCTAGTATTTTCTGAAATTTATTCCGAAAATAAAAATCAAATTATTCCTAGCCCGCCACGTGTCGCTCTCAGATTAAATCAATCTCTCTCCACGTTTTAATCCTAGCCACACATGATAACTTACCCCTTCATAAAATCCAAGAGCCATAACATATCCACTTGCCACGTGTCGCAAATCCGACGGCCCGTACCCCTTCACTTCTTCTCCCTCTCTATTACACATGGACCCCACATGTCATATGTTTCTTCAACCTCTTCTTCTTCCTCCTCCCACCCTCTCTCTCCTCCACCATTAGAGCCGAATGGAGCTTTTAATTGAAGCCCGTTTCTCCCTCGTAACTCCCGATTAAAGCGTGGAAACGGACGCCCTAATCACCCTCATCAATCTCCCGGCCGTTCCCCGTCCTTTAACCTTCTCAAAACCGAAATCTCTTCCCCTCCCTTCTCTTTCTATAAATTGGCCTTCCCTCACCATTCTTCCCCTTTCCTCCTCCATTTCGGCCGGCTCCCACTCCCTCTCTTTCGGCCGCCACCCCGCCGCCGTGCGCCACCACCGTGCGCCGCCGCCCGGCCATCTCCCGCCGGCCACCCCGCAGCACCTCGCCTCCGCCTCCATTTGCCGCTGCCGCCGACCGCCCCGGGCCTCCCCTTCGCCACCGGTAGGTGCGCCGCCACCTCCTCTACCCCCGCCGCCACTCGCCGCCCCGCCGCCGGTCGCCGGCGAGGTTGCCGGCCGCGCGCGCCCCCGCGTACGTACATGATTCCTTCTTCAACCATGTTCACCTTGTTTAATTGATTTGTTGTTGCTTCTTTGTCAAGAAAGAGCACATGCCCACTTGGCTAGGGGAGACAAGTTAAGGCATGCATGCTTGAGGTTTTGGGTTCAAGTCCAGAACAAAGCAAATTTCGGTTTGGCCATATCCAAATTTTTGTTCACCTCTATTCAATGACAAGCGGGACCCACTCGTCATGCAATAATAAAATAAAATTCTACACCCAATGACAACCGGGCCCCACATGTCATACACTCCAAAATACCCCAAAAATCAGCCAAAATAAGATTCCAGAGAATATTCCCTCGTTTTGCATTTTCTGGAATTTCCAAACCGATCAAACTTCCAATCGCTCGTTCTCCCTCGTCCGATCTCCGAATCCAGTGATTCAAATTTCTAAATTTGTATAAAATCATAATCTATGTTGCAGTATATATTTTATATTTTTGTGATTTTATTTGTATTTATTTATTTGGTTATTTTGTTGTTTCGCGCGTAGAAACCGACGTCACCGAGGAATTCATCGAGTCGCAGCAAGAAGACCCAAATAGCATTCAAGAAGGCAAGTCTCCTTTGATCATTTTGATCCTATGTTTTGCAAGTTTTCTTTGATCAACTTGCTCAAATGATTTATAAAATGATTAGGTAGTTATTTTAAATTATTGCATGCTTATGTTATATCAAGTGATAATTTGATTTAGAAAATTTAGTTAAATACCCAATTTGTTATACCTTCCATTGAAAATTGTTTACCTTGTACCATTGTCAACTTAGGATATCCCTTTGACTCAATAATGAGTTAGTATTACATCTGTTGAATTTTTAAATACTAGCAAATGCTTAGCGTAGCAAATCAATGTAATAATGCTCAAATGAGTAGCATGTTTGCTAAATGTTTTGATGAATGGTTTGTTTGAACATTGGTAATGGATGTTACCATTGTTAATTGATTTGTTTGAAAAGTGGTAATGGATGTTACCACTGTTAATTTGAAAATAAAAATGAAGTTCAAAGGGAAAAGTTGACAAGGGTGGATGGAAGGTTTGGCTGGTGCAGTTAGCACGAGAATTTTTGGAATTGTGAATGAACCACCCTGGTCGTTTAAGGACCGACGCTTGTGTTTGTCCAAACTGAGCAAAACAGTGCAACCACAAGTCTATATGGGTACGACCTAGCTAACTAACCTATAAAGGTGTAGTTTAGATATCACCAGTGGTGTATTGAGTGCCAGGGTGTACTGGTTACTCATAGTGAGGGACAGGGTTTACTGTACTCATACGGCGCAAGAGGGGGCTCCGACTCGTGGATTCGAGTTGTGGTGAAACCTTAGCGGGTGGTATCTAGCTATACTGGAGTAGGTGAAAGGCTTTGTGATATTTTATCTGGGTCTCATGCCAAAGGAAGCATGTTGACTATTAAGATAATTTATCTCTTGTGGGTAAAGTGTACAAACTCTGCAGAGTAAAAACTATTCGAATAGCCGTGCCCACGGTCAAGGGCGGGCAAGGAATGCATTCACATGGTAGAAGTTTGATTTTGATTTTAAAATAAAATGGTTTGTCAAACTCGGGAGTGGTGTAACTCTCGTGATTTAAATCTGGTGGTGTAACCAGATCAGGTGGTTTAACCTGAGTCTTGAAAGTTGGCAGATAGCCTGAGATTTTAGTGTTGGTGGTTTAACCTTCACTAAGTTATTTATCTAATTTCATTTATGAAAAACAAAGATGTTTATCAAATGGCCTTTGAAGTAATTATGTAGATTTGAAATAAAATGCTGATTTATGCAAAAGAACCATATAGCCTTCCTTTGTGAAGCCTTGCATCTATGCATCTTTCCCAAGACTTGCGGAGTACATTCATGTACTCACGTGCTACATTTCAAATTAACTCTCAGAGGAGATCAAAGCTCAAGAGGTGGACTACGACTACTTCGTGGATGGATTCGTCGAAGGCTTTCCGGACTTCTAGGTTGCGTTTCCCCAGTCAATTGCCTGTGGCGTATTGATGGGTCTTGCTTTAGTTTCTTTTTGCTTCCGCTGTAATTTTCTGTTTGGTGTGAGGTCTTAAAACCTCATTTGTAATAAAGGCTTCGAGGTCTGTAATCTCGATTATGATAATAAAGCGTTGTTGGCAATGTATCATCTTTTCTGTTTGAACTGTGTGTACTAGCGTTGATCTGGGACTAGTACTGTAATGCACAGGGAGTCCAGGAGTCTCTACTCCGGGGTCTCACAGAAGTGGTATCAGAGCCAATTTGACTGTAGGGCGTAACCTAGTTAGAATGGCCGTTATTAGAAAAGCTTCAATTTTTATTTTATAAAATAAAAATTTAATAATGTGCTTTTCTCATCTTTTCTCTTCTTTCTATCCTTACCTTCTTCAGGATATTCTATCTTATCTATCTGTTTACTCACTTTTAAGAATGATAATTGTATCCACTTTCCTTTATAATTTCTATAGACGGGTTAGAGAGATCAAGTCTGAGAAGCAACCAGAGGACCGTGTCGTCATGAAGATTTGAAGAGTAGTTCCTTTGTTTATAGTACCCAAGTAAAGCTCTACGATTTTAGAACGCTTATGTATATTGCTTGTTGGTGTTAGATGGACTGTACTAAATCTTTGTGTACTTGTAGTACAGCCATCTTTAAAAACTATTTTTGTTTTTGAGCTAAGTTTCTTCTGGTTGGAGTTTGCTTATCTCTTGTGTGTTTGTTTGGGATGTTATTTAGTTGTTCCCCGACCTCTTATCTAAGCTACTTCCCTCTTACCTTGTGCTAACCCTAGTTACTGCTTCAGATGGTGTAAGTTCCAATTCTTCCATTGTAGTCCAAGCTTGGAAAATATTTGAGAACCAAGAATATATGGAAGATCACAACATTTACGGAAAGTACTCTTATCAGGAAAGTCATCCTAATCCTTAGATGTCAAGTTAGGTAATTTGGAGGATTGTTGCTAGTGTGATATATTTGGAGTTAGAATTGACAAGATTGGATAATATTTGGGTGATTTGAAAGTAATAAAGGTATATTTGTGGATACAAATTGATTATGAATAAATCTCAAGACTACAATATTTATGGATTGAATAGATTTTGGAAATAATCACATTATTGAACTTGGTGGAACTAATTAGATCATGAGAAGTATCCAAACTTGGTGCCTTGGATTTATTATCTTGGATTGAAAGGAGTAATTGGATGTAAAACAAGATTTTAGTTGAAGGATTTATTTGTGATCATTGGAGAATTAATATTAAGAATTTGATATAGTAAAGGTGGAAATTAAAAGATTGGATTATCATAAACAATTTATGACATCAATTTTGTCTGTTTTGGTTGAATCATGAAGAGCGGATAAATTTTGTGGAATTAATTGATTATCATAGTTTGGTGGACCTATTGATGATGAGTGGATACCAGTGCAATTCTGGAAGATAATACACTTAGATATCTGGTGGATTACTCTTGTCATTGCAAAGGGGATATTGATTTGAAACTCGTGGATTTATCAGATCGTTGAAAGATAACTGGATTTTAATTTATGAGATTGAATATATCATTTAAGGATGATCGAAGGCTTAAGTTTGGTGGATTTAAGTCAAATATGGAAGATAGATTGTTCGATAAGAATTAATTGTGGTACTCAGATTCACTCAAATTTGGTGGAACCAAAATGATGATTTTCGAGAAGTTGATTTTGGTGGATTAATCTTATCATCGAAAAGTGGGTTCTGATATGTTGATTTGAAATTTGTGGATTTATCATATCATTGTTAGATAATTGGATTTTAATTTATGAATTGACTAAATCATTTAATGATGTTCAAATGGTTAAGCTGGAGGATTTAAATTAATTATGGGAGATAGATTAGAACTAATTGAGATACTTCGATTCATTCAAATTTGGTGGAATGAAAATGATGATTATGAATAGACTGATGTTGGTGGATTACCAGATATTGAATTATTGATTGGTTGATCTCAAAATTGATTGATGATTACTAAAAGGTGGGATTAATTTTATGTTATCTGATGGGAGTTATGAATCTATTGGATTAGACAAGGATCATAAAGTATTGGTGAAAATCACAGATTACAACATCATTGGATTCTTATTAGAAGAACTCTATGGTTTGCCGTCAAATTCGAATAAGTATAGACAATAAAATGTTATGGGATTATTTGTGGAAACCAATGTGAGATCAACGAGGTGCATTGGTGGTATATGATTCTGCAATGAAGCACCTTTGAAAAGATGAAATAATTATGTCTTTTGTCGGATGAACACTAGAAGTTAAGCCCTTTTGGTGGAATACTGAATTAATCGATATGATAAGGGCAATTGAAGTTAACCCAAAGCTTGCAGGCGACTAAAGATGTACCAATCCGATTTGTTGTTGTCTTCCATATTTCTCAGTTAAAGGAATACCTCAGAGCATTGAACAACAAGATAGAATCATGAAGGAAGCTGAACGCCACGCAAGAAGCATGACCATAAAGTTCCACAAAGTACAATAGTGCAACCATAATTATAAATGGAGTAAAGTTCCTAGCGAACCTTATTATAATAGACTCCGATGGCATAGATATAATACTTGGTATGGATTGGTTGATCAAGTATAAAGGACAGATAGATTGTGCCAATCGTGCCATTAGTCTTACCAATTCTGACGGAATTCAGATAAGACATGAGGCAGTTATGCACTCAAAGAAGAACAGTATGTTAACCAACTTAAAAGGGAAAAAGTTGGAGGATGTGTCGGTAGCTTGCGAATACCCTGATGTTTTCCCTGAGGATTTGCCAGGATTGCCACCAGATCGAGAGATTGAATTTGTTATAAATCTGGTACCTGGTACAGCCCCAATATCAAAAAGACCTTATCGGATGTCAGCTGATGATTTAGCTGAAGTCAAGAGGCAGATTCAAGAATTACAAGAGAAAAGCTTCATTAGACCAAGTTCTTCACCTTGGGGAGCCCCAGTGCTTTTGGTAAACAAGAAGGATGGTAGTCAGCGTATGTGCGTGGACTATAGAGCTTTAAATGAAGTAACTATAAAGAATAAGTATCCCTTACCCCGGATCGACGATCTGTTCGATCAACTCAAAGGATCAAGTGTCTTCTCCAAGATTGATCTTCGGTCAGGATATCACCAGTTGAAGATTAGACCAGAAGATATACCAAAGACAGCCTTCGCCACAAGATATGGACTATATGAGTATACGGTGATGTCTTTCGGTCTGACAAATGCCCCGGCATACTTCATGAATTTGATGAATAAAGTATTTATGGATTATTTAGATAAGTTTGTTGTTGTCTTTATAGATGACATTCTTATCTATTCGAGAAACGATAAAGAACATGAGGATCATCTAAGGATAGTGTTGCAAAAACTCCGTGAACACCAGTTATATGCCAAGTTTAGCAAGTGTGCGTTTTGGTTAAAGGAAATTGAGTTTTTGGGACACGTAATTTCAGCAGAAGGAGTATCTGTAGATCCTGGAAAAGTTAAGGATGTATTAAATTGGACTTCACCCAAGACAGTAACCGAGATCAGAAGTTTTCTGGGTTTAGCTGGTTACTATCGTCGATTCATTGAAGGCTTTTCCAAGATTTCCAGACCTTTAACCCAGCTGTTAAAGAAAGAGAAGAAATTTGAATGGAGTAAATCCTGTGAGGATAGTTTTCAAGAGTTAAAGAAGAGGTTAACTTCAGCACCAGTTCTGCGGTTACCGGATATTAGAAAAGATTTTGAAGTTTATTGTGACGCATCAAAACAAGGTCTTGGAAGTGTACTAATGCAAGAGGGAAAGGTTGTTGCTTATGCGTCAAGGCAGTTAAGGCCACATGAGGAGAATTACCCCACTCATGATTTAGAGCTAGCTGCTGTAGTGCATGCTCTAAAGTTGTGGAGGCATTATCTAATTAGTAATCGGTGTGAAATATATACGGATCATAAAAGTCTAAAGTATATATTCACTCAACCCGATCTTAATCTGAGACAAAGAAGATGGCTTGAACTGATAAAGGATTATGATGTGGGAATACACTATTATCCAGGAAAGGCCAATGTAGTTGCAGATGCTTTAAGTCGGAAGATCCATGTTAGCAATATGTTGATTCAAGACAGTCAGTCAACTCTTCGTGAAGAATTTCAGCGCCTCAATTTGGGAGTGATAAATGAAGGAATTCTGTCTACATTAAAGGTTCAACCCACTTTAGAAGATCAGATCAAGGCAGCTCAGAAAGAAGATGAGTATGTTAAAGAAATAAAAGATAACATGAAGAAAGGCAAAGCACCTGGATTCTCAGAAGATGAAGAAGGAATTCTTTGGTTTGGAAAAAGGATTTTAGTACCGGAGAGAAAGGAAATAAAAGATTTAATTCTAAAGGAAGCTCATGAATCAGGATATTCCATTCATCCCGGAAGTACAAAGATGTACCAAGATCTAAAGGAAAGTTACTGGTGGACCAGTATGAAACGAGAAATTGCAGAATATGTAGCTTTATGTGATATATGTCAAAGGGTTAAAGCAGAGCACCAACGACCTGCCGGTCTTTTGCAACCTCCGCAGATACCTGAATGGAAATGTGAGGAAATCGGAATGGATTTCATAACAGGACTACCAAGAACCAAGTCAGGGTATGATTCAATCTGGGTTATAGTGGATCGCTTAACAAAGGTTGCACATTTCATACCTGTAAAGACTACCTATTCAGGAGATAGATTGGCAGAGCTCTACATGTCAAGAATTGTATGTCTGCATGGAGTTCCAAAGAAGATCGTATCGGATAGAGGAACGCAATTTACCTCAAGATTTTGGCAGAAGCTTCATGAAGTTTTGGGCACCAATTTAAATTTCAGTACTGCTTATCATCCTCAAACAGATGGCCAGACTGAATGAGTGAATCAGATATTGGAAGATATGCTAAGAGCGTGTGCTTTAGCCAATAAAGCTAGTTGGGATCAAAGTTTACCCTACGCGGAATTTTCCTATAATAACAGTTATCAGTCTAGTCTGAAGATGTCTCCGTTTGAAGCCTTGTATGGCAGGAAATGCAGAACGCCATTATATTGGTCAGAGACTGGAGAAAGTCAAGTATTCGGACCCGATGTCTTGAAGCTAGCCGAAGAGCAAGTTCGATTAATACGAGACCGATTGAAAATAGCACAGACCAGACAAAAGAGTTATGCAGATAATCGTCGCAGAATGTTGGAATTCGCACCAGGGGATCATGTGTATTTGAAGGTGTCACCTTTAAAAGAGATGCGATGTTTCAAGGTCAGTGGAAAGCTTGCTCCAAGGTATATCGGACCATTTCTAGTTATAGCCAGAATAGGTGAAGTTGCATATCAGTTAGAGCTTCCTCCTCAGTTGTCAGATGTACATGATGTATTTCATGTATCACAGTTGAAGAAGTGCTTAAGAGTACCAGAGGAGTTAATACCTTTAGAAGAGGTGGATTTAAAAGAAGACTTGACGTATCCAGAGTTTCCTGTCAAAATTTTAGAAGAGGCAGAACGCTGTACAAGAAACAAGACTATCAAATTTTGCAAGGTGCAGTGGAATAATCATTCAGAATCGGAAGCAACCTGGGAGCGTGAAGAGAATCTTCGAGCAGAGTTCCCTGATCTACTTCCCAGTCTTTCCGAATCTCGGGGTCGAGATTCTTTCTAAGGGGGGTAGGTTTGTAACATCCCAAAATTTGGCTTTCTGGAAAAATTTAAATTCAAATTAATTATTTTAAAGTAATTGGATTTTACTTGGCTTTTATTTGATTGTCTGGATTTTATTTCAAAATGTAAAGCAAGAAAATGCATTTTAAATATTTTATTAAAGCCAAAAAGGGAAAATTATACTTTTCCTAGCCTCTCCTAAATTTTTAAATATTATTTGAGAATTTTCTGAAATTTAAAATCAATTTTCAAAGTTACAAAGTATTTTATAAATTATTAAAGTACAAATCTGAGATTAAAAATATTTTTATTAAAGTCTAAAATGCTTTCAGGAATATTTTATGATTTTTCTGGAATTTTTAGACTTTAAATATTATTTTTCCAAGCGTTTATAAAGTTTCTAGTATTTTCTGAAATTTATTCCGAAAATAAAAATCAAATTATTCCTAGCCCGCCACGTGTCGCTCTCAGATTAAATCAATCTCTCTCCACGTTTTAATCCTAGCCACACATGATAACTTACCCCTTCATAAAATCCAAGAGCCATAACATATCCACTTGCCACGTGTCGCAAATCCGACGGCCCGTACCCCTTCACTTCTTCTCCCTCTCTATTACACATGGACCCCACATGTCATATGTTTCTTCAACCTCTTCTTCTTCCTCCTCCCACCCTCTCTCTCCTCCACCATTAGAGCCGAATGGAGCTTTTAATTGAAGCCCGTTTCTCCCTCGTAACTCCCGATTAAAGCGTGGAAACGGACGCCCTAATCACCCTCATCAATCTCCCGGCCGTTCCCCGTCCTTTAACCTTCTCAAAACCGAAATCTCTTCCCCTCCCTTCTCTTTCTATAAATTGGCCTTCCCTCACCATTCTTCCCCTTTCCTCCTCCATTTCGGCCGGCTCCCACTCCCTCTCTTTCGGCCGCCACCCCGCCGCCGTGCGCCACCACCGTGCGCCGCCGCCCGGCCATCTCCCGCCGGCCACCCCGCAGCACCTCGCCTCCGCCTCCATTTGCCGCTGCCGCCGACCGCCCCGGGCCTCCCCTTCGCCACCGGTAGGTGCGCCGCCACCTCCTCTACCCCCGCCGCCACTCGCCGCCCCGCCGCCGGTCGCCGGCGAGGTTGCCGGCCGCGCGCGCCCCCGCGTACGTACATGATTCCTTCTTCAACCATGTTCACCTTGTTTAATTGATTTGTTGTTGCTTCTTTGTCAAGAAAGAGCACATGCCCACTTGGCTAGGGGAGACAAGTTAAGGCATGCATGCTTGAGGTTTTGGGTTCAAGTCCAGAACAAAGCAAATTTCGGTTTGGCCATATCCAAATTTTTGTTCACCTCTATTCAATGACAAGCGGGACCCACTCGTCATGCAATAATAAAATAAAATTCTACACCCAATGACAACCGGGCCCCACATGTCATACACTCCAAAATACCCCAAAAATCAGCCAAAATAAGATTCCAGAGAATATTCCCTCGTTTTGCATTTTCTGGAATTTCCAAACCGATCAAACTTCCAATCGCTCGTTCTCCCTCGTCCGATCTCCGAATCCAGTGATTCAAATTTCTAAATTTGTATAAAATCATAATCTATGTTGCAGTATATATTTTATATTTTTGTGATTTTATTTGTATTTATTTATTTGGTTATTTTGTTGTTTCGCGCGTAGAAACCGACGTCACCGAGGAATTCATCGAGTCGCAGCAAGAAGACCCAAATAGCATTCAAGAAGGCAAGTCTCCTTTGATCATTTTGATCCTATGTTTTGCAAGTTTTCTTTGATCAACTTGCTCAAATGATTTATAAAATGATTAGGTAGTTATTTTAAATTATTGCATGCTTATGTTATATCAAGTGATAATTTGATTTAGAAAATTTAGTTAAATACCCAATTTGTTATACCTTCCATTGAAAATTGTTTACCTTGTACCATTGTCAACTTAGGATATCCCTTTGACTCAATAATGAGTTAGTATTACATCTGTTGAATTTTTAAATACTAGCAAATGCTTAGCATAGCAAATCAATGTAATAATGCTCAAATGAGTAGCATGTTTGCTAAATGTTTTGATGAATGGTTTGTTTGAACATTGGTAATGGATGTTACCATTGTTAATTGATTTGTTTGAAAAGTGGTAATGGATGTTACCACTGTTAATTTGAAAATAAAAATGAAGTTCAAAGGGAAAAGTTGACAAGGGTGGATGGAAGGTTTGGCTGGTGCAGTTAGCACGAGAATTTTTGGAATTGTGAATGAACCACCCTGGTCGTTTAAGGACCGACGCTTGTGTTTGTCCAAACTGAGCAAAACAGTGCAACCACAAGTCTATATGGGTACGACCTAGCTAACTAACCTATAAAGGTGTAGTTTAGATATCACCAGTGGTGTATTGAGTGCCAGGGTGTACTGGTTACTCATAGTGAGGGACAGGGTTTACTGTACTCATACGGCGCAAGAGGGGGCTCCGACTCGTGGATTCGAGTTGTGGTGAAACCTTAGCGGGTGGTATCTAGCTATACTGGAGTAGGTGAAAGGCTTTGTGATATTTTATCTGGGTCTCATGCCAAAGGAAGCATGTTGACTATTAAGATAATTTATCTCTTGTGGGTAAAGTGTACAAACTCTGCAGAGTAAAAACTATTCGAATAGCCGTGCCCACGGTCAAGGGCGGGCAAGGAATGCATTCACATGGTAGAAGTTTGATTTTGATTTTAAAATAAAATGGTTTGTCAAACTCGGGAGTGGTGTAACTCTCGTGATTTAAATCTGGTGGTGTAACCAGATCAGGTGGTTTAACCTGAGTCTTGAAAGTTGGCAGATAGCCTGAGATTTTAGTGTTGGTGGTTTAACCTTCACTAAGTTATTTATCTAATTTCATTTATGAAAAACAAAGATGTTTATCAAATGGCCTTTGAAGTAATTATGTAGATTTGAAATAAAATGCTGATTTATGCAAAAGAACCATATAGCCTTCCTTTGTGAAGCCTTGCATCTATGCATCTTTCCCAAGACTTGCGGAGTACATTCATGTACTCACGTGCTACATTTCAAATTAACTCTCAGAGGAGATCAAAGCTCAAGAGGTGGACTACGACTACTTCGTGGATGGATTCGTCGAAGGCTTTCCGGACTTCTAGGTTGCGTTTCCCCAGTCAATTGCCTGTGGCGTATTGATGGGTCTTGCTTTAGTTTCTTTTTGCTTCCGCTGTAATTTTCTGTTTGGTGTGAGGTCTTAAAACCTCATTTGTAATAAAGGCTTCGAGGTCTGTAATCTCGATTATGATAATAAAGCGTTGTTGGCAATGTATCATCTTTTCTGTTTGAACTGTGTGTACTAGCGTTGATCTGGGACTAGTACTGTAATGCACAGGGAGTCCAGGAGTCTCTACTCCGGGGTCTCACACCAGCAGGTTTCCTCCCTCCCATTTCCCCTTTGTTCAAACTTTGTTTGATCTCGTCTACATCCTGCACTGACTAAACCTTGTCTCATGTCACTAACTTAATCATAATAAAATTTATTTGAGTTTATTTGAAATTTTTGGAATTATTTGGAATTATTTGGGTTCGGTTGTTTAATGCATAACTAGAATTTGGAGTCTTGAAGAAGCAGCAGTTTGAGTGAGATCAAGATTTAAATAAAAACGAAGGCCAAGAGTTTCAAGACTATTGACTGAGAAGGCTTTGAGCGAGATCAAGAACACAGTAAATTGAGCGAGACAAGTCATCACTTTGATTATATTGCACCTGAATTTTGAATACAAATTATTTCATTTAAAATTGTCAAATTGCATGCCCTACGTTGAATAAAGTTATATTGTCGGTAGATTATAGTTAATGCCTTAATGCTACTCACATTATTAATTTCATTCCTTGACTTTGGGTATGTACCATTGTCGCTCTAGAATTAATGGTATACATACTAGCTAATAAATCCGTATTTAAGTGGCACACTTAGCCTTACTTAGATATATGGGGCATTAATTTGCCCTGATATTATTTTAAACATAAAAACTTGGTTTGGGCAGCCATTAGAGAGAAATAACTAGTGTTGAACTAGAAAGGATGTTTTTGGAATCCCAAAACTCTAAACCCACTTCATACTTGGGCGGATGGTAAGTGGGGCTGGTGCGATAGGAGCATGAGAGTTGGTATGCAGTAGAATCATCCAGTTAACTCTAAGAACTGAATCATGTGATGATCCCATAATGTAAAATAGTGTAACCACAAGTCTATAATGGATACAACCTAACTAATTAATTTGCATCGACCCAACGTGGGTTGCACCATCCGGTGAAACACGGGTCGTATCGCTGGTGTAACCCCACAGTGGGGGCCTCTAGAAGCGGGTGGTATAACCCCAGAGGTGGAAACCTTAGCGAGTATAACATCCTTGGGGAAATATATTGTAAAGGCATTGTGATGGTCTTCTTTATTTACATGTTCAAGGAAAATATGTGGAATATAATAAGTTGAACATCTCTTATAGGTAAAGTATGCGACATCGGCAGAGTGAAACTGTTCGAATAACTATGTCCATGATCATGGACGAGCATGGGAACTTACTCGAGTTAGTATCTATTTCCAAAAGAATCTTTATAGTTAGGATGAAAACAAAAAGTGTTTGGAACCTTGCCGTTGGTTTCCCTTGGGTGGTTGGAACCCAATGAATATAAAGAGTGGTTGGAACCCAAGAAAAGAAAATACCATATGGTGGATAAAACTATGCTTTGTGACAGGTGGATGGAATCTATACTACTACTATTATTATATACACTTACACTCTTTAAACACATGGTTTAGTTAAAATACTAAGTCTTAGGATTTTATACTTATTCTATTTCAAATGTGGCTTCTGCAAATAAAAGGACCTTAAGCCTCTCTTTGTTTAGCCTTACATCTATTATTATTTCATTCTATATAGTGTCTTGCTGAGTACGTTCGTACTCACTATTGCTCAATTACCATTATTCAGTAAGTAAGAAAAAAAAGCCATGCAGTCATCTAAGGGCATGGACCAGACTGAAAAGATGATGAGGACAAGAACTAAGTCGCGAGCCCCAGTTGATTGCCTATGGTCATATCCTATGGTCACACCTATGTGATGTTTCCATTTCCACTGCTGCTCTTTAAAGATTTCGGCCTGACAAGCCTATTTGTAAGTCTACTATTGCATTAGTTATACTTCCACAAGATATATTTGATATTCAGTAATATATCTGTGAGCACTATCTACTAATTCAGAAAATAATATGATAGAATTACAGAGGATTCTGGATGATAAATCCAGGGTCCCACACTCTCCGTGCAGGACCTTGTTGTGCTCTCAGTGGCCACATGCTGGGCTTCTCCTGCTACACCAACTTCTGGGACTGCTTATACAACGAGACAACCACCCTGGACGCCTCCCTCACCACTGTTAAAACTACAACTAGGATATCTCTGATACTAATTGTTGGGAAATTTTCTCAATAAGAAGCAATGGGACAGAAGATTGATAATAAACAGAGGAGTGCTAACTCAAAACTTCATACTATATTTCATTCATCTCTCAAGGTTTTACATGGAAGATTTTCATGCTTGCAAGCTTTGCTTACATAGGATGGTTACATGCCTATTTATAGGCCACACAAACCGGCATTAGCTCTTATTGACTCAAACAAAAATAATATTCATTTATTCTTAGTACAATTGATGTACATCTAAGTACCAGCTACACTAAACTCTGGCTCTTATACATCGCAGTAGCAAATTTGATTGTACTCCCTGTACCCGACCAAAGAGCATAGCTCATGTTACACATGTGAGCTAGTGCTTGCTAACCTCCTTCATATTCCTAGTAAAAATCCATTACCCACATTGACTCCTCCTTTATAGCTCAAGGTTATGAAGCCTCTAGTACTAGTACTTCTAGGCTTGCAAATTCTTGTCTCTATTGTTTGCATCGACATGCATCTCATACTAGTTAAATGCAAATTGGCTTTTTTACCTCAAAAAGATAAATTATATGAGCTATCTTGATGTAACTTTCATTTGTAGACGTATCTTTTCCCTTTTTCTTCTTTGTAATTTTTCTCAACATAAAAATTCTTTTTACCATTCAATTTATTATTGGTATCCAAACTTTTTTCTTCTCAACCTTGTGGATCTTGTTCTTGAGAAATTTTATCAAATCCTTGTGCTTCATAATTTCTTCAACTGTCAACAAATTACATGACCTGTAAATCCCCGCCATGCTCCTAATACATCTTGGAGCTGATTTTGGCATAGTCAATTGCTCACTAGCACTCAGGCTAAAATTCGAGCCTAAACTGGAACTCGAGTTTGAACTTGAACTCGATCTATCTGGCTGAGGAGAACTTTAACAAGTTCACTTGTTGCCTTGTTGGTTGTTACTTGTTGACTTGTTGTTAGTTACTTGGCTTGTTGCACTTGCATGGTTGCATTATTAGTTGTTAGTGTTGCATAATGTAATGCATAATTGCTAATTGCATATGGAGATATGCTGTCGAAATGTCGAATCTCCATACTCCACAGTATATTGTTGCCTCGCTATATCATTCGTAATTCATGTGAACTTTGAGAAATATGGTATTTACAGATACCGCACCGAAACAAATTGGGATTTATCGATATTGGACCATATTTTCAAAAATATTGTATTTTTATCAAAGTAATCATACCGTATTTGCCGTATATACCATATGTACCAAACCGATTTTCCTAACCAAACTGAATGCACAGGCCTAACCTCATGGTAGGCGAGTCACCTCACCTGTAGTTTAGCGATACAATTGCAGATAAAAATATGTAACTCTTTGAAAATAGTTCCTTACATCTATAGTTTATTAATAGTTAGGACGGCTTAAATATAGTTCCATAAAATTTACCTTTTTTTAGATAAGGTGGTGATGGCCCAATCAATTTCATTTCTCAAATTAAACAAGTTTGTTATGTTGCCAGTCAGGATGGAGTTGTCCATTTAGGGCATTTTTAATAGTGTCATTTTAGCTATCTCTTAGTTATATTAAATGGGTAAAATGTTATGTGGAGAAGAGAGGATGTGAGGAGAGATAATGTGTTGTCTCTTATGCAAGAGATGACTTGAGTCCGCAAACCAACGCAAATAGTGAGAGGATGTGAGACAGGAAATTATGTTGAAAATAGTATAAAATAGTTAGAGAAATGATTTACTATTGAAGAGATTATTTCTAGTGCCGTCTTTAGATGAGGTGAAAGACTTTGAGATAATTTTAAAAGATAGACTATTGTAGTTTATACTTATACTGTCTACAGTAAGTAGTTTTTAAATGGTGTATTTTTTCAATATGGTGTCAATATGAAGGTTGTAGTAAAAAGTGTATTGAGTTCAGCTGTACTGGTCAAAATCACATACGACTATTTCTTGTGCATACTACCTGACGAACAGCCAAAATTCAAATATTTAAACTATCAGTCATAAGTCCAAAAAAACCCTATATCCCTTACAACCACAGTAAGTAGGCTATTTGGCGCAATTCGATAGTCGCTTCCTAAAATTTAATGTTTCTTAGTCAGAAAGGTTTCTCAGCCTGAAGGAAATGGGGGTGATCGATTGGGCTTCAGCTTGTAGCGTGTGTTTGGTTTGGAGGCAGTAGGGATAGAATGGCTCCATCCCTGTTTTTAAGGACGGGACCGTCCCCGTTCTTTGTTTGGTTGTAAGGGATAGGACCGTCCCCGTTTTTTTGTTTGGTTCTGGGACATCAAAATATGGGATGAGTCATCCGACGTGTGGGACCTTTTTGTCATCCTCTTGTTTTTGAGAGGCGAGGAAGAGGGACGAGCCCATCCCCTCGTTTTTGAGGGACGGGGGCATCCTCGATTTAGGAGAATATTCCCGAGATATTCCCCAAAGGGGATGGACTCTGTCCCTGCTGACTCCAATCCAAACAGGTCCAAATCTGGGATCGCCCCGTCCCATCCCCTATTATCCTTAGAACCAAACACACCCTTAGCTTCCGGCTTATTTTTCACTATTCATAAATTTCGTCTTTTTCTAAACTTTTAGCTTTTTGTTGAGCTTTTTACCGGTTCTTTTTTCCCGTATTTGTTTGTATTATATGTAATGGGCTAACATATATTTTTGTATTTTTTATTTTTTAAATTTAATTATGCTAAATAAGCCTCTGTCAGTTACAGTGTTTTTTTTCAGTCAGCTACAGTGCTTTTTAGCCATAAGCCACCAAAGATAAGCCCAAATGATCACCACAGTGTGTGGCTTTTTTTCCAGAGAGAGAGAATCAATGTCCTTGGGTCTCTTGCCATGTGGAGAGGTCTAACCAAATGGGCACCATATTTGGTGCGCTTATATATTTATCTTTCGGTTTAGGAACCAAATCATCATAAATATTTAAAAAAAAATTGATGATGTAATCCATAGAGTTTTCCAACACCATTTAAAAAAATCTTGAAATTCAAAATTTGTTATAATAAGAAACAAAAAGAGAAGTTTGCTGTGAGTAGCAGCTTTTTTCTTTTTCTTTTTGAATTTGAACTCGAAATTCTATAGATAAAGTAAATGATAAATAAGTCATCAAAATTTTGAAAAAAAATTTCTATATGATTTGGTGCTCATACGCTGCTAGGCCTACGTGTTGCCAACCAAATGGGCCTACATTTTTTTCTAGTAAAGCAAATGGGCCTTTTAGCAACCCACATCAATTGTACAGCCCAGTGGACCACCACAAACGGTCGGCCTAACAAGCCGATAACTAGAGTATTCCATCTCCCACGGCCCACCACAGCCTTATTCCCCACGTCGAACCCTTCAGCTTGTCCCACCCAACCCACCCCACCCCACCTCGCCGCTGGCCGCCGCCGCCGCCGCCGCGACGTTGTCGTGGCTTCTCCGGAGACCCTTATCCTCCACACTCCTCTCACGCCGCACAAACCACTGTCTCCTGCGTACCACCCTCTGCTTTTCCGACGCCGCCCCATCTCCCACCACACCACCCCCGCCCAAACCTCCGCTTGCCACCTGCTCCGGCGATGTAGGCGGCTGGATGAGGTGGGAGTCCGCGCGGAAGAAGAGGGTCGTGCCCCGCGTCGGCTACGTCGGCACCGAGTACCGAGGTTGGATGATTTCTTTACTCGTCGGTTTCTATTCCAGTGACGGGTTGGTCTTCGCGTGTGGCGTTGATCCAATGCAATGGACTCCTTTTCTTTTCAGTTCTTCAGAAGCAGCGGGAGCTCAGCGCGGATTGGAGTAAGCTCTAATTCTTACTCCGTTGCTTAATTGCGTTACGCGTTTGAGTTGTTGCTATGCTAGCTTATTATTATTTTTGTTCAATGCGATTGAACACTTGAATTGCGGAAGCAGTGTGAGAGAACTATATGGCTTGTTTCATGCTAGTTGCATCGAATTGTTGTCACTCGTTCTATGCATGGGAATCGGGACCGCTAATGCTTGCCTGGAATGTGTCCTTTTTTTGGGCAATCAAGTAAAGAATAGTCTATATCTCATGCCAATTATTTTTAGTTTTACCATTACCAAGAAAGATTTGGAGTGATCTTTTGTTTTGTTATCTTAGCACAAGTATAATCATTGCAGCATGAACCCCTATATGCTATATATATTTCAAAACATGGAGGTTCTAAAGTTGATCCTGGTTCTTTTTGTCAATTATCATCATGGAGGATTAGTGGATGATGATTAAACTTTTCGATCTTGTTTTCCAGCCATTGAGTCAGTCCTGGAATCTGCCATCTTCAAGGCAGGGGGCATTCTTGAGAGTAATTATGGAAAGCTGCAAAAAGTTGGTTGGGAAAGGAGTAGCCGAACTGATAAGGGGTAGGATTTAACAGTCCTCTTGAATTGTATAAAAAAAATTCTGAAAACGTGTTCTCTTTTCTTTCTTTTTTTGGCTAACAAATGCTTGTATGCATGCTTAGAATGGGCTAATTTCAGGTACATTCACTGGCTATGATGATCTCTCTGAAGATGGAAATCCCTGATTGAGCATGGGAGAACGATCCAGATGGCATTGCTCTTGCGAATTTCATTAACTTAAATTTACCGAACAATGTCAGAGTTTTCAGTGTCTTGCCTGCACAAAGGTAAGGAAGATGTTTTACAGAAATCATTGATATTAGATGATTGATTAAATTGTACATGATAACCACTTTTTTTTATCATGATGTGATGTGCATTCAATCGTAGGAGTTTTGATGTAAGGAGGGAATGCTTGTACCGGGAGTACTTCTATCTTCTGCCTGCTGAAATTATTGGGATTAAAGGTGGTTGTCGCTCTGAAGAAGTAGAGGAGCACTTGTCGGAATTCAATAACATACTGAAAGGGTTTGAGGTATGTGCATGATTAAACATATCTTGTGCATTCTGTGCAGTAGATTGTTTAAAAGAACTGGACATTAATATCTGTGATGAATCATCTGATAACACACGCGTGTTTAGGGAGATATACAGATTTAGTCATATAGACAAATAAGAATGAAACACGAGTTTGTGTAATGGGTAAAGTACACCAGAGGTCATCAAACTTTCCCTGTTGGTCCACTTCCTTAGATTTAAGTTTTAGTCTCAGATTTTCTGAATTTGCTTAGCTTTCAATTCAAGAGACAAAAAGAATATGACATGGAAACACCTAACAGGTGCAATTAAGCATGCTCAGAAAGGTAATAGCATAATTAAGAAGGTTCAGGAGCCTCACTGTGGCCTACCTTGTCATTTTCAATTACTTACTGATGGATGGGCTGCAGTGAACAGTTAAACAACTTCGGCTATCTACCGCTACTAGACTAAAATTGAAGGTTAAGAACTAGGTGCAGTTACATATACAGAACAAGTGAAGACATCTTGTTGAATATACTCTTTGCATGACAGTTGCTAGACCTAGTGTTGATTTGTAAGCCCAGCCAAGTCATATTCTGATGATATTTGCAATTTTCACGTTCGACCTCATTCTTCCCATGGTGCATCTTGAATATTGGCCAGGTGCTGCTGTTTTCCTGAACCATCACTGAATAATGACTTTTCATGCAAATTATTTCCTTTTTATACAACCCAGTAATGGCAGAAATTGTCAGAGTGTAATTTTGCTCCTGCAATAGTTTTTCTGCATGTGCACAGACTTCATTGTAATGTTTCTTCTTGTAGGGAAACCATCCATTTCATAATTACACAGCCCGTGCCAAGTATAGGAAAGTTCTAGCAGGAAGGCACCGAATGGTCAAAATGTACAAGCTCAACCAATGTTATTAAGGCGTCGCCTAATCGTCGCTTTGGCGTCGGAGCGGCCTGGAGCTGCCGCCACGGCCGTCGCCTCGCCACGGGTGCGTATGGCGTCCGCCTCGGACGGGATGGCGTCGCCTAGTCGTCGCCATGGCCGCGACGCCGCGTCGCAAGAGCAAGGCGGGCGCCACACCTCTGTGCCAGGCGGGAAAATGGAGGGAGGGAGCGAGCGCGGGAGAAATAAGTGAGGGAGGGGGGAGGGGGGAAATAACGGGATACCCGGATACGGGCGAAGCGAAGCGAAGGGAGGTCGGCGCGGAGGCGACCTCGAGCGATCTCCAGGCCTCCACGCCGCCGCCTCCCTCCGGGCCTCAACACCGCCGCCTCCCTCCAAGGCTCCGAGCCTCCATGCCGCCACCCTCCGGGCCAGTGAGCTAGGGTTTCTTCGCGCGCGCACACGGGGCCGCCGCCGCCGACTTGCCAGATTCTGCCTTGCCGTCGCCGGTAAACACCGCCTCGCTGCCTTGCCGGATTCTGCCTTGCCCAGTCGCCCAGGTGCGTTCCACCTCCCCTCCTCGGCTCCTCCCCTTCGTTGTGTGCTTGTTGTCTTCTCTCCGGCCTCCGCTCGTGCTTGTCCGCCGTCTTCTCCGCCTCCCCTCCCCTTCGCCTTCTCCGCTTCCCCCTCTCCCTTGGCCTCCCCTCCCCTTCGCCCTCTCCGTCTCCCCAGTGGCCCAGTCCCCCTCCCCGTTCGCCTCCCCATCGCCGCGCCATTACAGACGGATGGCCCCACAAGGGCGGAGACCGGCGGGGACTATGGATGGCGAGGGAGGGATTGAGGGAGGGAGGAGCGAGGGAGACCGAGGGAGGAAGTAGCCGAGGGAGGAAGCCTTGAGCGAGCGAGAGAGGCCGGCGGCGGTGCTGCCGAGAAATGAAGAGCGAGCGAGGAGCGATTGAGCGAGGGAGCGACCGGCGAGAGAGAGAGAATGGCGAGTGCGACTGATGGCCACCGACGGGCGACGGACGTGTTTATATTACGGTTATTACTTCATAGCAATCAAGCAATGCAACCAATAATTAGGGGTGCAAATGGGTCGGGTTAATCCCGACCGATCCGGCACCGAATCCGATTGGTACCGAATCCGATTGGTACCGAATTCGGAGAAAAAATATGGGTTAGGATATGGTAACAACAATATCCGTCCGAATCCGATACGTCTTCAAGTTTGATTTCAGGTTAATGCTACTATTTGACGTTTCATTTTCTTTTGCAATGGTAAAATAAAATCTTCCACATCAACTATTAAGTAGTAACATCAAGTTCTTGACAGTACTCCATTTGCTGTACTGTATGCATTCCTTACAAACAAGTAGGGGTGCAAACGGGTTAATCCCGACCGATCCGGCACCGAATCCGATTGGTACCGAATCCGGAGAAAAAAATATGGGTTAGGATATGGTAACAACAATATCCATCCGAATCCGATCCGTTTGCACCCCTACCAATAATACATGTTTCGGTTATTTACCTGTTTAATACATGTTTCAGTATCCATCATTATCTGTTATATTTATAACATTACACTGTATGTTCAACAAATTTGCTGCTATAAAAGATTAGGATGTGAGTATGGCGTCGCCTTGCCGCACGCCATACTCGCCTAAAAGGTGTGAAGGTAGTCTGGCGCCTCGCCTCGCCTTATCGCCGTGATAACCTTGAGCTCAACAGCAAATTCCATGTCCTCTGAAATGGGTATGGACCAAAGCTTTTCCGTTGAGGGTGCTACATCAGACCAGGATGAAGATGACTTGAATTTTTTTATCAATAATTGATTCTAGTGCACCAGAATACAATTATAAGAAGGATAATCAGAAACTTTCTGAGAACAGGGTGCAGATTCAAGCTAGGTGGCTCCATGAGCCTGATGAAAATGATAGACTAAATGCTTCACACTTTAGAGATATCCTCACCTGCTCCTGCTGTGGAGACTTGCAGAGTTCATTAGGAATTCAATTTGTGGAACTGACCATATGCGGAGTATCTTTCATGCTACATCTGGTATGCAGAGTCCATTAAGATGCGCCCCCTACCCATCAGTGAAAACTAAAATTTCTCAAGATTATGCTAAAATTTGAAACTTTAGGCTTAGTGATTTTTCTGTTGTCTAGGAAATTGTGTTCTGGATTTCCGGAATACCCTTCTTGACTAACCAGTTAAGTTGTATTTATGGTTTCTACACAGTAGTATTTAGCATTCATTGTCAATAATTTAGTCCCTTCTGAGAAGTATGCATGATCAGTAAAACCGTGAAACAGTTAGTTTGGTTTCAGGGTGCACAATTGAATGTTGGTGTGAAATCAAGTGTGAAAATGTTATGTCGTAAGAGGGAAAATATTATGCATACATGTAACTATGACTTTGCAGTGATGCTGTTCTTTTTCTTGACCTCAGATCCGGAAGATGGTTGGTACTGCTGTGGCAGTGAAGCGTGGATTACTACCCAAAGATATTATAGCACTGTCTCTTGCAAAGTTTCTCACATCGTTTTACGAATTGCCCCTTCTGAAGTTCTGGTCCTTGACAGTTTCTGCTTGAGGAACTGGCAAGGGAGTATTGTTCGCCCTGGGATCCAGTCAATGAACGAATCTGAAGAAATAAGTAAAGGGTTATGGAGTTCTACAAGGCGGTTCTTCTACCTGAGCTAGCAAAATTCTTGGATGCATCCATGCCTCCATGGAAAGAATGGGTGGAGAACTTGGACCAGTTCACCAGCATACCAGATTCACAGTTGGATGAAGTTAGGAAGGCTTACAGAGTATGGAAAGAGGATTACGATCGAGTAAAAATGGCTCCGAAGAGTGCTAGCAGCAGTTAATTTCTTTATCAAGCTGATCGCAAGGTGGATGAGGAAATCAAATGCCTTACTTTGGTGAATATTAAAGTTTCTCTTTCAGCCATTTCTTCGTACAAGAGATAGGGTTACACACGGGGACAATGTGAGAGCCTGCGCTATTGATTGATCTGACGAGGGCAACCTGCAGATTGGAAGTGTTGATTTTTGGTTTCCCTTGCATCACAGACTTGCATAAGAATTCATGCAAAAGCAAGAGTATGTTTGATGTACTGACTTTTTTTTTCCTTTTCAAAAGTAGTACATCATTAGTTGCCTTTGTTCGTCCTTTTATCACTCACTGCAGATCTGCAGTAGTGCATATCATTTCATATAATCATCTGGACTGAGGAGCCCTCTTCCAAACATCAAATACATTCCTCTGTTGATTTCATATCATATGGATGCTAATCCTGACCCTCGTTTCAACTGAACGTCTCACATCAGTTACCCGGGTGCAGAGCTTCAGTGCATCAGTGCGCGACTTGTCGCTTCATGAGCAACAGCACCCTGCATCTGGCCAAGGCCCGTGTGAGCTGGACAAGAGGCTACACGTCCGGGCGTCAGGAGAGGACGGACCCTCTCCCATGCCCGGACGACGACGGCGACGAAGACGACAGCACGACATCGAGCCTCACGCTGCGCGCAAATCTCTCTCGTGAGGCTTAAGGGCTCGCGACTGGCCCTTGCTGGAGGTAACCTGTCGTCGCCAGTGCCAGTGCTGTTTAGTTTGTTCGTTCACGAGGAGGCGACAAGCCAGCTGCGTACAACCCTGATCGGTCGCTGGCTCGACTCGGTGGCTACGCTCTGGACACGCCGGAGCAGGAGGCTACGCTGATGAGCTGGCCCCGCCGCGGCGCTGAAGGACGTGGTACCCTGCCGTCTCTCCTTGCGTCACCGCCGTGTCCGATCGATCCGTCCATCCGACGTTCGCCAGAATGTTTTGGGGCTACTCACTTCACAGGTGAGGAGAGCATGAGCATCCATGTATCACGAGAGCATAGTGGCGAAGCAGGACAGTCGCTCTCGTGCTCCCTAGAGAAATGGCACGACAGCTCTTTGCCTCCTTGAGATCGATCGATCTCACCGTGAACGCGTCGCTGCGAACGTAGGGGGTGCGAAGGTGACTGCGAGTTTTAACCTTGTTCGATCTTGGATAAAGATCAGTCACCACAGTTCGATCTAAGTCTTCTCATTGCACGCTTTCCACGGCTTTTGGAACCCACTTTTGTGGTTGGTGGTTAGGTACGGGTCTAAAAATCGAGGGTAAGATGTTTGCCCTCATTTAGTTACTAGTAGGGCTCTTCAAAGAGGTTTTGAGCCTAACTTCAGAACAATAGAGAGACTAAATACTTGTTTGATTGTTCATTACTTACGATAATAGATACAGAGACCGATATGGATGGCTAGACTTGTTCCTAAAAAATATCTCTATATTAAGACAACTAATTCCTAATAATAGAAAACTTATCTTTAATATATGGAATAAATCTAAATAATAAAGAAACTAATTATTATATTTCTAATACGCGATATGCTACCAATGCTACCGAACTATCCAAATATATAGCATCAGTACAGTACCCTCTCACGGTACTATTCATATGTTGCTACAGTACCTTCGGTGCTGTTCACTCACTGCTACAGTACCAGCGATGTTGTTCACGCTTCTGCTAATCTTAGTCTATTACATCGCTGCTGCTACTTTTTATTAGGGCTGATACAGTACTGATTAGTTCTGATGAAATTAAGGAGGTGTTCGTATTGGTTACGGTCGATGACTTTTGGCGAGGGTTAATGGCTTTTGGCTGAAAATGAATAGTAGTGACTGAAACAAATAACTTTAAAGAGGGCACAAGCGGTGAAAAAGTGAGAGATGCGTGCGTGTAACAGGAGCGAGAGGAGTGGGGGTATGTGATATGCCCGTAACCCTCTATCTTATCCTATCTTATCTCTAGAGCGAGACGGGAACGAGAGAAGTGGAGTTGTTTCGAGAAGCCGGATATTCATATTACCTTTTTGGCTTCTCTGAGTAGAAACCAGAAGCAGAAATAAATACAAACAGAGGCTAAGTCTTGTTCACAATACAGTGAACCATTTGGGCTCCATCTAGGGATGACGCTACCAGTTTGTGAAAAATATTGGGGGTGCAGATAATGTTGATTGATAAGACCAGTTATCGGCCTTATTGCTCAATTTATCGACCGATATTCTCAAATAGGATCTCGTTCTTTTCGGCTTTTTAGCTGGTTTTTGGTTCGATTTCTTTCAGTAATCACTATTTACTAGACTAATAAGCTACAATCAAAATCTATAAGCTGCAACTCCAATGAACAGGCCCAAACACTTATCCGAGATTTGACCTTTTGTTTTCAAAATTCTAAAGAATTGGTTATTTACATCTCTTCTGGTCCCCAAAATAGATGGGCATTGGTAACCAATAGCATAATCAAAGAAGCGGACAGAGCGCTTGCTCGGTTGGAAACACTACCAGTGAGCAGCTTGCCCGCTGGCTTCGAGTCGTGTCACATTTTCAGGGGGCACTATTCACGTGAACAGTACCCTAGCGGCACTATTCATGTGAACAGTGCCCTTTGAGTATATAAACGCACGTAGGTATATTCGGTGATTAAAGCGTGTGCCTGTGCACCGTAAAACTTTAATTTTGGTCTCCGTTTGGCAAGCGTGCATGAGTGTGTAGCGTTGGATGCATCACGTGGGTGAGTGTGAGTGTGTAGCGTTGTGTGTGTATGCGCGTGCATATTTATTGTAAATAATGATATAAAAAAGCACAATCAAAGAAATTAAACAAATGCTTAGTCACACACCTCATTTTTACTCAAATTTCAAATGAATCCGATTTTTTTTGCCTGATATTTTTTTATCAGGATATACTGATATCACCGATAAATCCGAAATTCCGCCTATTTATCGGCGATAACGTTTTCCCTGGCTCTAGCTTCTGATTCATGCACGAACTGTTATGATCGTGCATGCATGGTCAGACTGGTGATCTCATCGATCTCATGGAGCGCGCCGCTGTTCAGTGGGAGAAGGGACGGAGATAGACATGCACGTTATCCTGCATCAATAGTACATAGAAGTCCAGCTAGCTAGCTAGCTCCATGTAGCTTTGCTTTCGAACCTCCCATCATATATGTTACACGATCTTATTGTCATAGACTACATATATAAATTATGAGCCATGCATGCATGCGTCCATTTAGTATTACACAGGAAATGGTGCTGGTTCACCAAATTATATTAGGAGCCATATGCTTGCATCTCACCACCGGTAGACGAAAGGAAAGGAATTAATTAGGAAGGAAGGAAGAATAGAACAGATTGAGAAATGTTGAGATGCTTGACGACGACGACGACGACGGCAGAGGCTGGTGTGCTAGCTTGCGCCATGATTAATTTACTCTTCGTCGTGCTCGCTGCCGCTCTCGGAGCAGTTCCTCATGGCCTGCAGCACGGCCTGCTTCACGACGTGCTCATCCACATTCTCCACCAGGTTCTGCACGAGCACGATACGGCAATAAATTAATTACGATGTTATACATGTGTATCATTTTTCTTTTTGCGCGGAATATACGCATATCTTTGTGCCTTGCCATTAGCTTTGACCTTAATTTGATCGATCGAAACTATCTGCAATAATCTGGAGAAGATCGATGAGTGCCACCTAATTTACTCCTTATTCAACATATATATCCTATGTATTTATGGGTATATAGATGCATGAACAATTGAGAAAGAATTAATGAAATGAGTTGCTGCGTTGAGTTTTAATTTGTAATTTGTTAGTTAATTACCTCCCCTCCTATGGCTTCTAGGCGGAAGGTATCGGCGCAAGAGGCCGTGGCTTCGAGTTCGAGGACGCTGAGGCCCAGCTCGTCGAAGGCTTCGAGGATGGAGACAAGCAACCCTGGGCAGCTCTTGTCGGAGAACACGTTGATGAGGAACCCGTGTCCTAGGGTTTCCACGGTCACCTGCACCCATCCGTCCATTGATCAGATTAAGCAACTGATAAATGCAGGCTTGGAAGCTTTGTGCATGTGAGTACGTAAGGCCAATATACGTACGTATACTCAATCCAAACTTCATTAACTTGTTAGCGTGCATGTGAACTAGTACTATAGCAGCCGTAGTGTTTCTGTACTACTCTTTTACTAGTATGAAACAAATTAAGTGAAGGATAACCCCTACACGGTTCTGTCGGAGCGCGTCCTGCGCGCAAGCGATCTCCTGATTCAACCTCACGACCTTCTGCTTCAGCTCCTTGATGTACTTGGACGCGTCCATGATTATGGATGTGTTGCTCAGCTGCAGCCATGGCAAAAACATGCCGCCGTTAATTAACTTCTAACACATCCAAAAAGAGCAGGATAGGAAAGAATTGAATATTGCAGAACTGAATCACTGATGCAGCCATGGCAAAGACAAGCGTATGGAGGACTGAAGCGAGAATTAAGAAAGAAGTTCATTACAGCATGGGAGTGAGTGATAGAGCGCAGGATTTTCAGCTTCTCCTGTAGAGCGGCCTTTTTCTTCCGTTCCCTCGACATCTCTCTCTCTCTCTCTCTTTCTCTTTCTCTGCCTCTCTTTCGCACACAAGCACACACACCAGCCTGACAGCCCAATGGAAGCGAGAGATAGCTAGACAGCAGAGGAAGTGAGAGTAGTAGTATAGGTGGGAGCAGCTTTAGCTTAAATGGAGGACGGAGAAGGACTCTCCATATCTATATATAGTGGTCTCCCGGTGGCCACTCACGTGACCTGTCCTTATATATTGTTGTTATCCCTTCATATTTATCCTATCTACAAAACAAGTGAGAAAGAGAGAGAGAGAGAGAGAGAGCAAAAGCGATGAAAAGAAAAGAAACATTGGACATATTTTTTTTTGATAAGGAAGACTTTATTAATCCCAAGTTCGTTACATCGAGTTGATACACGTTCTTGGAACAAAACTTCCAGCCTCTGCCTAAAAAGGCACACAACTTATGAGTAAGGAAAAATAAAAAACTGAGCAGAATCTAGTGACACTCAATCCTAAGACTAGATCGCCATGCCCGGGTAAAGAAATCCTTCGCCAACTGCTCCAACTGTCGCGATGCCACCACAACCGTATCCTGTAATTCCGGTCTTTGCAAGATAGCTCACGAACGGAGACGGTGAGAAACTGCATAAATAACCTGCAAAGGAGAATAAGAGTTGTTCTTTTCAAAAACAATATCATTCCTGTACAACCATATAGACCAACATGTTGCTGCTGCCCCAAGCAGTACTAATGATTTCAAACGATTAGTTATACCATTCGTTTGAAATCATTAGTACTGCTTGGGGCAGCAGCAACACGTTGGTCTATATGGTTGTACAGGAATGATATTGGACATATGCTATGTTATATCTCTCTCATCTATATACGAAAGGACAAAATAAAATCGACTAACCTATAGTGCTACGTGGGAGCAAGTGGTAGATAGGGTTTGGCGAATTGCTTTTAATATTTTGTTTTTTTGGCGTTTCAATTCATACGCATGCATATTATGATTATCGCCCGGGGAGCACGCATGCTTTAAACAGTAAAAAGATTCTGCATATATTCGTGTTATGTACAATTAAACACTGCGTACAATATTATAGCAAGTTGTGGACTAGGTGCTGCTCAAAGTAGAAGAGATTATGCGACAAGATCGTTCTTGTAGCTAGATGGAACGTGGATATATATGTGGTTCGGCCAGTCTCATTACTGTGTGCATCGTCGATCTAGCTAGCTAGATTAGATTCTGCACGCCAAGATCCAGTACATTTTCCATCCCATACAAAATAGTACTAATTATTATCCTATATGAGTAGATATGAAATATCACATACACGTGCACCTCGGATGCTCACCATAATGGAACACAAATATCCAAGGTCTAAACAACACTGTTACTACATATAGTAGTATCGTAGTATATAGCATACTTTCTTTTTTGACTGCAGCAGATTATTTATAATTTTAGCAAAAGTGTTTGTACGAATAAGCCGAATACCGATAAGCCGCTTAGAAAAGAATGTCACAATAAACCGTTTTAAAAAGACTATAAAAAACCATCTCATTTATTTATTAAGAAAAGAGAAGTCATAAATTATAACATATATAGCAGGATAAGGTCATGTACTAGCCCAGTCCTACCATAAAATAAAATTTCTTCCCCGACAGGGCCATCTAGTCATCAGATCACTTCCACATGCATGCACGCACCAAACATTCTCATATATGTATATGCCAAATGGCCATTCCCAAAGAGCTAGTACAAAAGGAAATGGAAGCCCCACGGCATTAGCTAGGCTCGTCTGGTTGACTGCCCTCTCGGCGGCTCAACTTGCCAGCAGGACAGGCCGGCTAATTTTAGAAAAAGAGGAGTTAGCTGCTGCCTCTGCAATGTTTGCATGCATTGCATCGATCGCATGCACCACGCACGCACCCCCTTGTTTGCTGCCTTGCAACTTGGAGCTTGTATGCTGTGTATATCCCTGGACTCGACAGAAGAGGCAGAGGCGACGAGATGAGTTTTTTTTTTATTCTTTCTAACAACGACCACGAGACAACCATGTGAGTACGTATGTGACAACAGAAGCTAGCTAGCGAGCCAAACCATGATGCTATATCATCATCAGCCGTTGCATATATGCAATTCGGTGATGAAACCATTAATATCTTGCAGAGAGAAGACGTACACACACGTATATATACTAATAATATACTCGTGCGTTGTAACAGAACTCGTTGAATGTATAGAGAATCGTATTGTAGAAGAGAGTTGCTCTGATCGGTTGGAAAGTGAAAAAGGTGAGAAGTTGAGAGAATAGAGCGGTTGGAGGAGAATTAACCTACAACCGCCAACTCATTCTTTTATAATAGTAATGACATACATACATACATACATACATACATACATACATACATACATACATACATACATACATACATACATACATACATACATACATACATACATACATACATACATACATACATACATACATACATACATACATACATACATACATACATACATACATACATACATACACGGGGAATGACTACTCATCATTCAACTATTTTCTTGAGAAAACATAAGTTCAAGTTTTCTGGACATCAAATTCTGCGTTTATGTGTCAGTGATAATAGCTGGTTATCACAGACGGTTCTCACACCGTCTATGATAACTTACAACACAGAAGGTTTTTTTTCTGAAAAATCGTATATGATATTCCACTATCACAGACTGTTTTTTGTATTAACCGTCTGTGATATGCACGATATCACAGATGGTTTTTGTTATCAACCATCTGTGATATGGTGCATATCACAGACGGTTCGGTGTTTCAAACCATCAGTGATGTATGTATGTATGTATGTATGTATGTATGTATGTATGTATGTATGTATCACAGAAGATTTGGAACACCGAACCGTCTGTGATAACTTTTTCAACAATAATGTTGATTGCTCTTTTTTGGCTAGCCTCAGGATATACTAGCCATGCCATCTGAAAATAAACAAGATAACGTATATATAGCACAGGACAATCATTACATAAATCTCACAGATCAATGAAACAACACAAGTAGATCACATATATAGCATGACAATCATTACACAGATCTCACAAATGAATTAAATTGAACTAATTATTTGATTAAGCACAATTGAGTGATTACAATTGAATCCAATGTTTCAACATCTAATCACTATTGCCGGGGTGGAACTCTCCAGTCTTGTTTATGACCTCTGCTAGTAAGAATTGGGAGATGGTTCCTCAAATTTCGACGAGTTTGTCAAGATCAATTGCACTTTCATCAAAATCCACACGCTATCACTAGGAGCAATGTTAAGTCATTAATTAGTATGTGTGTGTATATATACATATATATAATCAGAAAATAATAATTATTGAAAGGTTGACAAACTCCTAGATCATTCGTCTTAGCGTCCATGACTTCATAAGGTGGCAAACGTAAAATCCACATACGTTGCCCTGTAGCTACTGGTAGCACTACAAAAATAGAATTATATACATAGGTATTGTCAATTCTAGAGGCATTATAATGAAGTATGATATAGAATTATTGTGTTGTAGTAGGTACCAAAAATCATACCCTGTGTCGTAGTGTGTTGCTGGATTCCTTGTGTCTCCCTCCCTGAGCAACATAAGCACTAAACAACCTACGTGATTCCAAAAAAGTTAGCCTTGGCCATTGCAAATGAAAGAAAGATTACAATAGATTTATGTGCGGAGAAAATGAGTTTACCTGTCAATTGCTTGTTGCACATGAGTGAAGTCGTTGTTGCACACGGGAGGGAGAGGTGGTGTTGCGAGGAAGAGGCGGCGTCGGGAGGGAGAGGCGGCGGGCGTTAGGAGGGAGAGGTGGCTGACGTCGGGAGGGAGAGGTGGCCGGCATCTGGAAGGAGAGGCGGCTGGCGTCGGGAAGGAGAGGTGGACGATGTCGGGAGGGAGAGGTGGTGTCGGGAGGAAGAGGCGGCGTCGCGAGGAAGAAGCAGCATCGTACACGAGTGAGCAGTCAGATCTAGCAAAACCTAGCAGGGGCGGTGGAGACGAAGTGCGTGAGTGAGAACTCTGCGAGCAGAACGTATCCTTGGGGGTATATTTATAGAGAAACTATCATAGACGATTCTATTGTAGAACCGTCTGTGATAACACTATCACAGACAGTTTTTATATAACCATATGTGATATTCAATATATCACAAGCGGTTCTATAAAAGAACCATTTGTGATAGTATTATCACAGATAGTTTGTTCCGATAAATCACCTGTAATAGTTCCCTATTCTTCATCTAGCCACAAGAAATGCATGCTGGCCATGCAATATGAAAAATGCAAGCATAATCATAAATATAACTATTTATTAGTTACTAAATAAATTACAATTACAATGGAATATAGTTTTATAATTACATGCCAAGTTTCCTAATTATGTTTACATTGCAACAATTTCCAAATAGGCGCTCACCGTGTGGGATCATCGATTACATTTGGCTGTTTCCTTTTAAATAAAGCCCTTCACGATGATCAGCACTAATATAGCTTGCATCATCGCATTGTTCTTCCTCGAGCTTGATGCCGTCTCTGAATAGATGCAACTCATCAAATTGATTGTGCTCTTCTTCATCCACGACATTCTCAACTCCGATAATCTTTCTTTTTCTATGAAAAACTACATGGCGCTTCTTATTTGTCGGGTCGGTTACATAAAATACTTGAACAACTTGCTTCGCGAGTACGAATGGTTCGTCTTCATATCCTACACATTCGAGGTCCACGGTAGTGACGCCAAACTTGTTGACCTTTACACCCTGTGGGAGTTGGACCCAACGGCACCGAAATAGTGGAATTTTGAAAATTACGTAGTCAAGCTCCCAAATCTCCTCTACAAACCCGTAGTACAAGATTGGGCTAGAGGTATTGACATGCACATTAAAGGCATCTATGCGGACGCCTGAGTTCTGCACTGTGCTCTTTCTATCGTGATCTGTTGTATGAAATGTGTAGCTATTAATATCGTATCATTGCCATGTCATAATTATAAATTTTGGCCCTTTTGCCAACCATTGTAGTCTTTCACGTGACAACCTCCTACTCAATCGTACCTTCAATCATTCGTTGAACTAATTGTTGTGTTGTCTTGTGATCCAAACCTCTAACTGGCTTGTATTCTCTTGGCGTAGTATGTCCTTGTGCTCTTCAATATAGGGGTCACTTCAGTTATGTGTTGTAAAACTGTAAAATGGGCTTGAGCATATGTATCTCGATCCGGAGTTATTGCTTTCCTTCCAATAGTCCTGATACTCTCTAGGCTCCCCTCGTGACGAGATAGAGGTACACCTATCAGTTCGGCCTGAGCCATGTAACCGATGTAGAATTCAATGATCTCTTCGGTTGTACAACCTTCGATGATACTACCCTCCGGTCAAGATCGATTGCATACATAAGACTTGAGAATTCCAATGTACTTCTTGAACGGGTACATATAACGTAGAAACACGGGGGAGCATATCTTTATCTCTTTCACAAGGTGGACAATGATATCAAAAAATGTCGGTGAGAAATACATCTCTAGATGACATAGAGTCATCACCACCTCAGTCTGTAGAGCATCTAGTCCATCGGGATCGAAGACCTTCTGAGTAATTGCGTTAAAGAAATAACATAGCCTTATCATTGTCACTCGAACCTTGTTCAGCAAAATACTTCTAATTGCAACAGTAGCATTTGTGCCATTAGCACATGATAGTCATGAGACTTCATGCCAATTAATTTTAAATGTTCCATAGAAACAAATTTCTTCATGCTGGCGGAGTGACCGGACGGAACTTTCACACCATGCAAGCATTGGCACAGTTGAGTTCTCTCGGACTTAGACAGAGTGCAGCAATCTGGGGGAAGGTACATCTGGCCTTTATCGGTCTCTATCAGTGTTAACTCAGTCCTGAAGTTCATAGCAACCAAGTCACGCCTTGCATTGACACCATCCTTTATTTTGTCAGGAATGTTCAGTAAGAGACCAATCAAACTGTCACATACATTCCTCTCTACGTGCATGATATCAATGCAATTGTGAACTTCTAAATGCTCTCAATAAGGCAAGTCCCAAATATTGAACTCTTCTTCCACATGTTCTTCCGACAGTTTCTCAATTTACGTCCCTTTCCAAGCACAACGTCGATATCCTTGACCATATCATAGACCTCTTTCTCGCTAAAAGGTCTTGGTACTGAGTCATCCTCTTTTTTTATGTCAAATTTTTTCTTTATCTTGTGGTATGGGTGATACTGAGTCATCCTCTTTTTTCCTCCACTGGGCAGAATCAGTAGTATGTCTTATCATTCGGTCTTTCTAACGCTGTTCCGAGTGCCAACGCAACAATCTTGCATCCTTTCGGTTTGCAAATAAACACTTCAAAGGGGAATTATAGGAATATACCACAACACCTTAGCAGGAGATCCTTGTTTCACCTCGACGTCCTTCCCATCATCGGAGTCATTTTTATGCTTGTATTAGGATGCTTTACACACCGGATAAACATGTAAGCTAGCATACTCTTTACGATAGAGGATATAATCATTCAGACATGCATATATTCTTTCTACTTCTATTCCCAATGGACAAAGAATCTTTTTGGCTTGGTAGGTGGTTCTCGACAACACATTTCCCTTTAGAAGCATGTCCACTTGGAGACTTAACAATTCCGTGAAACTCTTGTCGGATCAACCATTGCTTGCCTTCAATTTCAGCAGTTCTAGAACGAATGACATCCTTGTGTATTACAGCTTGTAGCCTGGGAACAAAGGTTTCTCCGAGTCCTCCATCAAGCCCTCGAATTTACCAAACTCTCTCTCTCACTATAGTTCCTTTCTGCATCACGTAGCATCTGATCCAAATTATCATCCTATGACCTATCCTCATCGAAAGCACAGTCCACAACCGGCATATCGTTGTCTCCCTCAACGATGTCGTAACTGCCTTCTTGTGTAATCTTCTCTTCACTGTGACTGGTCTAACATTTGTACCCCTTTCTGAAACCCCTTTGAATCAAGTGAGCTTCAATCTGTGCTAAGTTGCTAAACATCTTTAGATTACCACAATCAATGCATGGATAGTACATATATTTGTTGGACCGAAATGGCGACAGAGGGGGGGGGTGAATGTCGACTTTAAAATTTGCTCCCCCAAAATACTCATGAAACGATTCCTCTCCAATAGCTACAAAACTATCAAGAAGGAGCAACTAGAACTGAGCAAAAAGACTGCAAACAGTAGCTACTTGTTGGCCGCAAACTGCAATTACTAGACTTGAACTAAAACTTAAAAGGGTGCAGAATTCTGCAAATCGAAACACCACCAAAACACAAACAAGACAAATACTGCAGGCTGAAATAGCAGATGAAATTTCAGCCAACATTGCTGGCCGAAAACTGCATGACATTAAATAGCAAAACTGCACCCAAATGCTGGCTTTTGACTGCTGAAAACTGCACTCAAATTGCTGATTTTGACTGCTGAAAACTGTAGTGCACAAGGGTTAAAAACATCAGTGAATGGAAGATGAAAACAGCAGCAATTTTAGCTGAAAACTGCAGCAATTTTAGCTGAAAACTGCAGCTGGAAGGGGCTGAAAACAGCAGCAAAAAGATGCAAATCAAATATGTTGCACAGCAGCTTGAAAGCTTCAAACAGTGCACTGAATGCAGCAGCTGAAATTCAGACAAACAGCAGATTTTGTACACTTCAACCAAAGAGCAATTCAAGGTTTTTCCTTTGACCTTTTTGGCCCAGAATCAAAGGGGAGACAACCTGAATAACATTTGGCACACTGGAAACCAAATATTTCACTCGAAGAACAAGAAATTCAGATTTGAGACAAAAACCCAAAAATCGGAATCTTTTACAGAACATGCACCAAAATCCAAATTGCTCTCCACTCTTTGATCCTTTGCTCATGAGACTTTAAGAGTAGCAAGAGAATAGCATCAAGGATCTGAGACTTAAATTTCAGCACAGCTCTCAAGGGAAAAAACAAGAGTCACCTCAAACCCTAGAAAATCCAAACTCTGAAAACCTACAGAGGCAACATCAAAAACTCAAATCCTCTTCAATCCTTGAATCTTTGATCATGAGCCTTTGCAGCTAGATTAGCAATGATAACAAGACACTCCAGATCAAATCCCAGGTCATGTCATGAAGGGAAAGAAGAGAAATCAAGAAACCCTAGAAACTGGAATGAAGAACAGAGCAACACAAAATGTGAAAACTGAGATTAAACAAAGTTGGCTCTTTGGGAAATCGATCAAATGATCTTGTGGCACTAACCCATCACAGAGCAACCCATTTTGACCAATCCCAGCAGGCAAGAACTCAAAACCAAGAAATCAAGAAATCTCCAAAAGGGGCATCGATGAACAGAAATAACAGAGAGCTCAAATATGAAACAAACACCATCTCATATTGATCTAGAGGAAGAGAGATACATGATTGATACAAGAGGAATGATTACAAGCTTTCATCTCATCCTCTCCCACTCTCAAACCTCAAGAACACACCCATACATGCTTGAGGGATGAACACACTTTGGAAAGCTACGAAGGGGACAAGCAGGGAGCACACCTCTGCCTCCACCAACAAACCTCAACCACTAAAGCCTAAAGCCAAAACAACCACTAAAGACTCTTTTGACTCTAGCAAACCCTAATTCCCTTTCAAGTGCTCAAGAGGGTATGCAGCCCCTCCATCCTTTTTATAGCCCACGGCTAACGGGTCTCCACCCCGTTACGCCCGCTAAGTCCAACGGAGCCCGCTCCCGCTTGTGCAGCCACGCGAATTTCCCGATTCGCCCCTCGTGCACCTTCCGGGAAGCTTCTGCGCTCCTTGCCTCGCACGCCTCGCAACTACCTCGAGTCTATGTCGTCTTCGACACATCCCGACCGTTCTGACCTCAGCGCCACCTGCGCCTAGTCCGGTCCACCGTGTCTCGCCACGACTCCGCCTCGACGTCCTGCAGCCACACAGACAAGAAACACATCAAATAGCACCGCTCAATACATGAAAGCGTCAATACCATCATACTTACCATTGATGAAGTCCAAACCTGTCGAATCAAAGAATATGCATCCTAATCCCATACGACCAAGTTTGACCAAGTCTGACCGAGCCCGATTGCGCCATGCAACGACTCGACTCCGAACCACTCAAACCAAACTCGATTATCCTAAACCTTTGTCAATTACTCATCACTCACATGGAGTCATGACCACATGGTCTCTCAATATTCCATCCTCTTCTTCAACATATTCAGCTCGGCCACTCTTCTAAAAGCAGACATGTCATTAATGTATTATTTACTCACATGGTTCTCAACGTACATCCAGCTTTAGTCCATCTATGCTACACATATAACAAATGGGTGTCAAATTGGATTATTAGCACTACTATAGCAAATCAGACTAGCTACTTAATTATACACATCTATATTAGGTATCTAGCTAGCTAGCCACGTATTCATGAAACAATAATATTAAGCAAGAATATATTGAAGTAAACTAGGAGTACTTAGCTATTCTAAAATTGAGCAAAGTACCATTATCTTTCTAAACCTAGCTAGCTAGCTAGATCTAAACAAAAATCTAGCTATCATCTCTTTCTATTACAAGACATATAAGTTATTAGAAGCAATTGAGTACTAACCTCTAATCACCAAGAAGACATAAATAGATCTACATGCGATACATTTTCACCAAACTCCCCAATGCTGGTCGCCTCGCTCCACAGATGTAGCGCAATGAAGATAGATCTATGTCGTGACCACGTACACCTGCTATTTAATAGCGCAGATTATCCCAGACAGTTCCAACCACAAACCGTATGTGATACGACACTATCATAGACAGTTTGTATTAATAACCATTTGTGATAATTCACAGACAATTATTCATACAAACTATCTGTGATGTTCGTAATATCACAAATGGTTTGTTATAAGAACTGTTTGTGATAATACTCATATCAGAGACGGTTTTTTATACAAATCGTCTGTGATATCCGTAACTTTCACAGATGGTTATTAACACGAACTATCTGTGATGTATTAATTATCACATACGGTTCGTGTTAATAACCGTCTATGAAAGTTCACAGATGATTGTTAACATGAACCGTCTGTGATGTCTCAATTATCATAGACGGTTCGTGTTAATAACCGTCTGTGAAAATATCATAGACGGTTATTAATATAAATTTTCTATGATAGTTTAAGCACAGATGTTCTCTATGAACAATCTGTGATGTAGCTGTCCAGCATATCCTCTTTTGTGGTAGTGCTACCACCATCGAATTTGTCACTGCCTTCCGCCTCCTCTTAATATTCCATAGTTCTTATCATCCTCCCCGTCAAGCTCCACCACCCACTGTCCTCCACCAAGCCCACATCTAACGACACCACCACCGCCTTGTCGCCTGCCACTGCTATCACCCACCACCGGTCCTCTACCACCTCAATCTCCCTCTAAATTTGTGTATCGGTATACCCAAATCCCTACCCTCGTGAACCTAAACACCAATATGCAAACCACCATGGAAGCTTGTCGTTATCATCGTCGGAGAGGAAGAACCTGCTAACCAGAGTTGGAAACGATGGTGTGTGGTGCATGAATATTCAAGTAGATCTGAAGGTCAGAAATCCAACTATTTTCCAAAAAAAACTGTTGACAGTTTCTTAGCAATTCCGATATATACATATGTATAAAATGTTAAATAATGGAGTATTAATTTGCGCATGAGAAGGGATGGTGGCGGCAAGGCAACACAGATATATATATATATATATATATGTGTGTGTGTGTGTGTGTGTGTGTGTGTGTGTGTGCGCGCGCGCGTGCGCATGCGTGTGATGGCTTGGTGTCAAGGCACCATGGTTTTAAATGCATGAATTCAACCCAAATTCAGGTTAGGTATATACCCATCTATAACAATTCAAATGAAACATATATCTTTGAAAAAAATATACTAGAATTCATAGATTTTGAAAGGATTTAGATCACAAGCTGTGAGAACCCGCATTTTCTAATCCATCTTAACCAGTGAATTAAGACTAACGGGAATTGATTAAGCCTTTGATTAAGCAAATTGTGCATGGAATATTGTTTAAAGTAAGAATGGATAAATAAAAACTTTCCCTAAGACCAATTCAATTAAAAAACTTTGTGAGCCATCTCAAAAATTCAGATTTTCGAATACAAATTCCTCTCAACATGCTTCCAATCAACATATGTCAAGTGAAACATTTGCAATCTTTTTTTTCAACAAATAATTCTATCCATCAAGAAAAGAATTAAAATAGTTCTTCAAATCAAATAAAAAATTAGCAGTCTAAATTACATAATTTTACATCTCAAAATACCTCTAACAGTGTAACTAAATCTAATCAACAGTAATAAAATGACAATTAAATTAATTACAACATAGTAAGCTACACGAATTCAAACTTGGCTATCTTAAGCAAATAAAATTATTTCAACATTTGATTAATTACAAGGATACAAATTGTGTAGGGGACAAATAAATGGCATCATAGGTATTACAGTAAAATCTAGAAAGAAAGAAATATTATAATTTCACTATTGCATTGTATTTCTATCCATTGCCTTGTTCGATGGGTAGTAGCCCTCCAAAACCGAACCAACACCCAACCTTTTCTTTTGCGATTAAACAATAAAAAGTAAGAACAATCCAAGAGAGAAAAAAAGAAAAGAAAATATTTTGCCATCAGAACCCTTCGGCTTTAGAATGCGGAATCGAATAGGGCTCATCGAAGATCCTAGACCATCCGGGGTCGATTGGCACCTCTTGCAAAGATGGGCCTCATCATTCGGCGAAAAAATCAATCCAACGCCCATTTTACCACCTTACCTTTCGTAGTAGAAAACCCAAAGGAAGAGTGCCAAAGCTATGCCATGGACCAAAGGTCCTTGAGCCACATAGTCAGCCGAGAGAGCCCAAGGGATAAGACAGGGGAATCTCGGCCATTGCACATGCCAAGAGAGCTTCGTATCAGTCAATGGTACCATCAGCTTTTCGTTTTAGTTTGAAGACCCACTTTGAATCAATAATATTTTTCCCTTTGTGCCATGGAACTAGATGACAAGTCTTGTTCCTTTACAAGGCCTCATACTCCATGTCCATAGCTCAACGCTAATTTTTATCTGTACTGGCATCAACATGATTGTGTGGCTCATGAATCAGTTTAGCTACTGCTGCAAAACCTTTGCCATGGAGAGGATATCATAGTGCCATCCATATACCATTTGGGTACACGAATGTTATCATGTAATCGAGTACGCATCCCTTCTAGTGTAGCTACTAGCCCTGTGTCCTCTACTGTGTTTTGAGGCAAATCTAAACCTGCAGGTTAGAAGTAGCAGAAATAGCAGGAGTAGTATCTTGAATAGCATGGTCATCCGAAGAAGGACTGAATAGCTACAATGCAGTGGACACAAGAGGAACTGGGACAAGAACCTCATCTTGATGAAATGTGTGAGGACTCGGTGAGTTTGTCAAGGAGAAAGTAAAAATGTGTTCATCAAAGATCATATCATATTAAATATAGACACGTCCAGTGGATCGATGTAGGCATTTATACCCTATGTGTAAGCTACTATAACCAAGGAAGATGCATTGGAGGGAATGAAATTGTAACTTATGAGCATTATAAGGGTGAAGGTTAGGGCAGCAAGAGCACCCAAAAACGTTTAGAAAGGCATCATCAGGCTTGGAACCAAATAGTTTATAAACTGGAGTGGAGTAATCTTGATCAAGAAACTCGCTGTTTGGAAAGCATCATCCCAAAATCTCAAAGGCATAGAGGCTTGAGCTAATAAGGAGAGCCCTACCTCAACAATATGCCTATGTTTGCATTCAGCCTCTCCATTCTGTTGATGGGTGTGTGTACATGACACTTGATGCTTGACACCAATGTTTTCAAAAGCTTTATGAAGGGCTTGGTATTCAGCTCCCCAATTTGATTGGAAGGGGAGAATTTTCCTATTTAAAAGTCATTCCATATGCTTTTGAAAATGAAGAAAGACAGGAACAATATTTGATTTAGACTTAATTGGATAAATGCATGTAAATTTGTTGAAATCATTAATGAAACTGATGTAATATTTATTTCCATTGATAGGGGTAAGGGCAGGGCCCCATATATACGAGAAAATGAGTTCAAGAGGAGATGATGAAGTACTACTAGAGACAGGGAAAGACAGTTGATGACTCTTTACCTGTTGACATGCATTGCACACATTTACAATGTTTTTATTTGGAGGAACAGATATTTTATTTTCTTGTAAGACACTATGCACGACCAATGGAGATGGATGCCCAAGCTAACAATGTCACACATCTTGAGAGGTTTTGACATCAACAAGCGCATACTAGAAGCTAGAAGATGCGACTGTGGGAATGGCGGCATGGGATACAAGCCTCCTCTACATCTGCCTTGAAGAAGAGGTTTCTTCATGTGTCGATCCTTTACAAGAAAATATGTGGGATGAAACTCAAGGAATACGTTGTTATCAGTGGTAAAGCGATGAACAGATAGCAGATTTCTAGTAATTTTAGGAACATGAAGATTGTTGTTTAGTTTGAGAGAATGACTAGAAGATTGAATGGACCAATGACCAGTGTTAGAGATAGAGAAACCTTTACCATTTGCTACTTGAACATGCTCCTTGCCCTCGTATTTCTCCTTGAAAGATAGCTTGTCAAGATCTCCCATGATATGGTCGGTTGCACCACTGTCAGTACACCAACTTGGGTCCATTTGATAGCAATGTATTGCCATGGAAGCAGAGTGATTGTTGTGATACTCAGCTTGGTAAGAATGACTGAATCGGTGATAGCATTTCAATGCTACATCCCCAGTTTTCCCACATACCAGACAGACCACCAATTGCTTCTGGGAAACCTCCACTATTATTGTTCTGATTGTTGCTTCCACGTCCACGCCCTAGCCTCGGGAAGAGTTTAAGTGTCGGCCGCCCTTGTTGTTGCCATTGTTGAGACGCACAACATTGTTGGCTGCCATCTCTGAAATCTGAAGCACACATGTATTCTACTTCTTGTGCAACTCATAGCTCAACATGTGAGCATACAAATCTATGATGGAGATCAAATCTGACCTAGTACTGATGGAGGTAACCAGCGAATCATATTCATCTCCAAGTCTAGCCAAGACATATGAGACGGATTCTTCATTCTTCAAAGGATGTCCGATGGCCACCATGGTATCCGCAAGCTTCTTCATCTGATTGAAGTAATCTTCAACTGAGAGATCATTCTTTTTCAGGGTTGATAGCTGCACCCTGATTTGCATGATACACACCGTGGAACTAGACTCATACATGCTCTCAAGTGTTGTCCAAACTTTAGCCGATGTTGCCATGAACAACACATGGCCCAGTACCTCCTTTGAGAGAGAAGACAAGATGGCACTAAGGATCAATTGATCTTGTTGTAGCCACAGGACATATGCAGGGTTTTCCACCTACGAAGTCTTCATATTCACTGTACGCACAATCGTCGATGAAGGAGTAGGAATGTTGCCATCAACGTTGCCAAGCAATCGTTGACCACGCAGGTACGGCAAGAGTTGAGCCTTCCACAAAAAGTAATTATTGCGGCTCAGCTTGATGTTGATAAGGTGGCTGAATGGAGTTGGAAGCAGGCTGGCGCCGGATAGAGGAATGGCACTGATGCTAGTAGTTCCACCATTGTTGCTACTAGAGCTTGACATGGTGTTGGATTTGTGGTGTACTGCTCTGATACCATAAAAGAAATGAGGTTCAGAGAGAGAGGAGAGAGAGAGAGAGAGAGAGAGAGAGAGAGAGGTATTGGCTGTCAATCCCGGAAGTCCATCGAGAAGACTTCAGACTGAATATATATATATATATATATATATATATATATATATATATATATATATATATATATATATATATATATATATATATATATATATATATATATATATATATATATATATATATATATATATATATATAAAATATGTGTGCCGAATGGTGTACAGTAGCGACAACCGAAGGTTGTTAGCACCGCTGAGATAGAGAGAATAATCAGAGAAGCTGTTACAGAGAAGCTTATCTACAGGAGAGACTTATCTACAAGTAGGGGTGGCAATCAGGTGCGGCGGGTATGGGTAGTATTCGCCCATATCTGTACCCGCGATCCCGATTTACGCCCATGGGCATACCCATGAAGAACGATGGGTGAAGAACCTCGCCCATACTCGTCGCCCGTGGGTACCCATCGCCCGTGGGCATGCCCGTTTACCCGCGAACTGAGAGTCACCATATGAGAGTTGAACTAATGACAGGTACATATAAGCAGCAGCTGTTGCTAGGAAATATAATAACTATCAAAAAAGTTTATAACAATCAATAGCAATTAGAGATATTGCTATGGCTGCGCCACCTGTTAATCTATATCGTGGGTAAACGGGCGGAGCGGGTACGGGTGGAGCTTACCCATACCCGTGCCCATTTATCCGATGGGTAGAGTGTTTCCCCCCATTTCCATACTTATGGGTAAAGCAAATATCCTATACCAGCTCCATTAGGGTATTTACCCATGGATATACGGGTAAACGGGCACAATTACCATCCCTATCTACAAGATTACATATACAAACAGAAGTACATGAGTATCTTAACAGTAATCATATTAAGACTCAGTTTGTTTTTGTTGCATATCCACCACTTAGCAACCGATTCAAAATTCTGACCAACCTGAAAACCAAACATTCCAGACATGCCTTGCCATACTTCTTTAGCAACAACGCAGTCAACAAACAGGTGATTAACGGATTCAAATTCACAGCAAAACAGGCAAGCTTTATCTGGAACATTTTGTCTTTTAGCCAAATTATCCCTAGTAAGAACTTTGTTATTAGACATGAGCCAAAGAAAGAAACTGAACTCTAGGAGGGATAAACAATTTCCAAACTGCAGGAACATGAACAGGGATGACACCTTTGAAGTTAATGATTGCATAAAAAGATTGGACATTTTATAAACCAGAAGGATGAAATTCCCAAACCATTGTGTTATCCTGTTCAGAGAAAAAAAATAGATTGAGCTATGCTGACCAGATCAAACCAGAAAAGTCATTAATCTATCATCAAAACATCTTCTAAAGGTGAGCTTCAAATTCTCACAATCCCAAACATTTTGGATGGTAATACCTTTTTTATTGACCACTCCATACAAATCCCAGAACTGCACAGCTAAACTCGAAGTACCAAAACTATTGTCCTCCCCAAAACGAATTCTGTTACCTTGACCAATATTCCATCTATACCCCATCTTTGCAATTTGAGCAGCCCAGAACACACACCCTTCCAAAAAGGTGAAGCATTATCAGAAGGGCAAGTAAACAAGTTAGGCTCGTGGGTTTTATACTTCAAGTCTATAATCTATTTCCAGATCCCCCCCCCCCCATCTAATTGATACCTTTTAATCCAATATGCTAAAAGGCACAAGTTTAAATCTCTAAGGTTAGGGACCCCTATGACCCCAAACTCTTTTCACATGCAAATACTATCCCAATTGGCTAAGTGATAATGATGTTTCTCAACCGTATCATTCCAAATGCAATTGGCCATTTGAGAGTTCATAGCATCTATGGCCCAAACAGGGAATTTAATCACAGAAAGCAAGTAAATGGCACATTAACCGAACAAGATTGGATCAAAACCAATCTACCTGTAGGAGATAAGAGTTTCCCTCTCCAACCAGCAGCCCTTTTCATTATTTTATAAACAACAGGTTGCAAGTCCTCCTTTCTAAGTTTATTATAATGGAGGGCAACCCCTAAATAATTGATAGGACAATGCTTAATACTACAACCTAATTAAAGCCTGGGTAACACCACAACAATCTCATTTTGCATATTAATAGGAATGAGATCACTTTTAAGGAATTAATGCGCACGGCAGAGATTTGCTCACAACACGATAAAATCCATTTAAGATTTCTAGAATTTTCAATAGAATTATCCAAAAAAAAAGGCAAAGCGTCATCTGCACCCATTCACATAAATCGTCAAGAAGGCCTGTAATCATCCTATTATCAGAAGGTTTAGATAACATCTTAGTAAAGACATCAGCAACAAAGTTAAACAGGATAGGTGATAAGGGGTCACCTTGTCTGAGACCCTTAATTACCAGTAACAAAATATTCACTTTCAGCATCATTCATTCTAACACCAACCCATCCTTGGTAAAGGAAACTCTTTATCCGAAAAGTCCATTTAGGCCCAAAACACCTTAATTAGATGCAAAATTTCCTCCTGGAAGTGCCAGCTAACCTTATCATAAGCTTTTTCAATGTCTAGTTTTAAAACAAGACCTGTTTTCCCACGGGAAGCAACACTACGGATAATTTCATACGCTGAGACTACGCTATTAATATCTTTTTAGATATTTAAATTGGATATATAAAAATCATACTAGTAGATTTATCTCGAAAAACACTTTTATAATATTATAATTCATTAGGTTTTATAAATATATTACAATAAGAATTAGTTGTTAAAGTTATATTTTAGAGATCGTGTCAATGCCCAAAACGAAATGTATTTGTGACTGGAGGGGATACCTACTAACTTGTGCTAGAAAAAGGACATCAAATTAGTGTGCATATATAAATTTGGCGTAAATAGAAATATATTGTGAAAACTTCTTTGAGGACGTGAATAGTATGCATGCACATGTTTGATTCTTGGTGCACTATTGACATACATGCATAGCTTTTGCTAGAGAATGCGATGTCTGGCTAGCTGGATTTTTGTCATTCCATTGAACAGCATGTGAGTTGAACATAACGTGATAATACCAGGAGCTTGTTAATTTGTTTTCGGAAGCGATGAGATGTGATGCATGCAAGGCTCCAAAAGGAATGCTTTCACGGGGAGATTTTACCGCCGAGCCTTGTCCGCTTCCCTCGTGTTGGCGCTAGCCCAGTCGTGCCGATCGCTAGCTACAAATGGTTGGGAGAAAAAAAAATTATTGCAGCGTTCATGAGTTAGCACCAATTTGTTGTGTTGCAATGGGGGACAACCGCTTGAAGTAGAATATTGAGTTTCATGCACCAGCCAGTTCACCCAAAAGCTTAAGCTGATGAGGAAAGATAGGCAATTCACTTATACTTCAACACTCCCCCTCACGTGTAGGCTCTCTTAGGCCTAATACGTAGAATAGAAGTGGAATGCAATTAATTTTTTTTAATTGCGTCGGCCAAGTCTTGAACTCGAGACCTCTTGGCTCTGATACCATATTGAGTTTCATGCACCAGCCAGTTCACCCAAAAGCTTAAGCTGATGAGGAAAGATGGGCAATTCACTTATACTTCAACATAGAATAATCATATTATTCGTCTGTGGACAAAATTGAGCGGTAATGTTTGCTTATCTTTCGTATTTGTGTATTAGAAGATACTTATACAAAGTGATTAGATTTGCATATTGAAGTGATATTATTAACTAGACGAAGTTTCTATGCAACTATGCGGCTAGATACTATAATAGATATGTTTACATTAAAATATAGAATTGTACTTGTTATATAATATTTTGTATACAGATATAAAATGTATTGACTCGAGCTACGTACAGGAGACATCAGACATGTATTTGACGTACTACTACTAGTTAAGCTTCCTTGAGCGCGAAGCCTCTCCCTCTTCGTTTGTTCTGCGCCTTGCTTTGGGATCGAGGGATCGTATATGCTTCTAGGAGAGTTTCGTAAGCCGAAGCTCAACCTTGTCATGCAAACTTGTCGTCAACCGAGAGAGAGAGAGAGATCGTCGTCACCATCTGAAAACACATTACGGCAAACGTACGTATGTACCCACACACACCTGGAAAGTGACGTGCCAAAGTGCGTGCCACGAATCGATGCATCACGAGTATCCAACTATCTATACGAAAGATACCCCCCCCCCCCCAACCCGGGCTGCTCATCGCGCCGCCGCGACGGGTAGTTCGCGGGCGCGCCCGCGGCGGCCTCGACTAGCTTGACGGTCCCAAGACCCAACGCGCGCGCGCGCCATATAGCACGGCCGTCGTTGCACGTTGTCCGCCCACCGGCGCCGCCCGTGCCCCGGGCCTGCCTGCCCATCGAGAATGCAGGCAAGCTCGCACGCAACCACCACACATGCATGCATGCACACGCCAATTCATCAAGCGCCGTCTCGTGACTAGATTTCCCATGCCATGCCATGTCCACCGCGCACGGCGTGCCTGCATGCCACGGCCCCCGGCCGCGCGCGCGACCATGTCGCGATCGATCGAGAGACCGCCTGCAAACATGCGCGCGCTTAGCGCCTACGCACGCACGTACGTACGCCCCGTGACGAGGCCCCCTTTGCCGGCCGGCCGCGCGGCCCCGCCGATCGATCGAATCATATGGGGGCTTCAGCTGGACGGCCGTGCCGTTCCCGACGACGCCCGTGGCCCATCCATGGCATGGGAGGGCCCCCGCCTTGTCCCCATGCCATGCTGCCACGGGATTGTCACGTAACGCTCGTTCCTTCGTACTGGAAGCTAGTCCATGCGCTCACATGCACCTGCACGCACTCCTCGTCAGTACAACTCGATCCCTTGGCCTCTTTGGTGTGTGTCCTTCTGTACATATATGTTACGCTAGCTCTAGCTACTTAATTACGTATATAGTACGGTACTACTTAATTAATAGGGTTCGATCCATCGATACCTAGACTAGCTACATACATGCATGCATGCAGACGTAGGTGAGCGTACAAGAGTGAAGAGCACACAGCTCAGGTGGCCTTGATTAATAGGGTTCGATCCATCGATATCTAGACTGCTAGCTACATACATGCAGACGTAGGTGAGCGTACAAGAGTGAATTAAGAGTACACAGCTCAGGTGGCCTGTAGACTCACGCGTGTGAATGCATGCAAGGATCGTCGATCTTTTGTTCGAGCTGATCGATCCCAAATTAGTAATTAAGTTACGTATGTACGTACACGTACGGATGGAGACGTACCTGCATATATATACACATACGCATGTGCACCTACACCAGTTGAAGCAATTATAAAGTTGATTCACTGGCACTGCTAGGTTAATCAGACTAGTTTGCAATTATCTTTGATTACTTCGTTACAGCCACACGCTTGTTTATAAGGGCAGTACGTACGGACTTTTTCTAGCTAGTAATCATCGCTTACGAACTGTAATTTGTCAATTTGTAACTACACACAAATATCTCACACGTGCTAGTGTACTACCTTGCCACACATCGTGCAGACAAATTTTTTTTTACTGTTTTGAACTTACCCTGACCAAGCCCAGCTCGCGGTCACCTCTGCGATGATCGTGCCTCCTGTGACGACGCGTGGAGCTCCCTGTAATCTTGAGCATCCAGCACAACGTGGTGCCAACACGTGGATGGTTCTCAGTCGCTGGACAGGGAGGACCGGAGGAGAGCTCGAGCCCGACCACTATCTCGTTCAACGCACGGCTGGCTCTCGGCCAAAACCCCCTGGCCTTGTGACCTAGCTTGGCTTGTCCCGGGCTTTAGCTCAGTCATTGTTCAAACACGCAGACGTGTGTGGACTCTTTTCCGCGGGGCGACGACTCATCGCTCTAGCGAAATAATTTGTATGTATAAATTAATATTGATAAATTAATAAATTATTTTAAAAAACTGGTTTTATAGGTTGTTTAAAAAGGCAACAAAAAATGCTTTTTCGTTTATTTATCTGGAAGAGCTATAAGTTATAGATCATAACCTATAAGCTAAAAAGGGGACGACATTTCCCATGAAACCTATCATCGATCGCAAGCAGACGCAGATATGAGTGATGGATCCATCGTTGCGGCAGGAGAGAACGACGACATGCTGATGCGGTGCACAGATGTACACAAACAAGCACAGCACTAATACTTTAATCGACCCCTTTGCTCAGTGTACATGCATGCATTCTGCCAATCGCATGTGAGTGTACTTTCCAAACTGCACCAGCCTCGTCGCTCGATCGCCATCACGTGAGCCTTGGGAGCTACTAGTTTGTTTACCACCCCAAGAATCCTAGAGACTGTTACTACGTACATAGAGCTAGACTGCATGCATGTGATCCATGAAATCTTTACTCATTTGCCCCTGGCATTTTTTTTTGCAATTTTAGCTCATTAAGTATTTTTTTTAAATCTAGCCCCTTCCGAGCGTGGAATTACCCGAGCCTGACACGTGGCAAATTTGCATTTGGGGAGCGTGGAAACTCCAAATCCGCGGTACTGTAATGCCATTTTCCGCAGTACTCCCCTGGCACGAAATTTAAAAAACCACGCTACAATACTGCGGAAATAGAGTTTCCGCGCTCTTCGAGCGCAGATTTGCCACGTGTCGGTCTCCCATAATTCTGCGCTTGGGGAGGGGGCTAGATTTGCCAAAAAAATACGGAGGGGGCTAAAGCTGCAAAAAAAATAGCGCCCGGGAGCCAATTTAGCAAAGATTTCGTGATCCATTGAGATTACGTGGAGATTATTTCATGGTTGCGATGAGTAGTTGATTTTTAGTTAAGAGAGTTTAAGGAGTTTGTATTTAATTTTTGAGAGATTGCAATTTATCAGTTGCTTTCTTATACTGGCAGCCTGGCCGGCATTGGGCCGCAGTCAGATCAGTGTAGGATCAAGGATAACTGACTAGAGAGGGGTGAATAGAAGGTTTTTAAATAATTTTTGCTAAATCATAATTTTTAGCAAGTATGAACTTAACCAAAAACATTTTGCACAATTAAGACTTGAATACTCTAGGCTTTACTTAGACACCACAAGCAATGTCAATACAAGATACACTTCTAGCTACATAATTCAATTCAATATAAGTACTAGAAATGTAAATATAGAAAGTAAAAACAAAGAAATAAACTACAATGGAGATACATGATATTTTCCCGTGGTATCGAAGACTTGCTGATCTTCACTAGTCCACATTGAGGTAAACCCAAATGGATTGGACTGGCTCCACGAATTAAGTCTTAAACACCTTAAGTCCACTAACGTTTGTCTTCCTCCACTCCAGAGATGGCGAGCACCACACTACTCACAAACGGTGCTAGGTCTTTTCTCAAGTTTCTTTGAAGATATCACTGCACAACTTCCTACAAGCCATCTAGGTATCGGTAACCACCAAGAGTAATAAATCACAATGTTTGCTTGAAGGTTTTCAAGTGCTACAAAGATCAACTAATGAAGAAATGCACTTGAATACTCTCGACTACCTCAAAATACGAAATTGGAGCAAATGAGTAGTAGAGAGTGCACAAGGAGCTCAAGGGTATTCAATGAGGTCAAGAAGAGAACCCTTGTTGCTGGTGGAGAGATATTTATAGTCTCCACCCACTAAGATGACTGCTGGGGTCGAAACACCCCAAAAATCAGGAATTATGGTACTACCATCATGTAGTGGCTGGTACTACTGCACTCACTGTTCAATGGCTATTTGGTGTTCATTAAATAAACAGAAACTAGATGTTACTTAAAATATCGATGGTACCGCCCTCACAAGGTCCGGTAGGACCTCACCTTGCGGTAATACCGATTTTCAGATGAGGGAAAAAGCTTCAAAACATAGCTCTCTGGAAATTAGCTATCGCCAACCGAAAACATCGATTTTTGGTAGTACTGCCAACATCCTACGGTCATACCGCTCTGTGGTACTACCACGCAATACATGCGGTAGGACCGATTCAAGGAATATCAAATGAGTACCTCTCTGAAAATTAGCTACCGGCATGTAACAGCCGGTAGTACCAATGCAGCGGTACTATCATTCAAAGACCTGTAATCATACTGATTTTTACAAGGAAAATCAGAGAGAATTCCAAATAAAATTCAAATGCATGCATGGATACTTAATTGATCAAAGTGGATTTTTTAGAAATTTTAGTGGAGTTTCATTTATTTATTTATTTGTCAATGATCAAGCCACCGATCTTACAAAAGAATATGAGGAAAATGGCTAAAAATCCTTAAGAGAGAACAAGGATGCTCTTTATTGCCATAAACTAGTTATAGGAGTACCCTCAATAAGGCGAGAGACTATCCCTAATTACACTAAATTGAATGAGGTATGAATTCATTTGGAAAAGAGACTGATTTTTTTGTGCCTTTGTCATTCAACCTTAAATACCAATGAAGAGACACCAATTATCCATTGGGAAAGATGCCTTGTGGAACTAGCACATCTAATTGGGGAGGCAGAATGACCAAAGATAATGCCTGATTGTCAGTTGTTGTCAGTGGGAAATGAACGTGAACAACAATCGCATAGCAGTAATTGTCAGAGACTCAGAGCCAAAGCATCATGTTGTTTAGAGTGGATAAAGCATGTGTTGTATCCATCGCATGGAAGGAATATCCTAAAATCTGGTCCAGATATCTGTTCATAGACTCTTCAAGCAGTCATGTAGTCGGGCGATAGGCACAATGTCTCTCCGACTAGGGTACTCAGGAGCAACCACTGAAGGTTTATGACCACAGGGTCACTTGGCCGTAATTATATATTAAATCCATATTTAGGGACTTATTCAATCCTTATTAGCTAGCCCTCGAACTTTAAGTGAATATATAATCTTTCGATTGAATTTTCAATCAGGAAAGTACTCCTTTAAATAGTAAGAGTAATGAAGCGGTTTGTATTCATGTTAAAGTTGATAAACTAACCAGGAAACTAAAAAGTCTTGTGTTCGTTGGGCTTCAGATTAGGTAACTTCTTTTTGCAGTTGGAGAGAAACCCTTATAAAACCCTTAGCGCACCGCCTTGGGGTTTCACGCTTTGAAGAAAACCTTTCGTCTTTTTCTCTACCCTTGCGCTCTTCTCTAGTAGCTTTGAATCTTTTCTATCCCATTTTTTATCTGTTGCCATCTAGCCAAAATGTCGGATCATATCACCAACTAGCCAGCGTCGAAGCTTAGGATGAATAAGCTTGAGGCAATGGAGAAGGATGAGATTCTCCCTGATAAGGTTCTGATCCCGTTGAGATCAACGGTCAGGGAGAAATTCCTAAGCAGGAATGAGGGTGAGATTCCAGTCTTCTGGGCATATATTGAGTGCGGGTTTTGATTGCCGGCGCACCCATTCCTCTCCCAGGTCTTGGAGTACTATAGAATCAAGTTGGTAAATATCACTCCTAATTCGATTACTAATCTTAGCATCTTCGTCTACCTCGGTAAAACATATTTGGGTATTTCACCAAACTTGGTGCTCCTCAGGTAATTCTATAGGATGATGAGGTTGGGGAAATCAGCAGCATCACCTGAAAATTGTGCTTTGCTTCTCCACGATGGGAAAGCTAAAGAATAAATTCAAATGTACTATAAATCTTTGTGGTCATCATGGAAGATGTGGTTCTACATGACGCTCAGTAAGGGTGATAGCCTTTCCTTTACCGGTCGGGTGGTTGTTGAGAACCCAAGATGGCGATCCTCCTCAAAGAAGAGAAAGGTGGGGCAATGGGTCGATGTCATCCACCATTTAAGGGTGAGAAGTCTTACTACATGACATATGGTGAAGGATTTCTCCATGCACGAATAAGTCCTCTAAAATCATGCAATTATACCATGCTTTGGTACGTGGGTAGGGATGACCCGACCAGGGATTCTCCAGAATGTAAGTCTCAAAAAAATCTGACCTATCGAGTTTTGTTTTTGTTTGGTTAAATCTTTTTAAACTTAAAGTCTTCTTTAATTTATAGCCTTATCCAATGCTAAGGTGAGAGAGTGGATCAAAATGATTTGCTTAGGGGTGCCCATCTAGAAGGCAGAAGTTCCCCTAATCTTGGTTGCTACCTCTTGAGAAGAGAGGATTGAAAGACTCAAGGTAAAAATGATTACCTTTTGCATTACTTGTATTGATTAGGATGTTGCAACATTCTTATGATATGTAGATGGTCGAAACAGAGAGTGGTAAGCTGTCCGAGAGCTTGGGAGATGCTCCTCCAAGCCCCAAGAGGTGAAAGAGCATGAGGAAGTTATATGGGGCTTCGGAATCAAGCCTGGCTCCATTGTCAACTACCTTAGCTATTCTCCCTATCGTTGCTCCGATCGCCTCTACATCTGCTCTAGCGATCACGTAAGGTTCCAAGAGTGAAGTCCCCTCAGAGGTAAGCTTTTACTATGACTCTTGAAGTTTTTCCTTTAAGCCTGCACTTTCTCTTATAAGGAGACAAAGAAATGGCACCAACAAGAATATATTTTCTGGATGAAGAACTTCATCACTGAGCTATCTTCAGTTAGCGACCATGCAGAAGAGAGGGAGGAGCCGCTAATCGTAGCCATTGCAATTATTGAACAAAGTTCACTTGTCATAGGTTTCGGAGTGGTCATGACTGACCAGGTGGTGGTTCCCATTGCATTGATGGTTAAAGGAGCCTCAACCTCCAAGTAGGTGGTCGGAAAAGTTGCTTCTAACTGCCCCAAGGAGGATTCGACTAAGGATAGACCTATCTTGTTAGAGGGCTCAAAGGGGCTGACTAGCCCTACTAGTTCAGAACTGGTAAAGTCTGTCGGAAAGAAGAAGAAAAAAGCAAGCACTTTGGACTATGCTCTAGGGCATTTTAACTTCAAATCAAAGAAGAACAAGTATGTGCTGATAGAAACAATTTATGTAAATTCATACCTTTAGGTTTTTTGTGTTTTGAGGTCTTCACTTCTCTTTTTTCCTCCTTCCTTTGTAGCACCTCTAATACTCCGATCGACCCAGATCCGAATACTCCTCGTGAGGAAACCCCCAAGAAGGGAGTGGTCGAGGTAGCCCCTCAGTGGATAGAGGAGCCAGCACCTGCCTCTACTACTTGGGATTCTTTGGTGGCTCCGACCTTGTCCAAGCACGTAGAGGCAGAAGAGAAGTCCCGGTAGGATCCAACCACTATCAGAAGTCAAGTGGTCGAAGAGGAGGGAACAAATATGCTTCTTCCTTTCTTTGAAGATCCTATGAAGGAGAGCTCTTCCTTCATTAGAAAGTTTCCTCACCCAAAGGACATCCCTAACCAACTCTGAATATTCAAACAAATCCCGAGATGATTTACTCTGCCTACGCTGATAAAGCAGTCCGAATAAATTCCCATGACCACTTCATGATGCATTTTTTAGCAGTCCGAATAAATTCCCATGACCACTTCATGATGCATTTTTTGGAGATTTTTCAAAACTTATAATAGTTTCCTTTTTATTTTTGTAGCATATGGTGGAGGGCATCGCTATGGTCAGAGAATTGACCAAGTAAGCTTCATCCTTGGAAAAGAAGAAGCTCCAATTGAGAAGTAAGTATTATCTTTAAACTTCTTGTGCTGCTTCTTAATCCTTTCTTTTTCTTAACTCTTTCCTTATCATGGTCGATAGAATTAAAGAGCTTTGAAGAAAAAAGTCTAAGGCTAAAGGAGATGTCATCTTGAAGCTTGAGGAAATGTGTAAGACTAAAGATCGATCAATCAAAAGTTGGCCGACCAGGTTCAATGAAAACATTCTCAAGCACAAAGAAACCATCTAAGTTTATGAGAAGAAGAATCAAAGTAACTAATCTTTAATTCGACAAGTTTGTCGTATGTTTATTTTATCTAACTTTGAGCTCACTACCACAAAAATGGTCATCACAGACGGCTCGGAACCATCATCACAAACGTTTCCTCGAACCGTCTGACTTCATGGATAAGTGATAATAGGAGTTATTTACTGTGAAAATCATATCATAGATGGTTCAGAATTAGAACAATCTATGATCGTTCATTATCACAGATAGTTCGAAACTAGAACCATCTGTAATAGTCTATTATCACAGACAGATCTTGGTGAGATGTGCAAGTATCACAGACGGTTGGTATATATAACTGTTTGTGATATTTTCCTGCTATAAACGGTTCATAGATAGAATTGTCTATGATGTGTATCACAGACGGTTTATACCACAAAACTGTATATGATAGTTTTTAATTGCAACATCACAGACGGTTTTGAATCCGAATCGTCTATGATAATTGGAGACATCATAGACGGATCTTGACTGTTAAGAACTGTCTGTGAAGTATCACAGATGGTTCTTATTAAAAAATATATGTGATAATTGCAGATATCACAGGTGATTTTTAATTTGAACCTTCTGTGATAATTCACAGACGGTGCTTATTAAGAACCGTCTATGGTAATAATGTATCATAGACTATTCTAACCATACTAGTGTAAAATCGTCTGTGATAATTGCAACACAAACGGTTCTGAGGAACCGTCTATGATAAGACATCCATTATAGCTTTTTTGTAGTAGTGTCTACTCGTGCAAAGCAAACCCTAAAGCTAGAAAGATTAGAAAACGCTCTTGCTTTTGAAAAGGACAAGGAGGAGTTTGAAAGGAGTCTTCAAGACAACATCCTTGCCTTCAACAAGATACTTGCCGACATGGGGACAAGCATTTGAGTCCTCTTCAAGGGAGTTGGCTGAGGAGGTGAACTGTCTTGGTAGATAACTCAAAACCCTTCAAGGTCTACTCGCTAAGCAACCACCACAGATAATGAGAGATGCAGTGGCTGATGGAGTTAGCTTTGCCTTAGCAAAGCTTAAAGCTTCCGACCTATCACATAACCTCCAAGTACTCAAGATAGATCTCAACTGCTCAGAGGAGGATGCAGCCAGGTTCTTTGAAGACGTGAAGCCCTTGGGAACAAGGTCACTGAGGAGATGAAGGTCGGATCTCCATCGAACAATGACCAGTCCGGTGGTTTCGATGTGTAGACAAATGTTTATGTAATATAAAAAATTCCCATGTAAAAAATTTCCTTTTATCATCAGTAAAGCTTATGTCAATTTCTCAATTCATTGAGTACTCATATATTTCCTAGCTCCCAACTGCTTGTTTAGTAGTAATAATTACTAAGGAAGCAGCGGGCCAAGAATGAAAGAGTGGTTTGCTCTGGTCAATGGACAAAGTACATGTTGATTATGTTGTACGAAGGATCTAGTTATCACTAGGAAATCACTTTGGACAGAACCAATAGATGATTTTGACTAGCCTTAGATACAATTTTCATAATCAAAATACTTTATAGTCCAATATAAGGTCATAAAATGATATAAAACTTCTTGATGATAAAAACAATAAGAATTTATACAAGAAAGTATGCAAGAATGATAAGTGCTTGTATTTATAAACTTTAACCGAACTGTTTGTAGGATTGCTAAGAACTAAAGATATGAATAATACTTCTTGAAACATATTCATACTCGAGTTTCGACTGGTAGCAAAGATCATAGGAAAAAGACCGTAGCTAGAAAATTCCTTCCAATGGGTAGGACCACATGCAGAGAAGAGAGTTTTTGACTAGGATGTTTTTCGTGTCTTGACCAGTTCTAAACAAGAAAAGAACAAAATGTTGAAGTGAAAAAGAAAATCCTCAAGCTCCTAAGCATGTCTAGTTGTTTGAATGATGTTTCTTTTACTTGTTTTTCTTTGAGAAAATAGTGTGCAGATTATCGTAAGAACTATCTCTGTGAAGGTTTCCATAAGAATCCGCATGGTGTTTGATGGATATGTCAAAGCCAAAAGTAAAAGATATCCCTTAGAAGGGTCTCAGAGCAAAATAGGTCTCTTTGATTATCTCAGACCACAATAGTGTGTGACCAAGCTTGGGATAATAAAATATAAATAAAAACACCCATCAGAGATGAAAGAAATAATGTAACTTTATTGAAATATTGAAATGAAAAAAGTATATTTACATGTAGAACTTACACAACTAATCAATATTCCAATAATTAGACAGAACATGCCCGTTTGACATGGCTTTTCATACCGAGCCTGGTATGGTGAATTTGACCACAGTGTATGGATCTTCCCATTTAGGCGAAAGTTCATTGAGATTTGCCTGACTCTAAATTTTTTTTGAGAACCAGATCATTTACAGCTAGGCTGTGAGGCTGCACTTTACAACTATGGCACCTTCTTATGGTTTGTTAGTACACCACCGATCATATCAAGGCTGTGTTTCATCTTTCCTCAAGGAAATTGATGTTGTCGGCTTGTCATTATGCTTGATCATTATTGTTATAACAATTAATTCTAGGAGAGCCAATCTTCAGTTCTAGAGGAAGCATAGCTTCCACTCCATAAACTAGAAAGAAGGGTGATATACTGGTCGCATGACTGGTCATGGTACGAACAACCCATAATACAGAGGGAAGTTCTTGAACCTAAGCTCCTGACCATTGTATTAATCACTCAAATACTTGGCACTTGATTCCTTTTATTAGTATGGCATTAGCTCGCTCAACTACCCCGTTATTCTATGGGTGAGCCATTGAGGCGTAACATATCTTGATACCTAGATCTTTACTAAATTCCTGAAAATTTCCACTCGAGAACTAGGTACTATTATCTATGAGTACACGATTGGGGACACCAAATCGTGCAATCATGTTTTTTGTGATGAATTTCTTGGCAACCTTAGTTGTTATCTTAACAACTGGTTCAACTTCTATCCATTTGATAAATGTATCAATCATGACAAAAAGAAATTCAAAACTCGCGAGTGCTCTTAGGAAAGGTCCTAGAATGTCTAGCCCCTTGGTTGTGAAAGGCCAAGAAAGAGGTATTGTTTGCAAAGTTTATGCAAGTTGGTGTACTTGTCGGAACTGATATTGTACATACTTTGTCAAAAGGTTTTATTGCATCATGGATGGCAGTTGGTCAGTAGTATCCTTATCGGAAGGCTTTACCAAACAGAATTCTATAAGAATGATGTGCTCCATAAACTCCTACATGTATGTTGGATAGTAATTTTAAACCATCTTTTTGATATATGCATCTCATCAACACTCCGTGAGTTTATCGTTTGTAAAAGGTACATTCGATTAGAATGTATGATTTGGCTTTTCGAGCTATATGATCAGCCTCTATGTCATCTTCAGGTGGTGTGCCATGTAGAAAATATTCACAGATTGATGTCATCTAATCACTATTGGAGCGTCATTAGAATGCTCAACTACCAAGGGTTTGTCGTGTTGCTCCAGAAAAACTCCGAGTGGGACGAGTGATCTTGAGGAAGCCATCCGTGCCAGTTGGCCTACCAGAAAGTTGTCCTTTTAGGAATATGTTGGATCTCAAAACCAAAGAAATGCCTTTCGAGTTTCCTAACTTTCACAAGATAAGATGACATCATAGTACTCAAGCATTGATACTCTTTCCCTACTTGATTTGCTACTAGTTAAGAATTGCCTTTCACTAGTAATTTGTGAATCTTGAGCACTTGGCTGCTTGGAGTCCTGCTAGTAAACCTTGGTATTCTGCTATGTTTTTTGTAACAAGAAAGTTTAGCTGAATGACGTATTTTATGTGTTCTCCAATAGGAGATACTAGGATTACTCCAGCCCTTGTGCCTTTTAACTTCAAGGAACCATCGAAGTACATAGTACACTTCACATGGTGTTCGAACTCGGGCCCTTGGGTGGGTTTAGGGTTTGCCCATTTGATGATAAATTTTGCTAAAGCTTGAGACTTGATTGTTGTTTGTAAAATGAAATGGAGATCGAACTCCCCATGTTTGACCGCCTATTTTGCTATACGTCCGGATGATTCCATGCTTTAGAGAACTTGACTAGGAGGGTATCTAGTCAGTATGACCACTTTGTGGTCCCAAAAGTAATGCCTGAGTTTTCTTGAAGTCATAAGGATATTATATAGTAACTGTTGTATCTCTGGATATCATTCTTTTGGTCCACATAAAACTTCACTTATATAGTATACTAGTCATAGGATATTGTCACGCTCAACGACCAGTACGACACTAACTACTTGTGGAGTTGCAGCCCGGTATAAGAGCAATATTTCTCCCGATCTTGGAATGACTAAGACTGGGGCATTCGAAAGGTACTTTTTAAGCTCTTCAAATGTATCGTTTGCTTCCTTAGTCCATTCGAAACTTTCATGTTTCCAAATAAGCTTAAAGAAAGGTAATCCTTTTTCCCCTAGCCACACTATGAAATGACTTAGCGCTGCCATACAGCCGGTTAGCTTTTGAACTTCCTTCTTTGTGGTCAAAGGACACATCTAATCGATGGCCACTATTTTTCTGGATTTGCTTCAATTCCTCTAGCTGAAGCTAGAAATCTAATAAGCTTTCCAAAGATAACTCCGAACACATATTTCACCAAATTTAACTTAAGGTTATCTTCTTACATTTGTGAATGTTTCTTACAGATCAAAGATATGATCTCCGATGTTAATACTTTTCACGATCAAGTCATCAACATCGGCCACCAAGTTACAACCAATCTGTGGACTAAAGGTTTATTTGCATGATATCTGAAAAGCAGCACCAACATTTTTAGGCCAAATGGCACCTTTACATAGCAAAAGGTGTCATATGGCGTGATGACGGAAGTTTTCTCTTCATCATCTTTACTTATACTAACTTGGTGGTACCCTGAATACGCATCTAAAAAGCTTAATAACTCACACCTGGAAGTAGAGTTAATAAGCTGATGGATACATGGAAGGGAAAAGTTATCCTTTGGACAAGCATTTATTCAAATATGTGAAATTGATACACATTCACCATTTTTCATTATTTTTCCTAACCATTACACGGTTGGTGAGCCACTCTATGTGGTCGACCTCCGAATGAATCTAGCCTTGAGAAGCTTGTTGATCTCCGACTGGTTTGCCTTGTTCCGGTTAGGTGTAAAGCGCCTTAGCTTTTGCTTGATCAGTTTTTTGTTAGGCCGAAGTGCTAGCATATGCTCGATCACCTCCCTGGGGACTTCGGACATGTCGGATGCCTACCAGGTGAATACATCCAAATTTACTTGGAGGAAAGAGACAAGTGACTCTTCCTATTTGAGGTCAAGTTCTACACTAACCAGTATCTTCTAGAAGGTGGCACTAGCATTTTTTACTCCAACCAACACTTTGACATTTTTTTGGAGAAGCGTCCTTATTGAGTGGAATCTCCTTGATCTGATCGAAGGGTTTTGGGGTCACCTTTGGTCTTGAGTGATTAGCTTGCACAGAAGGTGGACTAGCATTTCTGATTAGAAGTTCATCGATCAGTTCTAGGGATTTACAATCGCATGCATATGCCATCTTTCTATCCTCTCAAACCATTATGACCCATTTTGGTCTTGGTATTTTAAGACTCTGATAGCTATAATGCATGGCTCTTATGAACTTAGCCAATGCCGGATGACCAAGAATCCCATTCTATGCGGTTTCAAAATCTACCACCTTAAATGAGATTTTTTCTATTCAAAAGTCATCTAGACTTTCAAATGTTACTAGTAGGGAAATCTACCCTATCAGTTTGTAGTAGATCTTGAGACTATGCCATGAAAGGCATATTTAACGAGCCTTACTTTCAATTTGGGAATTCACATTTCTTCTAAAGCTCCCATAAACAAAATATTAAGAGAGCTACCACCATCTACTAGAACTCGATTAACTTTGCAATTATTTATGGTAAGTTCTACAACACTAGGGAACCTACCTGGTCAAGTTGAGGGGATGGGGGCAGTCTTCCCAGCTAAAGGAGATACTTATCTTCGACCACCTAGATGGCTTGACATTGATCCGAGATTCACTGAGCTTCACTTCCCACTCCATGGTCTTTAGACGGCGTCTTGACTCGTAGGAGGACCCGTTGAAGATCATGTCGTCGGTGTGTTATGGATCCTAATAGTCCATCTCTTCGTCGCCATCCTTACCCTTCTTGGAGCTTAGTTCCCTGAGCTCATGAATAGAAGGGAAAGGGCCTTTACTTGAATAATAGTCTTCTAACTTCTTTTGCCGTGCTCGGTAGGTGCATAGATCATGCTCTGCCGCTTGATGAAGTGGACCAGTTTATAGACTCTCCAAGCAGTCATCTAGTCGGGCAACATGCATAGTGTCTCTTTGACCGGGGTATTCAGGGAGTAACCTCTGAAGGTTTATGATTGTGGTGGTCCCTTGGTCTTAATTATATATTAAATCCATATTTAAGGATTTATTCAATCCTCGTCATTATTGAATTTGTGGAAGCATGTTAAATGTGATAAACAAGGAATATTTGAACAATATGAATCACACATAATCATGAGATGAACAAGATACTAGTATAATCATGATAGATAAAACATAATCAACATTGTATCATAGCACCAATTACAAGTTCATCCAAGCATGCATAACTTTATCTATTACATGTTCAACAAGAAATGCATACAACCAAAAGATAAGCCATACAACCAAAAGAAAAGATCCACCAAGCAAAGCCAAAATAGATAACTATAAGATAACATAGATAAGTCTTAAAAACCTTCATTTATCTTCATTTACTAATCATCTCTCTCCTTGCCTCGACTTGATCTCTCCCCCTTTGGCATCAAGTACCAACTAGTTGGAGATGGATCATGCGGTAACGGTGAGGATAGTGAAGTGACAAAGAAGGCTACACAATCATCGAGGAGGAGGGACATTTCAAGGATGCTCAAGCATACTCACAAGCTAAGTCAAATCCATAAGCTGGTAGTTCATCTCGAACTGAGCATCTTGAATATCCATGAGTACAGAATTGATAGAAGTCAAGGCTTGAAGCACAGGATCCAAAGCTTGAACTTGCCTTGGGCTTGACGAGGGGAATCCTCTTGCACATACTCTTGCTCTTGCACTTGAGCACGAGGAGGGGCTACGATTAGCAGTAGTGCTCCTTCCCTAGGTTTGTAGGGCTTGTGTATCGCTGGCCGTGCTCCACGAAAGTGCTTCTTCCTTATGATTAGAACCATGATATAGGGAGCGTAATAGATACGCTTCTCCCTATTATTCTTAGATGATACTATCTCTTTTATGATCATCTCAATAAACAAGTTAGTCCATTGAATCATTATCATCATTAATTATCAAAATTATTTTTAGGGGCCTAGATACTTTCAATCGGGCAAACGGCAGTCAGACCGACATTGGGGCCATAATCAAACTAGCCAAGCGGTGGTCAGACTGGCTGAGGGTTGGTGGTCAGTCAGCGGTGTTATTGACCATGATGACGGTCATACCGAGATTGTGGTATGACCGGGAAATAGCCGGTGGTAGCTATATTCTAGTGAGGGTGTCGTCGAGTGATGCGCTGAGGGAGACAATAATATGACTAGCCTTTGTTGGCAATCATACCGGCCGAGGTGCCAATGGTCTGACTAGCTTGATGGCCGAGGTCAAACCACTCCCTTGTTCCCTAGGTGGAACAGGGCAGTCAGATAGTCCTGGGCTTGGCGGTCTGACTGGTTGCTGGTGGCCTTGTTGGTTTGAGTTGAGTTAATTGAATGTGGGCATGGAATAGGTGTCGTTGCTTGAGTGCATTTTGCATGATGCATTATATGGACTAATTATGTTAATTGATAATTTTGTATATTGTGCGGTGCTACAAGACGCTTTGCTTGATGTAGGTCATAAGACTCTGGAGCTACGTCACGGTGAGGTGAACGAGACTGAGACTAAGCTAGGAGAGAAGCGATCAAGGGATCGAGACTACGCTCAGGAGGAGCTGAGATCTAGATCATTAGAGAGCTACCAAAAGATGACTAAAGCTAACAGAGTGGATGCAGACCAAGATGATGAGGAATCGAAGTGGGAGCTACCAGTAGTGGACATGATGGGCAATGACAAGATGGATCGGAACTAAGCTCAGGGATGAGCTGAGGTCCAGAACGATCAAGAAAACTAGGTGCCGTCATGATGCGAGGAAAGGCATGTGGCACGCCAAGCGACTTGATTCTGTTTGTAAGCGAGGATGGTTTAGTGGGGTCTGAACGCATGAGAGGCTTGGCGGCAAGTCATTGGAGCCACATGGACTTGAAGTTGGTGAAGCACCGTGCAAAAAATAGCTAGAAGCTTTGTGGAAGGCAATAAAATGGTATTTTGGTAAATTGCCCAAGTGGTTTAGGTCTTAGATATGCTGAAAATGTTAAGTGGGTCAAGTATTGATTCACTAATGGGTCAATTAGTGTATGCTCTTTGAGAAGTGTGCATGTGTAATCGTAAAGTCCGATATGGTGTTGTATTAACGGGTTAGCCCATGTAAGAGTGGATGAAACCCAACTAGAGGTGCTGATTAGGGTTTCTCTTGTGAGCCTCCATATATAAGGAGGGAGAGATGTGGCTAGGGTTAAAGTTTTGCAAGAGTTCATGTCTAGCCTTGAGAGGAGTTAGGGTTCTTGGAGAGAACCATATGAATGATGTGAGAGACTTTTGTGGCTGAGCTTTTTGTCATCCTTAGACTTTATGCATGGTTAGGGAAGTGACCGTAAATAATCATTTTTAAGTATCAATAGATATCCAAATTCATCCAAGTATATTTCTCTTGTGCTTAAGTGATGAAATCTTGATTTAGCTTGGTTTTTTGTGTTTCTCCTTTCCCTCTTGATCTTGCTTTGTTCCATGGACATGTGAGTGATGAAGATATCCCTTGAAGATCTGATCTCATCCATCTAATCACTTGTATTTGTAAGTTCTTATGTTTGCCGGGTTTTTGCTCAAGAGAGGGTAATTTTGGGGTTTTGTCCGTAAGGTTATTTTGACTTGAGTTTGTACTACGATCTAGCTTGCTATAATATGTGAGAACCCATCTAAGGTCATTCAAATCATCAAGGACTTGCAAGTAAGAACAAATCGAGGTTTCTCTATTTTGTTCGGTTTTGTTGCAACCTTCCTTCAAATAAAAAAATATCAGAACTTTTGATTGGAATAGGTTCCTGACATCCTAGAGAAGGTACATGGAATGTTTCAAGTCATTTGGACCAATGGATCAAAGTTCCTTGGATTCTTGATTTTGAAATCGTGCTGATTTTCTGTTTTATCCTGAAATAGAGATTAGAACGTCCTTAGGGGGAGGTCAGACCGCCCTACTCAAAGGTTAGACCGCCCTTGCCTGGAGGTCAGATCGCTCGAGGCTTGTCAAGGCACGTTTTGTTTGGTTTTTCTTAGATTTTCCTTATGAGTGCTTGGTTTCTAATCTTCGTAGCTTCTAATAGCTATTTGAGTGAAGAGATTTACTTTCTCTTTTGAGGAAAAAGATTTTAAAATACTTTTAATCATGTTGTCTCCTATTTATCTCTTTCTAGTTGCCGTTCTCGGTCATACAGATCCATCTGATCAGACGCATGTATGTTGTACGTACGCATGCATACGTATGTTGGTATCAAACCAGACATCAAAACATAGCACAAAAAGAAGCCAGGGGCGTTTCAACTTTAGACAAGTGTATAGTACTATATACGTACATCGGCATGCAAGGAATTTTTGGCACATATAGCACGTTTTGAACCTATATTTGCAAAAATAGTAGTATATACATAAGAATGACAAAAATGTCACTTCTGCCGCCCAATTATTGGGCCGCAACGCTCTACAGCTAACACGTAGACTACCGGAGCCTAGCCACCGTGCGGCAGGTGCCTGTGCCCGACCACTGTGCAGCCGTGCGCCTACCACCAAGCCACCATGCAGTAGGTGGCCTACCGCCCCTCCACCATACGGCAAGTAATTAAGCCGGCTTAATTACTTGCCCAAATTAGTATTTTATATATAATAATTGTTCAAAATTTTAAATATAGAAAATCAGCTTAAAATTTACAAAATTTATGTGCAGTCTTTTGACATAATGTACTTTACTATGTAATATTTGACAATTTTATCCAGTTTGAATATTGCTAAAAAATCCATACGATTATGATAATTGTAGGAGTTATTACATATAGCAAACAAGCTTAAAAATTACAGCATTTTATGTACACCCTTATGACATAACAACCTAATTGAGTAATTTTAGGGAAATTTTATATGGCCTGAATTTGCCATGTTAATTTAATCATGATATGAGCATCACTTATCACTAATTACAATTGAATTAATATGAATTAACATGATAAATTCAGAGCATATAAAATTCTTAAAAATTGCATAATTAGGTTGACTATGTTAGGAGACTGTACATAAAATTTTATAATTTTTGGAGCTTATTTGCTATATGTAATAACTCCTACAAATATCATAATCGTATGAATTTTTGAGAAACATTCAAAATGGATAAAATTGTCAAAAACTTATACAATGATGTATGTTATGTTAGAAGGCTACATATAAAATTTTGTAATTTCTTGAGCTCATTTGCTATATTTAAAATTAAACAAATATAACATATAAAATACTAATTTAGGTAGGTAATTAAGTTAACTAATTAGCCGGTTTAATTACCTGTCGTATGGTGGAGAGGCTGCAGGCCACCTGCCGCATGGTGGCCAGGCGGTGGGCACGCAGCCGTACGGTGGCCTGGCAACAGGCGCCTACCGCATGATGGCTGGGCTCCGGTAGTCTACATTTCTACTGTAAGGCGCTGCCGTCTGGTGACCAGGCAGAAAGAGTGTCACTTTTGTCATTCTCGTATCTATACGGCTATTTTTGTAAATACGGAGGCAAAACATACAGACTCGCATGCAAGGGCATGTATACAGTATCTCACAAAATGCGTTGGCAAAAATGCTGTTACGAGTTTATACTTAGCTGGCTAGCTAGCTAGGTCTTATACATCTAGAAGCTAGCTAGCACGCATACAGTTCAATTATTGAAGGATCGACGGGCTCGTTTTGTATCTAAATATATATACGAGCGTATATCTGTAAAAGTGTATTGATTTCAATCCTCTAATTAACCTTTTTAGAGATATACCAGTGTCAACAAAAATAGTAGTAACTGTATGCCTTGTTCCATATATGCATGGTTTCCAACATTGTAGGATTTGTATGCAGGCCAGCGCTGCAACAACAGAATCTAGCTAGCAGCATTGAAATTTAAAGATAAAATCACACACTGTTGTATGCATGGGATACACGCAAGGCAATGTTCAATTGTGTTTGGACTTTCGGACAAATGTTTGTTGGAACAAAACTGCCTATTCGGACAAACCGCACACACGTCTTCTTTCCTGCAAGTTGCATTAGTCACTCTCTCATCTGTATATACTTATGATGTTGTTAATAGTGCTTGCAAGTATTGCTGCGCTAGCTAGGCGTTACTAGTAAGGATAAGCATCAGAAAGAATATTTGCCCTTGTCTTAGAATAGCAGAACCATGTTCTGACCTTTTTTTTTATCAGCATCTATGTTCACTTTCTTTTTTTCATGTATGTGAGGATTTCCTTCTCCCATGGGGTCTTATGTACATGATACGCTTGAGCAACATGCATGGAGTTTAGTTTTACCCTTGCTAATATGATATCTTCTTCTAGATAAACACACACACACACACACACACACACACACACACACACAGAGAGAGAGAGAGAGAGAGAGAGAGATGTCTCATTTTCTCATAAGAAAATTAAGAAAAGGCAAATACTAATACTAAGACAAGTCCATTTCATACAATGATGCAAGCAAGAGCAAGACAAAAGGTCAGACTCTGCAAGGATATGGGCCTAACGTGAGTATTTGTCAATCTATGCATAGACAGAACAAACCTCAACAACAGTCCGAGTTCACGAGATGTTTGTCAAAATTCCATGCAGCCAAACATCACCAGAGGACTCTGCCACTCCCTGCCATCTCTCTCTTGATCGATCAATGAACCCAAATATACAAATCTAGACTCTGTATATTCTGCACTAGTTCAGAATCACGCTAGTACATACAGTGATAACATGGACAAAATATCAATCATAATCACAAATAACTAAAAAAGAAATCATTATTATTAATTATTAGAGTAGCGACGTTATGACCAAACTTACAAATATTATCCTGAAGGACCTAACAAAAACTAGCAGTGAAGAATAAATATAAACGTAATAGTCATTCGACATGTCCACGTATAATTGACTGGGGAGTGAAGTCCTAATCTGTAAAATCATCGAAGAATTCTTCCTTAAGTACCTTTAGGTGATATGGTTCTTCTTCAGCAACTAAACAGTAAGGTATATAACCGTGAGTACATAGAGTACTCAGTAAGTCGTTTGTAACAATATGCAATATATAATTATTCCAGGCTTATGAAAGAACATCTGAGTGGTTATTTTGCATAAAGCAATAATTTAGAGTAAATACAGTAAATAAATTGAAAATATACTTTGGAAATGAGAAGTACATAAATAATGATAACAAAGGACTTGAATAAACTATAAGTGAACTAACCATTCACTTCCCAATCAAACCAAGATTTTATGAAAACTCTAAACCTCGTGTGAAATTACCGATCGAGCTTTGTCCATAGCCGGGGACACAGCTATTTGAATAGTTTTATACTCTGCAGAGATTGCACAACTTTACCTACAAGAGATAATCAACTTATATTGTCCGTTTGACACACTTCCAAAGGCGTGTGACTAAGAGATTATCACAAAGCTTTTATAAGGCTCCATCTCAACTTGATTTTGTCTGCTAAGGTTTCACTGCCAAGTAAACTAACCACCTAGTTGGAAAGTCTCTTATTGCGCCTATGTAAGCCAATGGCTATAACCACACCCATATCTATCTCCATGGCGAAACCAAAGTTGAAATATCACAAGTAATTAGCCAAGTTCATCTCATACTAGACATATGGTTGCACGATAAGACTTAGATCAATGGCACATAAATTTAAGTCCTTAATTATTACCCAGTCAAGAAATCTACATCCCAATATGCTAACTCACCCACTTTATTGCACAATCACTCATTCAAATGAAAACTATTTTGTTTAACCAAGACCACTGACACTAGCCTTATCATGGTACATAAATTTTATAACTGTGGCTAACCACCACGATTCAATATCTTATTGAGTCAAAATTAATCAATTGATCAATGTGATGATGATGAGCCCAATGTAAAAATAATCATGACTAAGCATACTAGACATACAACCTAAGTAGATACTAATATTACATCACTAGATAATTAACCATGCTATGGTGACAATGAAATCGTGTTATTTAAATTATCAAAGGATTTAATCTAAATTGGTTGATAACTATCAAGTACAAAGGTTTGTAATAAATTAGCAATGCATAACAATCTAAAACAAAATAATAATACTTATATTTGAAATAATAGATTCAAATGATCAACGGTCACGACTTGCCTTGGCCTTACTCAGTTACAACTTCTTGATTTTCAAATCCTATTTCTGCTTCTTCGAAGACGTTATCTAGGGAGAGTGAAAGTGAATGAAACACAAATAAATCCAAAAATAACAAAACTAGAACCAAAAGGTGGGTTTTAATTTTAGATGAATTTAGGAAGAAGAATTGGGTCAACGGAGTTCGTATAAAAGAAAATGGACTCTCAGAAGATTTAATGGGAAATAAATTCCTAGAAATTGAGAGAGAAAGGAGAATATTCTCTAGAATATTTCCTCAAGATTTATTTTAATAGTAGCCTAGTGGCTAATAGGTGGGCCCTGTGGATTCTCTAAATTTTTGGAATAAAGGAAATTCTATAAAATGCTCTGGTGCATGACAGGTGGGCCATGACTCCTGGACTGAGTCCACGGGGTTGATCTTGTCCAGAGTGGACTTGGTGCACCGGGGCTATGTGGATGCCATGTGGGACCCACATGTCATTAAGAGGGAACAGGGATCTAGGGTTTCAAGTGTGGCCATGTGGGTGCTGATGGGAATGACATGCAGGCGAGGGGAGCTGAGCTGGCTATTGATGGGGCTGCACACCTGGCAAGGCGTTGTGGTGCATTGAGCTGGCGGTTTGCCTGAGGTGGCTGACACCTAGCGTACACACAGATGACATGTTGGACTCTTGTGCTGATCTGGTTAGCAACATGGACTTCTGAGGTGGACAGATCTACGACGGTGGTGTCTCGTCTCTGGCAATGACAAACAGTGATGAATGGCAGGTCGATGAGAACAGCTTTAGCTTCCTCGAGGCACTATGATCCCATCTAATGGCTTGGATCTAGTAGACGGATCAACGGGGATGTCGGCGATGAGGTAGGTGGCGGCACTGGCTCAGAGATGGCAATTTCAGCGAGAGGAGCTTCGTCGAGGGTCAGCATTGATACAGTCAGTCCTACTATTTCTATTTCTGGGATTAATTTTTGTATATATTTAGCTATGCATGAATTAATTTTAGGAATTGCTAAGAAGAAGAAAAAGGAAGAACCAATGCATGTGCCAGACGCCTCCCCCTATTTGCATGCATGCATGGGCAGTGCGTGGGATCAGGGAGAGGTGAACGGGGTCACATGGAAAGAAATAAAGGAGGGGCGTGTGCAGCTGCATGCATGCAATACAAGGAAACTAATTTAAAGAGGAGATCAATTCAGACAGAAAGCTTGATATGCATGCACACCCGAAATAAAAGAGGAAGCCAAGCTTTATTTTTAGCTGCATGAGCACAAGAGAAAAACAAGGAGAAAGAAAATCTTGAAGATAAAAAGAAACCAAGAGATAAAAAAGAATAAATCTGAGGAATTCTGATTTTGTGGGAGTTAGATGGGAGATCAAGAGGCACATTCTTCCACACCAAGAAAGAACCAGTGAGTTTTGTTTTTGTTCTAGCCACGCAAGAAAAAGGATGTGCAGGGAGATCGAGCTGATGCAAAGTTGCTATTATTTTCCCATTGTTATTTTCTTTCCTTGCGACCACTCAGATAGGGCCCACTAGCAAACACCATGCATCCAAGGGATCAGTAAATTTCTATCTAGTAAATTTCTATTTTAGATCAAACTGAATCCTAGCTTGCCATTATCTATTCATGCATTGTATCTAGTTGAGTTAGTTGTTGTGTGTTAGTTTGGTTTTGGAGAGTCCTTTATTGCGTGAGTTTGTGGCCTTCGGTCGTGCATGAGACCAGCATTAAAGCATGCATATGTTTGGGTTGGCCGCACCATAGGTGCCAATATACACTACTGCAGAAAAGGTCATCACAAACGGTTCAAAAACATTATCACAGACAGTTTCGTGAGCCACCTGAGTTTATGGGTCAATAATAATATGAGGTCATCACAGACGGTTCAAAAATGTCATCACAGAAGGTTTTGTGAGCCGTCTGAGTTTATGGGTTAGTAATAATATGAGGTCATCGCAGACAACTTTCGAATTGTCTGTGATGCAGACTATCACAGACGATTTCTACTAAAAACCGTTTATGATAATTGACAATCACAGATGGTTTTTAGTACAAATTGTCTGTGATATGTAATATATCATAGACGGTTTCAACTACAAACCATTTGTGATATTAAACTATCACAGATGATTTATAGTTAAAACAATCTGTGATATATCACAAACGGCTTATACTAAAAACTGTCTGTAATTGTCAATTATCATAGACGGTTATAAGTTAATAACCGTCTGTGATATTATTTTCTACTCCTAAACCTATTTCTATTTGTTGGCTAGCCTCAGGAAATGCTAGCCATGCCCTCTAAAATAAACAGATCAACACAATATATATACATCTAATTCACATTCATTCAATTTATAAACAAGAATATCCATTTCACAAATCAATTAACTGAAATAAATTATCCAGCTTTGAACAAATACATACATGAATAATTAAGCTCAATCTTATTCCAGCGAAATTCATTCTATATTGTGGAACTCTTCACCTTTTTTATGACTCTAGACATCAAGAAGTATGCACACTATCCTTGAATATGTTTGAGGTCAGCCTGTTTCAACGGAGTTGTACGGATGGACACAACCTATCGATAGAAAGATCAATATCATGCATACATATATAAATTAATAAGTATAAAATAATTATCACAGCATTGACAAACCTGAGCATCATAGTTCTTCCCAGAATCGATGAGTGGTTGCATGTTGTGGCCAACATAGAATCCATAGGTATTACCCGGCGGTTACTGGTGGCACTACAAAAATAGAATTTGTTAGTTTGAAAGGCATTACTACGAAGTGTTATATAGGATTAATGTGTATTAACGAATACCGAGAAATGTAGATCATATCGCAGGGCATCGATCCCTCCCTTGGATTTCCATACCTATGCAACATACGTGGCGAATGACCTACGTGATTATAAAAAGTTAGCCTTAGTCATTGGAAAGGAAGGAAAAACTACAATGAAATTATCTATAGTGGAAATATGTTTACGTGTCGATTAATTGTTGGACAACTATGTAGTCAGTTCTGTTCCTCCATAGGGAATCAACGTATATTACCTTATTCCATTTTGGTATAACTACAATTAGAATCCAATGGAACCTACACAGGTACATCATCATGGTTATTAAACCTAAGTTCGTCATTGGGGGGCATCTGTAGCGGGACGACCTTGAAATTGGTATGAACACCATCCACATTCACTTTTGCAAAACCTGGCGCTAGAAATACACCGTGCACCAAGGCCCTAGGCCTAAATGGATATACCTAGCCCCAAGCAGTGCACAAGGCAACGGAGGCATATCTCATTTGGAACTTGCACTTCGTAGCCACCTACATAACGATACAAAATTAGCTACTCCAACAGACCTATCAAATGATCGAGCATTCTAGAGATGATAATTATTACCAGGATATAATCGATAGGAAATCAGTGATCACTTTTCGAGGTAGAGTTAGACGCGCAGCTACTCTGACAGTGGGGGCTGCCTAACACAGGAGTGGCGGGGGCTTCCTGCTGATTTTTTCTATACTTTTGCATCCCATCTCTAACCAACCTTTACATCTCATCTTTGATTTGTGTCGTAATGTCCTCTCATAGCTGTGCCTCACGCTCGGCTCTGGCTCTCTTCCTACTCTGGTACACTTTGAAGTTCTATGCGAAACCATATTTCCAAAGAACGTAAAGACCAAAACCTCTCATTCGACTTAGGTGCTCCTTATTTCTTAGGGCTGCAAAGAGTAAATCTCTCTCCCTAACTACCTGGAATGAGCATTGGGAAGATTCTACACTCTGCACTTTTAGGCGATGGGACACTTCCTCGTCTACGGGGTTTCGGAAGGAGATAGCCCCGACACGGTAGATGACCTTGCTCTTATCCAGTTTTAGATTTGCTCATCAGGGATCTCGGCAAATGGTGGGAAGATCTCCCGTAGGATTGCCTGTCTGTCCTCCTTCCTCCATGTGGGATTTTACCCGCATACCCAGCGGTGCCGAGTCTATGAGGGTGCGTATTTTTTACCTTGAGGGCCCTGTGCGCCGCACTTTCACGCCGAAAATTATCTGTCATCTTCACCGCCACAAACTCTTGCCATTACGGTTCCAGGAATGGATACTTGTGGAAGGGTGTTAGATCCTTCTCTACGTACTACTTAACAAGTAGGCTCTTGAAGTTCTTTGATGCTTTGCACGCCGCTAGCAACGCAGGTCATTTCATGGAGGCCTTGTGTTCTTCTGGGATCTCAAACGAATGAAAACCTTCCATCACCGGCTCATTTTTTATCTTCGGTCATGGTCTTCCATGAATCGAATGTGATCTCAATCCGTTCCCGTGCAACTATTCTCTGAAATACGGACACTGCTCGACGAGGATTGAAAGGGGTCCCAGACGCATCAACATCCATGATGGTAAATTGGCCCTCGGGCCTATTCGAAAGTCCTCTTCCTTTTTGGGGTTTTCTAGAGGATGGTGTATCACACACATCTGACAACGATATCGAAGAATGAGTGGATGACATCTTCAAAAGATAATAGAAGTGAGCAATTCTTGATACAATTCTTGGTGAAATTGGATGACCAAATCAACATATAGGTATGTAAATCATCCATGTCATTTGAATAATATATTATGCTCAAAACATATATTGAACATGTGGGATATTAAATTCCGCATAAAGCATAGACTTTCGGCCAACAGGAAATCAGTGCATATGTGATCACTAGATAATACACTAGTTTAGCCAACAAATTTGATAATTTTCTAGTATAACGAATCATGGAAACAAGTTTAGCAATAAGCCTGATTAGATAACAAAGAAAGTAATGTCTACAAGACTGAATATCAAAGCAGCAAAAAGCAATACATCAGAGCTCAAGTTTAAACAATTCAATTTCAGTATATGATCGACCATCTCATCATCAAGCTATCAATCCGAACCCATAGATCACTTTGCAATATCTCCCAGTGCTAGAGATTAAGCAATTTAATTGAAATTTCACCTATATGAACTCCATTTTGATACTATATGAATATCGTATATAAGGCAATATGCTGAATAGTACATAAAAGTAGGCATTGAAAATCTGCATAATGCACAGATTAATAAAGTGTGTTTTTGCTCTCAAGTGAGTTGCACAAGTTCTAAACTTGGCCTTCTTCCACTCTTGTCAATATTTCAATGATCACAGTGACAATTCCTCAAAAATTCTGCTAGATTTTCTAATTGAATATTATCTCAGTATAGTATCAATGTCAAGAGCATGCAGAATCAACAGATTTTAGTAGAAATCAGAAACAAGTAACAAATATGAGCTACCGCATAACCAACATATATTCAGACAAGCCAAAGGACAGCAGTAAGCAATACTGAGCAGAAGACTAAGGACTAGCTATTGACAAAGCTACCAATGACACAGAAGTATACAACTAGCAAATGTGAATTCAAACTGGCAGAACTATCCTAGATTATCGCTGAGGTTTCAACCCTAACAAATTTCTTGATTGAGCAATCAAAAACCCACAATCTATCATGCAATAGTTCTCCTAATGTCAGTCGACAATCAGATTTCAGATATAATGAACAGAGACTAGCACGACTAACTAATGCACAATCAGATCTCATAGAGAAATGAAAAACATAAAGTAAAGCTCTCTGTGCGGCTCGGGGGAGGCGGAAAGCTCAGAGGAGGAGAAGTGATCAAGGGAGGCGGCGTTCTCGGGGGAGATGGAGTTCTTGAGGGGAGGCGGCATGCTCAAGGGAGGAGGAGAACGCTGGGCGTGGGGAGGAAGGCAGCTAGACTCAGGGGAGGTGGCGACGAGCTTGGGGGAGGCGACATCGGGCTTAGGGGAGGCGGTGTGCTCGGGGGAGGAGGAGGGCATCGGGCGCAGGGGCATCAATGGGCTCGGGGAAGACTGGGGTGTAGTGTTAGTACAGTGGGGACAAACCCTATAGTACAATATATAGGGGAATAATCATGGACGGTTCCATTTAAGAAACGTCTATGATATTTTTAATTAAAAACAATTCTAAATAAAAACCGTCTGTAATAATAACGTATCACAGATGGTTTTGATTTAGAACCTTCTGTGATTAGAAATATATCCAAATTCACATATATATGACTCATTCTCATATACATAAATGCAAATTCACATATATATCACACATTCTTATGTATATAAATGCAAATTCACATATACATCACACATTCTCATACACATGTATAAATGCAAATACAAAACATATGACACATAAGCATTTCATTCAGCATTCCACTTATTTTGTTTCAAAATTATCTCTTCATGATGATCGGCTCGTATGTAGCTAGTTTCATCACGTTGTTCTTCCTTGACCCTTATGCTGTTTTTGAAAAGAGGCAACTCGTCAAATTGATTATATTCTTCCTCGTTCACTACATTCTCAACTCCGACAATCCTCCTTTTTCCATGAAGAACTATGTGGCGCTTCTTATTTGCCTAGTCAGTCACATAGAAAACTTGAACAACTTGGTTAGCGAGTACGAATGGTTCATCTTTGTATCCGACACGTTTGAGGTCAACGGCAGTAACACTGTACTTGTCGACCTTCACCTGTGGGAGATGGACCCAACAATACCGAAACATGAGGATCTTGAAAAGCACGTAGTCAAGCTTCCAAATCTCATCTATGAACCCATAGTAGGAGTTCCTTAACTCATCGGTACTGAACGCATCTATGCCGACACTGCTGTTTTGGTTAGTGCTCTTTACATCCTGAGCCTACGTATAGAATGTGTACCCATTTATGTTGCATCCTTGCCATGTCATAACTATAAATGTTGGCCCTTTTGCCAACCATGTTGACATACACTTGATGAGCTCCTAGCGAGTCACTCCTTCAACCATTGGTTGAAATGATTGTTGTGTTGTCTCGTGATCCAAACATTCGATTGCTCTGAATTCTGTTACCAAAGCACGTTCTTGTGCTGGTGGATATACGGGGACATTTCATTCACGTGTTGTAAGACCACAAAATGAGCTTGAGCATATGCATCCATATCTGGAGTGATTACTTTCCTTCTGATGGTCCTGATACCCTTGAGGCTCCCATCAAGGTGAGATCGAGGCACACCAATTAGTTCGACCTAAGCCATATAATCGACACAGAACTCAATGACCTCTTCGGTTGCATAACCTTCCACGATGATGCCCTCCGGCCAAGATCGATTCTGTACATAGGACTTGAGAATTCCTATGAACCTCTCGAATGGGTACATGCTACATAGAAACACGAACCTACACATTATTATATTCCACACAATGTAAACAATGAGATGGACCATGATATTGAAAAACAATGGAAGGAAATACATCTCAAGATGGCATAGAACCATCACCACCTCATCCTGCAGAGCATCTAGTTCTTCAGGACGATGACCTTCTGAGTAATTGTACTAAAGAAATAACACAGTCTCATGATTGTCTCTCGGACCTTGATTGGCAAAATACTTCTAATTGCAATAGGGAGCATCTGTATCATCAGCGCATGACAATCATGAGACTTCATGCCAATTAACTTCAAATCTTCCATCAAAACAAGTTTCATCATGTTGGTAGAGTAACCAGACAGAACTTTCACACCATGCAAATACTTGCACAGTTCAGTTATCTCGGCCATAGATAGAGTGTTATAAGCAAGGGGAAGGTAAGTTTCTCCTTTATCGGTGTTTGTCTGTGCTAACTCAGGCCTGATATCCATATTAACCAAGTCAACCCGTGCGTTGACACCATCCTTTGTTTTGTCATGAATGTTCAGTAAGAGACCAATCAAGCTATCACATACATTCTTCTCTACATGCATAATATCGATGTAGTGGCGAACTTCTAGGTGCTACCAATAAGTTAAGTCCCAAAATATTGATCTCTTCTTCCAGACGTTCTTCTCGCAGGTCGTTGATTTACGTCCCTTTCCGAGCACAACATCTAAATCCTTAACCATATCATAGACCTCTTTTCTACTTAAATGCCTTAGAGCTAAACTGTCCTCCTTCTCACTGTCGAATTGTTTCTTCATCCTGCGGTATGGATAAGCCCTCCGAAGAAACCTATGGTAACGCATATATACGGTTTTGCACGAGTGCTTTAGCCACACACTCTTTGTATCATCTAAGCAATGAGTACAAGCTTTGGCCCCTTTTGTACTCTGGCCCAAAAGGTTTGCAAGAGCAGGATTATCATTTATGGTGCAGAACAACAACGAGCGTAAAGTGAAGTTCTCTCGTTTATACGCATCACATACCTATACCCCTTCGATCCATAGTATTTTTAGATCTTCCACCAACTGTGCTAGGTACACATCAATATCATTGCCAGATTACTTCGGCCCTTGGATAAGTATCAACAATAAAATATACTTTTGCTTTATACACAACTAAGGAGGAAGGTTGTAGATGCAGAGAGTCACGGGCCAAGTGTTATGTTGACTGCTCATGTTACCGAAAAGATTCATTCCATCTGTACTGAATCCAAACCTTATATTCCTTGGTTCTGCACTGAAGTCTACAAACCTCTTGTTGATGTTTCTCCACTGGGTAGAATCGGCAAGGTGTCTTAGCATTCCATCCTTCTTATGCTCCTCCGAGTGCCAACACAGTCGTTTTGCATCCATTGGGTTCGCAAAAAATCACTTCAAATGGGGAATTACAGGAAGATACCATGCCACCTTACCAGGAGGTCCTTTCTTCACCTCTATTCCCTCACCGTCATCTAATTGATTCTTATGCTTGTGTCGGGATGCGTTGCACACCAAATATACATGCATGTTTGCATACTCTTTACGGTAGAGGATATAGTCATTCGGACATGCATGTATTCATTTTACTTCCATTCCCAATGGACAAAGAACCTTCTTGGCTTTGTAGGTTATTTTGGGCAACTCGTTTCCTTCCAAAAGCATGTCCGCTAAAAGACCTAACAATGATGTGAAACTATTGTCAGCTCAATCATTGCTTGCCTTCAATTTCAGCAGTTCAAGCACGACTGACAACCTCGTGCACTTTGACTTGCAGCATGTGAACAAATGTTTCTTCGAGTCCTCCATCAAGCCCTAGAATTTAACATACTCTCTCTCATCATAGTTCCCTTCTGCATCGTGAAGCATCTGATCCAGATTGTCATCATGTAGCCTATCCGAATCGAAATCACAATTGGCATCATCCGGAGGCATATCATTGATTTCATTGGCGATGTCATTATTACTACCTTCCTGTGTAATCTACTCTTCATCATGACTAGTCCAACGTGCATACCCCTTTTGAAACTCCTTCAAATCAAGTGTGTTTCAATCTGCGCTCAGTTCTTAAATATTTTTACATTCTCGCAATCAATAAATGGATAGTATATATATTCCACCCACTTATTCAACATATCATCCTCGGCAGCTCTTGTAAAAGCAAAAATGCCATTAATATACTTTTCACTCACACGGTTCCTAGCGTACATCCAGCTTTGGTCCTACGTTACGCATATAACAATTTAGTATTACATATAGAATTAATTAATTAGCACACTATATATATACGATCTAAATTAACTAGCTATATGTAGCAAGAATAATTAATTGCATTGAATTAAGTAGAAATATACTATGAATTGACTAAATACTAAACCCTAAAACATGCTAGATGTAAATAATCTTCTCTCGACATCAAGCTAGCTAGATCTAAATCATCTTCCAGAAGGGATAATCAATCCCATCGAAAACCGGGGGCTTGGTCGAGTACTTGTCCGTCGCTATGGCTCTAGAGACTGGTTAAGATCTATTGAGAAGAGCTAACCGGCTCTGATACCAATTGTTCGACCGAAATGATGACAGGGGGGTGAATGTCGACTCTTAAAAGTTTGTCCCCCTGAAAGTACCCACAAAAGAGCCTCTCCAATAGCTATGTGGAGCTATGAAGTAGGTGAAAAAGTTCTCTGGTAAACTTAAGCAGAACACACAAAGGAGCACAAATAACGGAAGACAAAACCCTGAAGAAGAGCAACCGAAATCAGCACAAAAGACCACAGCCGGTCAGACCGAATGGACTAGGCCGGTCAGACCGCCACATGTAGGCCTGTCTGACCGCCACATGCTGGCCGGTCTGACCGCAGAACCCTAGAAACCCTTGAAGTGCTTTTTGCCACAAGGAGGCACCTCCTCCTTATATAGCCTTTGGCTAACGGGTTTCCAACCCGTTACGCCTGCTAACTCCGAACGGAACCGCTTCCACTTGTGCAGCCTTGCGCTTTTACCGAAACGCCCCTTGTGCACCTTCCGGGAAGCTTCCGCGTTCCTTGTCGTCCAAGCCTCGCAACCACCTCGAGTCTCCGCCGTCTTCGACACATCTCGACCATTCTGACCTCGACACCGCCCGTGTCTAGTCCGATCACCTTGTGTCTCACCACGACTCCGCCTCGACGTCCTGCAGCCAACACAGACAAGAAACACATCAAATAGCACCGCTCGATACATGAAAGCATAATAGCATCAACAAATCATACTTACCCATGATAGAGCTCAAACCTGTCGAAACAAAAGAATATGCATCCTGAGCACTTTAACCAGGTTTGACCAAGTCCGACCGAGCCCGATTGCACCACGCAACGTCAAGGTCCGAACCAACCAAATCAAACTCGACTTCCCTAAACCGATGTCAATTACTCATCACACACATGGGATGACCTCCACGTGGTCTCTCATCCTATCACCAAAAGCTAGATCTAAATTATAATGCAATTATGAATAAATTACTAACCATAGGTAGCCAATAATTTAGTGGATCCACAATCACTCTTGCCAAATAGTCTCCTTTCACCGAATAGCCTCAAAGCCCACCTCCAGCTCAAAGTAGCAGCATATATCTGGAATTTAAGATAGAGGCTGATGGGGTCAATGCACAATAAATATAGTGGAATTATCATAGACGATTTTATTACAAACTGTCTGTGGTAATCTAATTATCACATATGGTTTTTAATATGAACCATCTGTGAATTATCACACACGGTTCTTGTTAATAACCATCTGTGATACTTTACAGACAGTTTTAACCATGAACCGTCTGTGTTCACTTTCATAGATGGTTTTTAGTGCTGGCAGCAACACAGACGGTCTCTAAACTAAAATTATCTATGATTATATTTAATACTGACGGTTTTGGGTAACCGTCTATGATGTGGTATTTAGTATTAGGCTTTTTGAAATAGTGATAAGGGCAAGAGTATGCATCATGTAAGCAGAGTTGAATTTTGAGTTGCCTCTTAGAGAGAATTTGCCAAGATGTCTTGTTAGGGTCTAACTCTGTTGTTGAGTTTGGTGAGAGCTTGTCAAATATCGCCGAGTTATTGAACGTCCTTTAGGGGTTACTTCTTATTGTGTGAGATCAAGAACTTTGTTCTTGGGGGTGTGCAATATATCTAACGAGTCCATCCACAACAGATCAATTCACGAGATTGCTTCCTATTCATGTTGTTCCACTGCAAAAAAATTGGGCCAACCTACAAATTTAATCTCATTTCAAGGTTCGATCTGCATCAAGCATCCTATGCAGATTACTCCTGGAAAGATTGCGACACGATTTGGCTTAGCTCGGGAACCAAAGGTCAATGAAGTGGCCCGACGACGAGAGAGTTGATGACAAACTTTGGGTTCACGGCTAGGTCAAGGCTCTAGTGGTTTCGTACCTTGGTGAGATGGGGTAGGGATAGAGTTACACATGGTGAAGCTTCGAAGATGGTCGGCAAGGGTGGAGACTTACCATAGGTAGCGCAATTTCTCGGTGGATTATGCGGAGAAGGTAGCTACTGGAGATTCAAATCCTAGCGAGATTTCAACGTCCTTGATGGTGGTGGCTAGGGCAAAGAGGATAGGATAGCTCGGCATTCTCGATTCTGTGGCACGATCAAGGCTTTTATGGCACGGGCGAGAGGTGTTTGCATTAGATACAATGGCGCTACTGTGTTCGAGTCTGTATCATCCCATTTTGGGAGTTTGAAATTGCTTGAACAAGAGTTTCAAACTTAAATTCAAATTCAACCTGATTTGAACCAAACTCCAATTTTGGCTGAATTTCAAAAACCTTCAAGCCCACCTCGTGCTCTAGCCTAGGCTCAGCCCAACCCTTCAACCTCAGCCCACCTGGCCTCCTGGCCTGGCTTGGAATGGTCCACGCCAAGCCTGCTGCTCTGGCCATGCCCTGCACCGTGCTGTGTGTGCTCTGCACCTATCACACGATAGTCTGGCGCTGCCTCCTCCTATGCGCCACTGTGTCTTTATAGTAGCCCGCCGCCTTGCTGGGACCCACTCCTTCCTCCTCTATGTGCCACACCACACCCGCACCCTGCCGTGCCTCCTCTATGTCAGCGCTGCAAGCCGCCAATTCATGCACGCCTAGCAATTGTCCGTTGAGCCGTCCACTCTGCCATAACTTCTGTGTAGCACGCCGGCTCTACCATCCCTCCCCTACACCATGCCGCACACCGATGTCACCACCCTTGGCCTCCACGTGGATGTTAAAGGTGCCCAATGGCTCCCACTTCCCTCCTCCACTATAAATCCCCCGAGAGGCCTCCTCTGGTTCCCAATCGCTCCCCCACCACCACCCTCGCCTCCAAACACCTCTTGCTCTCCCTTCTTCGGCTCCAACGAAGCTCATCGCTGTCAATGCCTTCATTACTCAGCGCACCACCGGCCAATTCCAACCACCTAGAGCACTACATGGACCTCTCAAAGTAATCCTGAGCCTCCACGACTATCCTCTCCCTCTTCGGTAAGCCGTCCATGACATGACCTACTCTCCACTGCTTTGTCCTCCACCGCTAGTCCACCCTACCCCTCCCCGAGCTTCTCCCCTGCTTCCGGTAAGCTCCTCTCTGCCCCGTGTTGCTCTCGTAGCAAGTAATCAAGCTCTAGTAGCATAGATTGTCGTGGTGTCGTGCTCCCTATTCGCATCGTCTCATAGCTCGATGCCAATCACCGCAACCTTCAAATCCACCCGTGCCACCTCACCTCTTGGTGCCGCTCAGCGCGAGGGATCCATTTCTAGCCTCGCCTCCAACAACCGTCCACTCTCTCACCGGTGATGAGTGTTGCCTCTCTTTGGCAGGAGAGGAAAGACTGTAGCGTAGTGGTTAACTATTTAAACACTTCATTAGTTAAGTAATGACTATGCTTAGCCATTCCTTAATACCTCTGACATGTGAGCCCCAGTTGATTAAGAATTCTTTTTAAATCATTAAAAGCCTTGAAGCCACTAGCAAGTGAGCCTGTTTTACTGTTTGCACAATGCACTGGTCTCACCTATCAGCCTTAGAGCCTTTTCCTTTTAAAAAATAAATAAATAACTAATTAAAAATCCCATATGACTGATCTATCGGCCTCAATGCTCTTTTTTAGTAGTAAAACAATTCAAAATTTTAATTAAAAATTGGTGGACCCCACCTGTCAGTAAGAGAGACTCCCTCGCCTCTGTAATTTTTTTATTTAATCCAAATTTAAACTTTGGAGAGTCATATTCACTCATTTTAACTCCAATTTAATGAAATTTATTTTTAAATTTGTCTAAATTGAAGATCTATCTAATGACAGTGGAATTGTTCAATTTGGAGTTTATTTGAATTTTCTTTGGTATTTATTTATTTTACTTGCATGTTTATTTGCTTTCTAATACGATTGTCTGAGTAGAGTACGAGGACACGGAAGAGCCGCAGTGTGAGACAACTCAAGAATTTCAAGACCAACCTACTTATGAGCCAGACAAGTCAATACTTTAATCACATTGAACCTATGTTTTATGCAAATTTATATTTGTTTAAACTATCAAATTGCATGCCATTATTTGTTATGCAAATGTATGTTAAACTTAAGGTTAGAAATATGCCTACCTGCCAATTGTAATATTATTATACCATCCTTTGGACACTTGAATCACATAATCTTTGTCACTATAGATACTTAATGGTAACTATACTAGCTATAAGTCATACTTAAGCGTCATGCTAGCCTTACTTAAGTACTAGGGCATTAACTTGCCCTAATCATTATCTTTTAATCATAAAACTTATTTTGGGCAGTTATTGGAGGGAAATAACTAGTATATTTGAGATAACTTAGTTTTGTGCTTCTCAAAACCCTAAAACTTGTTATTACCATATCTAAATGGATGGTATGATGCTTGGTACAGATGTAGCACGAGAAATTATGGTTTGTGGTATTTACCATCCAGATAACTTTAAGGATTGAATCCTATGATGGCATCTCAATGTAAAATAATACAACCATAAATCTAAAATGGGTATAACCTGGCTAACTAATTTACATCCACCAATGCGGGTTGCACATTGGAGTGACCTACAAGTCATGTCACTAGTTTTAAGCTATCGTGGATACGAATCGTGTCGCTGGTGTAAGCCGTCGTGTGGTGCAAGAGGAGGTCTAGGTGTAGTGGATGTAACCTCAATCAGATGAAACCTTAGCGGGTGCAACTTACATTGGAGATGCATTGTAAAGGCCTTGTATTGATTTTCTTGACTCACATGTCCAAGAAAATATGTGAAATATAATAAGTTGATTATCTCTTATGGGTAAAGTGTATAATCTCTGTAGAGTATAAACTGTTCGAATAATCATACCCACAGTCAAAGGTGAGAATGGGAATTTACTCGAGTTAGTTTCTATTTTCAAAAACCTTATGGGTCGGATAAAAACTTGTCGGGTGGATGTAACCCTGGTTTTGGCTTTTTCCTGGGTGGATGTAACCCAGTGTTGAATATGGGTGGATGTAACCCTAGTAATCAAAAATTAAAATATGGTGGATGGAATCATGTAACAGGAATATGGAACTTGCACCGTTATAAATATTACACATTTTTTTAATAAAAGGTGGTTTAGTTTAGTTCAAATGCTAAGTCATAGGATTTTCTAATAATGGTAGTTTTGAAATATTGCCTTTAGCAAATAAAAGAATCCGAGCCTACCTTTATTGTTGCTTGTGCTCACCCTCGCTCACAATATCCCTTAGAACCTGTGGACCAAGGATATTATGTGTACTACGACACCCTAGGAGTTGATGGCGAAGAAGATGGAGGAGATTATGTTAGTCTCTAGCAGTCTAGGTCTTGCCCCAGTCATGCTGACTAAGTCGGTGTTTACGTACACAAATATTATCCAGGCTCTTGGTTAATATTGGTCACTCACAACTTACCCCAGTCGCTTGCCTGTGGCGAGATGTGTCCTCCCCTTTTGCTTTCGCTTTTGCTTTCATATTTTGTAACGTATCTATTTGGCCTGATCAGTCCTATTATAAATTTGACTCGATGTTGTCTATTTAAACTCTAATGGATGTAATATTAATGTATAGTATGGTTTATGTCATGTATGAAATGATTCAGTGATGTATTCTATGAGCACTATCTACTAATTCAGGGAAACTGCAGTGGTTTCACAGAGGATTATGAATTAGTTAAATCTGGACCCGACAGAGCCGGAGATGACTGAGGAAGAAGACCGGGTTGAAGATGACGCATGGGACACTGACAGACGGGGCCCATGTGGCTGTGAGAAAGAAAGGCGAGGTGGACTAAGTGGGTTAGGCCAGGGCGAAAAGAGCTTGCACGCGGAAATAGGATTGGGCTGGAAAGGAAAAAATAGATGGGCCGAGAGAAAGGATTCGGCCCACTGAGAGAATTCTAGAACTTCAAGAATTTCTGAATTTTAGAAAAAAAAAGATAAATTCAATTGAGCTCCAACAAATAGCAAATAAACTTCAAAAAAATATAAGAAAATACAGAAAAATTCCTTGCATCACAAAGAACCTAAAAAACTAGTTTTGACTTAATTGAAGTTACTTTATTCACATTAAATCTTTTTTAATTTCAAAAAGTTTAAATTAAGCTTTAATTAATTTAAGAAAAATCTAAATAGTTATTTTTATTTTAGAAACTTTAAAAAGCGTCAAAAACCAGGATGTTACACACTCTTGCGCGCGCTAGTTACATTAATATGGTATCACCAATCGCAAGCTTCTCTTTGAGATCGTTATCACCAATAGACTATCATGGTAGGGCTATAAGATAATAAGATATGTCCACACGCTGTCACTGAAAACAGAACTAAGTTGGTAGATCACAAACTATATACGAAAGCATACAAACCTTAGCATTCTGTTATAATCTATTTCTGAACATCTTGTTGGTATTATTGTAACTTATGCACGTATTGTGAAGTGATATGGTATATTAATCAATATTTATCCGGATTAATCAGTGACCACTGCATGCATGATCCATTGTTCACTGCATTTAATTTGTAATTAAGTTGATAGTACGAGGCTATGATCTCTTAGAGTGGGGCCAACCGGCCAAGTTTGTACAGCTCAGCAACATATTCCCTGCCCCAACATGGGGAGATACGGCTGCCCAATAAAATAGGGGAACGTGTGGAATGTTGCTGCAGCCATAGACAGATGGAAAAAGGTCATCTCAGATTGATGGATGTGAAAATTTCTGTGCATGAGAGGAGGGAGGGAAGGAGCTATGCCATTCTCTCCTACACAAGTTCCCAGCCAATAGGACGATCCTCATTGTCCACTTACGTGATGAGGGCAACGGTCAAATCAGGTAATAGAATCTTCTCAATTACGTGTTCTCCTTTACTTGTTGGTCTCTAATGTGTTGTTTTGGCTATTATCTTTTCTAATTATATGTTAGATAAAAATATTAAAAGTACAATGATATATAAGTACTTTTGATAATAACTCTATCGGTATAATTTTCATATAACAAAATATCATGCAATGCCAACTAAAGTTGCCAGGGATGACACCTTTCATAATTTTCAGTTAATATTAAATATCATAAAATTGACAAGATGAGGCCTCTTTTAAAGAGTGTTCTGACCAATAATTTCTACACCATGCAATGCCTACCACCAGGTCTGTTGAACCTATAGTCTTGCTCCTCCGGTTGTTTCAAGAGCCACTCAAACCATAGAGAGTGCTCGAGTTGGTTACCCAATTTGTCAAATGGTTACCTGCTAACTGACCATCTAGAATACTTCAAGTGTTATAACGGTCCCTGTGCACTTGCAGGTCATCACTCATTCATTGCTCCCGCTACCCTGTTCTACCTCCGCATCTGTGTCCATGTCCAGGATCTTATCCACGTGCTGATGCCTCAGACGGTTGTGAGAGGTTGGGGTCGTGGGGTCCTAGTCATGCACGTTGCAGGGAGATCAGAGGGGGGAACGGATTTGGGAATGAGGGGATGCAAGAGAGGAGGGAGTTGGCTCTAGGGTTTGGATTTGGGTAAGTAGGGGAGCGAGAGTTGCTCCATTGGGTGCAGACATGTCTACGAGACGTGGGGTAAAGGGAAAGCATGTCCCTAATGGGTCAAGCTTATCTATCGGCGCTTACATTTTAGAGGTCGAAGGACGATGGATAAACTCTCTATTTATATTAATATAGAAATAGATGTCAACATTGTGCAGGACAGTGATATGATCTCTGGTTCACATACTTGGCTATTAACTTTTCCAGTAAGGAATGGCCGCAACAATATCTGGTAGCAATCCAACGACCAGATTATTTTTTTGATGACGTGGCTTACTAAGAGGGGTAGAGAAATAGAGATTAATTGCAATTAGTGGGGACTAACTGTATAGATATATAGGATACAGTAATAAAAATTATATAATAATACCTTAATTGGTGTATATTAGTGGTCAAGGATTAATTTTTTTTGACCACGCATGCGTTTTAAAACAATATCTATTAGAATTGTCATCAATATGAACATAGAGGAAGAAAAGCTAACTAAATTAATGGTATGTATATATTGAAACAAACCGAATTTTATCAAAATCTTGAAGTCAAGTGAATTTCCTTGAATTTGATCTGAACTAGAGTCCTAACCCAATTTGGCATTTCCCTTAGCCATTCATGCCGCGAATTCACTGCCAAGCCATCTCCTCCGTCTCTCTGCGCGCGTGCACTGTTTACGGTCTAAAAATATTGTTGTAGTCCCGATCTTTTGCTCCTGCACCTTCCAATTTCTTCTCGCTACTGCCATATCACTACAACTGGTCAGAGACCGTACTACCTAGCCCTTCCTACCCTGACACCCTCTTAATAGCACTGGTCGCACATCAGAGCAGCCAGCGAAACCCCACCGCCGCCTCTGCTATTCCCACCTCTCTGCTCACCCTCTCGGTCGACCTCTCCCGCACCACAAATTCAAGCGCCTTAGAGCTCCTTGTTGCTAGCACAAGTCGCCATACACCCTCCCATTAATGCCGCCACCTTCACCTGGCCAAGCGACGTACCCATTTCACCCCTAACGCCTCACCGTCCTCTCTGCCTTCTCTCTACTCCCAGCTCTCTCACAGCTGACCTGACACACCACATCACCTTTTGACCACCGCAATGCCGTGCCTGAGGTAGCCTGTACCTCCCCTCTGCCAGTTGCGCTGCGCCCTCCCACACCTTCTTGACCCCTGCCATGCACCACTGCCGCCTGAGCCCTGCCCCTATGCTGAACCATCATTCTCGCCCTATTTAAACCCACGAGCCCCTCCATTTGGAACCACTGGTGCCCAAGGTGAGCCACATACCCCCAATTAAGCCCTTGACCAGAGCATCGCTGACGATCATCGGAAGACTCCAAAGTAAGCCAATCTTTAATTCTTTCTCTTTCAGTCCTTTTTGTTTCGATTGCTTTTGCCTGCAGCTTCCTCATGCCCTTAGTAACACTCCCGAAGCAAGACCCAAGCTTCCCGATCCCCCTGCTGCACTGATGGTTAGCACCACCGCTGGGTCATAGGAGGTCACTGTGGATAGCTTGGCTCAGTCATCCCTGACCCAAACAACCACACCCCTAAACTCCCCTACTCCTAGAGATGCTCTATCGTAAATGCTATTGTCCTCTTAACCTGATATTAACCCCTGTGCCATTCAAAAGTCCTGAGAAGAGAAGACCTCACCGCCGACGCTCGCCTAACTTCCAGCTGCTCCTGAGCCCAAAAATGGAATCCTCGCGGCCCTAGGAACCCACCCATGGTTGCCAAATGTCATAGTCGTACCCGAAACCATCCAAGTACTCGAAACTCCTCTGTTCTCCGAGAACGTAGTGATAACCCGATAAGGGCTAAACCCGCTGTGAACAGTAAAACTCGTGATGAATAGTACTTGAACCCATTACTGTTCACAAAACCCTAAAACACACACACACACACACACACACACACACACACATATATATATGTGTGTGTCCATTTTGATCGTCTTAAGCCCATCTACGCCATTTCCAACACTATTTTGCCAATTTAGACTTCGATAAAACTCCAAACCACCCAAATGATATTCCGACACTAAACCCAATACCGTTCATGCCCACAACCATAGAAATCCATATAACCCCTATATAGCTGTTTCAACCATCTTGAACCCATTAACCCAATTCCAACAACAATCAACCAAAGCAGCCAAGCCATGCGCACCACCTAAACCCTGACCACCCAAAACTATTTTATTTCTATATTTTTGGTTGTTTATTTGTATTTTGTTTCCAGCTTGCATTCTGCAAAGTAGGAACTCATTTACATTTATTTTCTACGCTTGTATTCAGATCACATGAGTTGGTCAATGGAAGAACTACAAGAGCAGTTCAACCGAAAGACTACAGTGAAATAATTAGAGACTATGGACAAAGAGGCAATTCACATGTTTTTTTATCATATTGAACCTACATTTCCTTTAATTATTTAATTATCAGTATTTTCATTATGTTAATTACGCACTATAATTTTTTGTACAATAAATGTTTAGAATGACATGATATTAGTTATGTCCTACCACCTAATAAAGCCTAGATTAACTTTGATTGCCATATTCACCTTAACAAGACTAAGTATTATTAAAGATACTATTTAAATAATCATAATAAACCAGGAACTCAACTATTTTACATTACTAAGAGGCTTGGATCTTTGCTGGTAGAATTTCAAAAGTGGTTCTAGGATAAGGCGACATCATGGGAAGCCACGGGATGGTCGGGTCTCATGACCTTATTCTAGGGTGGAGGCTTAAACTGAAAAGGTGGTAGTGAGGATGCATACTAAAATAGTGCAGATGGGTACTAAAACAAGGATTTGTGAATGAAAATTGTCTCGGTGAAAATATAAGGACGTATAAAACTCCCAGACATAATTGCATGCATGTTATTTCATGGAGCTGCTCCCGTACGTACGTGCGTAGCTGGCATTGGCATCTTCTTAGGGGTGATGGACTGCTGCTACACTGCTCTGCTTGCTAGCTTGGTGCGTAGCTGATTATTACAGCAGGCCTACGTACGTAAGTAGCATAAATACGTACAAAACTGCAGGCAGTGAAACGTACGTATTCTGGTGTGTGTGTGTGTGTGTATATATATATATATATATATATATATATATATATATATATATATATATATATATATATATATATATATATATATATATATATATGAAAAATACCTTTTACTCCCGGGTGTAATTACACCCACCTCTAATATACCACCTAAATAAATTTGAAATACTCCTTTATCACTTTAGGTATACTCATATACTAATTATAAGATACTCCAATGTGAACCACACGAAAAAATTGCAAAGAAGTCCATAGTTTTTAGCGTATTTTATAAATACCTTTATATACGTACATAAAAAGGAGTATGTCAAAAAAATATGCATACCACCTCTGAAAAATTGTTCATACCACCTATATAGTCTTAAATACTCGTATACTACACGTACATACTCTCCGTTACGCGAGATACTACCTATGTTGTGAGATATGACATAGGGTGTGTGTGTGTGTGTTTTTTTAGCTTGCTTACAATGATGACATGCCCGACGTCTATTTCCAAAACAATTTAAGGCAGAGGCAACCCAGCAGTGGGTCAGGTGGAGCGCCAGCCCCCTACCGTCAGCCAGCCATGGTACCTCCACCAACTCCACAGTGCAGAGGAGAAATGACCTTATCGAGCTTAAAAAATCTTTACATGATGAAGAAGACCTTGTCGAGCTTAAAAAATCTTTACATGATGAAGAAGATTATATTTGTAGCGGTAATTACAAACTACAATGACATCTTGGCTCTTGGCATAGAGACCCTCTCCCTCTTATGTCTACAAGTCTACAACTCAATAAGGGTCAAGCACGAGCTTCGAGTACTGGCCGCTAATTTCAGAGACTCAGCCAACCTCAATACTCAAATATCGATGGACAATAGTTGACCTCCGAAAATAAAGAGATCTCGATGGTTGAGGCGTTTCGCATGTTGCAAGTCAATACTAGTAGTTATTGACATGGATTATGTAATGGGCTGTGGGTGTATGTGCAATTATTTCATACTAGCTCAGGGTTGTGCAGAATAAAGTAAATACAGATTTAGATAATGGTTATATGGCAATACAAACGATAATCTGTTAGGCGAAAGGGTAATATTTCTGAAAATATTTTTGCAACTGATTTTTTCACAATAATGAATATTTAACTGTATTATTCAATAAATAATTTTCTATTTTAAGATATGTTTACCAAAAATTAGTTCAAATTACTAGCCGACGTCTCATTCCAGGTGATCACCGCCCAGTTCCATCTAGATCGCGTGACGGAACCGCTGCCCTCCTTTGGCAAAATAGACATATATCATTGTTTCCAAGATAGCCTGTTATAGTTACAATAGCGTTTTTCTATCTCTCATCAATAATGCAGCAGGCTACCGTAGGCCGGCAATTTGGCATTTGGTAGATCGGTGAGTAAGTCTTATTAACCCCCCTCCCCCCTAAATTTTAATCCTGGGTCCGCCACTGATTAAAGGGGCAGTGTAGACACCAATTAAGCACACGATTTCTTTTGTTTTTCAAAAGTTTTCCACCCTATTTTAAGATTTGTGTGAACCCTAAACAAGCTTCCGATCCCTCACGTTTCCTCTCACCCTCACGGATCCCCACCACCCACCCCACCTCCAGCCGTGCTACCGCCTACGCCTCGCTGCACCGCCGCCGCATGGACCACCCTAATTCTTTGGTTGGGAACCCAAAACCCTAACCTGAGTATGAATATTGAGGTACGATCTAATGAAATGGATTTTAGCTGATATTATTTTTAAATAATGTGGCTGATTTTTTTTATCAAATACCAACAATTGATTCAAGTAGATGCATGAATACGTTGGACAGGCTGAAAATTTACAGGAAAACTACCGGGGGCAACAAAAGAGACTTGTCGCGCAAATTGCTCCACATGCATGCAAAATGGATTCTCCAGTTCAGAAGCATATATAGCTCTGAACCAAAACATGGGAGGCGCCAATTCGATGGAACATGCTTACTGCCCATGCAGATCTCTAATATATAATCTGATGAAATTCACCGTATATTTTGATGCATGTGCCTCTGGTGGAAGCCCACGAATATCTATCGCCCACAGTCCACTGACTTCCAAGCCCATCGGCCATTAATAACGTCAAGATTTATTGGGCTGTAGTCTAAGCCCACATACATCTGCCTGTGTCACAATGTGCACGTGCGACAAGTATTGGTTCTACATCAGAGATTGACTCTACATCACAGATTGACACCAAAGTTTATACCAGTTATTAAACCAAAAATTCATCAACACATGCAAAATGATGTTATTGCGCCTAAGTTTTCATCAGATGTCCTCATCAGTGTAACCAATTTTGATATTTTAATGTTACCTTTCATTTCCCCTGAAAAAAAAAGTATAATTATACTTCATTTAACTTTCAATTGTAGGTCAACTCAACTAGCTAGATTGGAAACACGTTCCACTAATAGCATCAACCAGCACATCTCTGGGAGATCGAGCAAAAAATAATGTTAGCACATCTCTGGGAGATCGAGCAAAAAATAATGTTCAGAAATTGTAAAGTTGCTTATTTATATCCAGATTATACTCCTTCAAACAAAAAATGAAGCTAAAAAATGCATGCATACTGCGCATCCAGGGAATCGAAGCCGGTCAGTACCGTGGGAGGGTAGTATGGTCCGGTTCTAAATATCTTTTGGCTTCTAACTTTTATCTTTCAGAAGGTAAAAATTATTTGAAATATATTAACTTTTTAACGTGGCTTTTTTCTTTTTTTTTCTCTTTGCGTTATCTGTGGCGATATAATAGTATTTTAATTTTTTTTAATTGAATGATTCAGAAAAACTTAACAGTCACTGCAGTGCCATTTCATTCAAAAAAGCCATTTTATCTTAAAAAAACTAAAAGCCATCAAAAAAAGCAAATTAAACGAGGACTATGATACCACTACACCAGATGCGTATGATACCACTACACCAGATGCGCTTGATGGCTAGCCTGGCCAAACAAACTTACATGAACATAACTAATTATTAAAAGCCCGCAGTCCCCCACAATGACACAAATCTGTGTATTGTAAAATGTAAAGAACATATTAGGTACATTTCCCTTTCAATTTTCATTTCGAAGATGCAATTTCCCTTTCGATTTCCAACTACTTAATTTGATGCGAAGTATTTGCACTGATTGCTTTTGCATTGGTCTGTGGAAATCCTCACCAGGAGCCCCCTACGTGTTGCTCTCATTTGTTGGGGGATCTCATCATGGCCTAACATTTGGATTCCATAGAGGCATCGACTCACCGCAAAAAGCGAAGAGCACCATCAACCTATCCCTTGCCGCTGTCAGTGCTGTCAAGCACCAATTCATCAGTGGAAACCTAATACATTTCCACATCGTTACGCATGAAACTGCACGCCAAGCCTGGCTCCATCACACGCACTCGACTAGTATCCTTTTCTTCGAGGACACAGGTTACACCCTAATCAGTGGCCTAGGTACCTAGCTAGGAGAATTTTTTTAAAAAAAGTAAATTGCAGCAACCCCAAATAGTTTGACCCAAGTTGTAGAAAACTCAGATATGTTGGTGAGTGGCACATAACAGCAGGTCAGGTATTGTAGCTGGTTTGTGCAATGCTTATGCCATAATAAGACCTAGGATTGTGTGTCCAATGTACCTTAGATTCTCTTGGACTTGGGCCCTGATACCTATTGAAGTTTCTATAATTTGCTCTAATTATGGACTAAACCTGACAGGAAAAAAACGATACAATTCTCGCCTCTATCGATCACTAAGCGCGTCGTGCTTGGACTAATTGTCTACACGGTGGTGTCATGGATGGCACAAGCCAATGATCATTCCCGCCAACTCTGCTCCGGCCTCTCGAACTTAGCTCAAGTGGCGTCTAAAAATAAGAAGACGAGAGGAAAAACTAGAAAACTTGGCTCAAGTGCTGCTGATTTGCACTGTCATCTTGCCGGTGACACTGACATGAGTGTTAGGTCTAGCTTGCAAGACAGTATGACATCGTACCACGCTTAATCTGCGTACGTATGTACTTCAAATTATGGCATTTGGATGTACTGCGTCCACATTCAATGGACTTCGGTTCCATACAAAGGTGCCAAACAAGATTGGCAGCAGATAGAGTAGCTCTTCTATACTCTTTTGAAAAAGAAATATGTACATATCGTAAAATATTTATAGTTACTATTATTACTACTTGTGCGTGGCCTAGATAATACTAGTTCGGCTTCTACTTTGAATTTGGCAGAGCATAGAAGCAGTTCCTGCTTTAAATTAGTACTGATATTTATCTAGGTGGTTGTAATGCGTCGCACGGTGCGTTTGTCATGCGAGTGAATGATCAAGTTTGTTGCATGAGCTTAATTAATTATAGGAAGAGATAGCACCACATGAAAGTAGATAGCTTTATCTAGATTGGTATCTTTTAACCTAGTTCCACATTTCTAAGTTATATTGAGTTGTTTCATGTTGTCATGAGACAGAATTTTCAGGTAAAGCTACAGACCTACAGTGCTGGCCACTTAGGGCCGTGCCACTTACCGTACAATGATGCAAACTGACGAGTGAGTTGAGGTTTGTGATGTCTTGAGCAAGCCTTGGGGGTTTGTTTTCTTGATCACATCTCATCTTCAGTAGAAAGCTTAAACAAAAGAAAGGTAATCAACTACTCTGCAATCAGATAAAGATCAAGTGTGACTCCATTGTGGATCCAACTAGGAAGCATGCACATACACTACTCCTGCCCTGAACCAACACAATAATGCGCTACTCCTGAGCCAATAAGGTTTCCAACTAGTCGCTCACAAATTTATTTTCAGAAGAGCGACAAAGGTGTGTTATCAGGAACCAAAAAAGATTGGTAAGAGGGACACCGGTTCCCGGGCACCAAGCAATTTCTCCATACCTAATTGGATTATGATTTTTTGTATTAATTAATGTATGCCATTGTTTCCATATGTCTCATCACAACCAAACCGTATTTGCTTGATTGTGATCACTATAGGTTGGTCCGTAATCACTGTCAGACCATATTTTGTCTGGTTGCAATCCATCGATTTAATTGTTCAAGGGAATTGCTGCCGTGCCTGTCGATTTGCAAGATTTCTTGCCTGCGACTTTCCTTAATATGGTCGACACGCCACAAGCAGAAGAAACACTCGAGTGACACAAATGACACAGATGTAGATCAGAAAGGAGTGAACAGACATATGAATCTCTTCCGCCAAGGCAAGGATGAAGTAATCTGAATGCAAGCTCTTGCATGTGCGGAGCACTGTCAGATTGGTTAATGACAGCGTCACAGCACCGATCGAACGCGGTGATTGGATTCCATTTTTATCATTTTCAAGAAGCCCGAGAAAAGGAGAGCAAAAGTTTGTCCAAATCAATCAAAGAGGGACAGAGGGAGCAAATATCATCGCTGTGTCACTCGGAAAATAGTTAGCTCGCTTCTGTTTCTCTTTCCATGCATCCGTTTACCGTCCTACATGTCCAGATTCAATGAACCAGGGAAGATTTCCTTTCGTTAGGTGCTCACTCAGGTACATTGGTTAAAATTAGACCACCGTCTTTCTATTCTTTCTGATAGCTGGAGCACAAAAGCTGATCGCAGAGTTAACCCAAAAAGGAGCAGCTAGCTGGAGCGTTGCGCATATTGCCTAATTTTAACAACTTCTGATCCTCAAAAGGCAAATAAATTCCCAGCAAATTACGACTAATTTCACGCATGAGATTGAGATAAGATCAAAATCTTCATCAGCTGCCGATACTACTTTGCACCGTTCCATTGGACGGAGGGACGCAAATATTTCCTTTCCAACAGAACCAAAAGAAGCGAAATCTTTTGCAAGGTTGCACCACCTTATAAACCCCTGCCTGTCCATCTCCTGATTGCTCCCACACCTGCCAGCCTCCCCTCCTCTCCTAATCCAAGAGAAGTGATTACCTTTGGATGATATAGAGGAGGGGGATATATAGTTTCTTGAATTATTCAGGTAGGTAGATACTACTCGGCGATGATGCAGGGGGCTAGGCTTGTGAGGAGATTCTCTGGGCTAGGCGCGGCGGTGAAGACGGCGGCCGTGCCGAGAATGCCGGCCTTCGACCACGTGCCTCTGCCCTACGACGGGCCGACGGCCGCCGAGATCGCCCGGAAGCGTGCCAAGTTCCTCAGCCCGTCCCTGTTCCATTTCTTTTCCAAGCCCGTCAGTTTTCGCTGTTGCTATTCTAGGATCGATTCAGTTGGAATTCTGCTCAACAATGGCTGTTTCTTAATTTGTGTTGCTCTGCCACCTCTTGCAGCTGAACATCGTGGAGGGGAAGATGCAGTACCTGTACGACGAGCGCGGCCGGCGCTACCTGGACGCGTTCGCCGGCATCGCCACCGTGTGCTGCGGACACTGCCACCCCGACGTCGTCGACGCGATCACCGCGCAGGCCAAGCGCCTGCAGCACTCCACCGTGCTCTACCTCAACCACGCCATCGCCGACTTCGCCGAGGCGCTGGCCTCCAAGATGCCCGGCGATCTCAAGGCACGTACACGCCAACGAACTGCACACGTCACTTGTAGTTTTGTAGCATTTGTTCCGTAGTTCGTAGTTGTAGGAAGGAAATGGCGATAAGAGAAGGTGAGTATGAGCCTATAATACAATTCGTTTTAAAATCATTTTTCAATGAGAAATCAAGACTCTTAACTTCAACACTGAATAAAAACTACATCAAGATGTGGATATAAGAGTCTAAACATCTATAATAAAATCTTTAAGAAAAATCAGGCAAAATAGCTGAAACTTGCCTGAATGGTCTAACCTTCAAATAGTGAGTGGTCTGATCAGCCTTAGACGGTCTAACCTCTCTCAAATGGACGGTCCGACTTCTCGACAAAATAAGCACAACAGTAAGAGAGAAACAAGCACATCATTCAAATCACAGCTTCAAATGATTTAAAATTTGGACAAAAGCTATAGCATAGTATTAGGAATATAATACAACAAAAGTTCTTGCAAGAACCAAAGAAAGTTGTACCCTTTTGGCTATTAAAACTCTGCTATGCCAAAACCGTTTTCAAATCATAAAATGACCTAAATTTCAAAATAGAGCTCCAAACAAAATGAAACTTGACACACACTAAGATCAAGACCTTAGGGAGCTATTTCAACAAGAGTTTCTCTAAGTGCTTGCCAAAGGTACGACCTTTTCTCACTTGAGCACAAGAGGCACCAAAATATGGCAAAATCGTGAAATGGTGATTGAAAGGAACTCATGGGAGGAATCAAGTCTAAGGTGGCTAAGGATGGTCTCTCACACATCCGAAGATCCTTAAATCACATCAAGAAACAGCGCAAACATCCTCAAGATCAAAACCTTCCAAATCACCCTTTCTTGAGTCAAAATCAAGCAAATACAAGAACTAGCAAAGTAAGGTGACTAGATGGATGGAATCTGGTCTTCAAGAGATATTTCTATCACTTACACATTCTTAGCATAAAACAAGATCAAGAGAGGAGAATATAAAATTATCAATTAACACAATTGGTGAACCAAGAGCACATACCCTAGCTTCCCTCCTGGAAGCATCACTTTACCTTAAAAAGGTTTTTACTCAAACTTTGTCTTCATGGTTCTTATACATCTTGCACCTTGCTTGAGTTTAAACATCTTACTTGACATTCATGACCATTCTGAACCATGGTTCTCATAACCAAGTTCCGATCCTTCTCATTGTTGACTATAGTTGACTCCAAACCATTTACACAACAATAGACCAAATAATCATTTTTGAACACAAGTTTTTCACAACTTGACCCATATTAGTCTAAATATGCATAATACAATACATATTCACTAAACCCAAGCTCCTAGAACTAACTTCCAAATTTCGGCTAAAAATTACAACTCACTGCATCCTAGAACACCATAACCACCATGCGGGCAGACCATCGCCGGTCAGACCCCCTAACCACTAGCTGGTCTGACCATGCCAACTCCAACCCAAAATGACTCATGACTTCCCTAGTAATAGGACACCGGTCTGACCACATGTCAACGCCAATCAAACTGCCGGTAATTAGATCACCAACCAAAAACCATTCAGACCGCTCGGTCTTAACACCAAACACACTCCTCTCTGGTAAAAAGCGATTGCCGACTCCAAGCCAATGTAACCGCTCACACTGATCTGACTTCCCAATCAAAACCAGTTAGACTGGCCTTACTCAGCTAGCAAAAGTAAACCCTGTAACCTGCACAAAACCAAACTCAAACTCCGACAACTTCAACAAACAGTCGTTATACTTACCACTGACCTTAGAGTGAACTCACAGTAGTAATTGATGTTGCTCTTTTCTTGACGTAATTAATTAATTATAGGTTGTCTTCTTCACCAACTCCGGCACAGAGGCGAACGAGCTTGCCATCATGATGGCACGGCTCTACACCGGCTCCCACGACATCATATCGCTCCGGAACTCATACCACGGCAACGCCGCCGGCACCATGGGCGCCACCGCGCAAAAGAACTGGAAGTTCAATGTTATTCAGGTATACATACATACATGCTCAAATGCCACCACCGGAAGCACTGGGCGTCGATAGTACGATACTGCTACATATAGTATACGTACTAATAAAGAATTGCTGAACTTTCATTAAAAAAAAGAATTGCTGAACTGTGAACCTTTGTTTGATCATTCGATCTGTGGTGCTGAAGAGTGGCGTGCACCATGCTGTTAACCCGGACCCTTACAGAGGCGCCTTCGGCTCCGACGCCGAGAAGTACGTGCGAGACGTGCAGGAGATCATCGAGTTCGGCACCACTGGCCAGGTCGCTGGCTTCATATCTGAAGCCATACAGGTACTGAGTACTAACTGAATCAGTAGTACTAGCACTTCATCTCATGACAAAAGTGCAAGAGGACATGGCGTGAGCAGAGTTAGTAAAGTCTTTCGTTTGCAGGGCGTTGGTGGAATCGTGGAGCTGTCGCCGGGCTACCTGCCGCTGGTGTACGATAGGGTCAGGAAGGCTGGCGGCCTCTGCATCGCCGACGAGGTCCAGGCGGGCTTCGCACGCGTCGGCAGCCACTTCTGGGGGTTCGAGACCCACGGCGTGGTCCCCGACATAGTGACCATGGCAAAGGTCCACTCTTCTTCCATTCTTGTGCCGTGACGCTCTGTACGACAGAGCACCTTACAGTTCGGCCCTTTTTCCGACCATCGATCGTGCGCAGGGCATCGGCAACGGCATCCCTCTGGGCGCCGTCGTCACCACGCCGGAGATCGCGCAGGTGTTGACCAGGCGCTGCTACTTCAACACGTTCGGCGGCAACCCGTTCTGCACCGCGGGGGGGCTCGCCGTTCTCAAGGTGCTCGAGAAAGAGAGGCTCCAGGAGAACGCCTTCGCCATTGGCTCGTACCTCAAAGACCGGCTCCGCGCTCTCCAGGAGAAGCACGAAAGTTTGTGCATCTAATGACCTAGCTTTGCCATGAGATTCTAACAGTGAGGTGACTTGATTCGTCTCGTTCTTGCAGTCATTGGCGATGTGAGGGGAACTGGTTTCATGCTCGGCGTGGAGCTTGTGACTGATCGGCAGCTGAAGACCCCGGCGAAAGACGAGATTTGTCAGGCCATGGAGCGCATGAAAGGTACGTACTTGGAGGAATCCATTCTTTTGTTTCCTCCTCCTGAGAGATAACCTGACGAAAACTCGTTGGAATTTGGGCGCCTGGAAAGTACTGCAAATTGATGATCTGATGATGATGGTGACTGTGGATGTGCAGAAATGGGCGTTTTGGTCGGAAAAGGCGGGTTTTACGGGAACGTTTTCAGGATTACTCCCCCTCTGTGCTTCACCAAGGAAGATGCTGGTAGATAAATTAACTCGATTCTTAGTTCTGCATATTAGTTAACCAGTTGTAGCACATGAACTGAACAGTTTTGTTTGTTGATCGATGCAGATTTCTTCGTTGGTGTGATGGATATTGCACTGTCTAAGCTCTGAGCCTGTGGAGTCTGATCCAGCACTCGCAAAGGGTGGTGTACATAGGGGATCGTCGCCCACGTTTGGCAACTGAAATTTACTGCTGTTTACTTCAGTTTATCTTTGAAAGAACGTACTTTATGTAATGATATAGTAGCTACAGGATCGTCTTCCACTGGGTCAGAGGTTTAAATCTAGTGCTGCATTCCTGAAGAAAAAAAGAAATGAAGAATCGAGCAAACGAAATTGGCCTGTTACAACCTTTTTTTTTCTTCTGAATATGGCATGCATTTGCCGTTCGAAACATTCAGAGATTCTGAATCCATCCACTTGCTGCCATAAAGTCCATCACTGGGCTCAACTTGTACTGAATTCCATCTCAATTTTCACGCCGTTTATGTACATGCCTACAGAACTTTTTTGGGTACGAATAATCTATTTTTTATTCGAAATTACAAAAAATATATCTATAGAATTTTTTTTACAAAAATAGATTCTAGTCGCCCAATTGATGAGCGACTGGAGCCAATCACCCAATGGGGGGGGGGCGACAGAGTTCCAGTTACCCTACCCTCGGGCGACTAGAACCAGTTGCCCCCCAATTGGGCGACTTGCAATGCACTCAGCCCCTGTGAATTTTTTTAAATTTCGTCAATTTTGTAGTTTTTAATTGGGAAAAAATCTGCTGGACTTGTAATAAAAGTTTCTGTTCATTGTATGTTGTAGGTGCGTAAAAATTTTGGGAAATTTTTTTTAGGAACGATTGACCGTAGAACGATCGGTACGTACGATGGTAAGTGAAATTTTGATGTTACTGAGAATTCGTGTAAGAGGTAAACCGGTATGTTAATATTGTTAGATGACTTGCTATATGAATCATTGAATGCGAAAAGACGAGATAATAGACTTGTTTGTTTTTAAATAAACTTCATAATACAGTTAGGAGTAACATGCCACGTACTTTTTGATTACATGCAGAACATATAGCATCATGTGCGACTAACCCACCCAACTGCTCGTACGACCTACTGTGTGGACTGGTGTCATTTTCCCTTCCTTGCCCGTTCGGCGTTGAACTCCTCGGCAGCCTCTTTTGCCTTTATCGCCATTTCCCTCTTTCTCTCACACTCCCTCTCACGAGCCTCCCTCTCCCTACGCGTGCACGTTTCGAGATGAGCTTTCGTCTCGCGTTGTATACACAGGGTTTGCTCGTTCTTGCGGCGCTCCTCCTCCCGCATCTTCGATGACCTTGCGGCATTTCACTCGTCGAAGTCGAGGGCCTATTGGTCCTCAGAATGAATCTCAAGATCGATCCATTTACGGTAGGCACATAGGGGTCCCGGAGACTAAAAATACAGAGGAGAGATTGTTAGTGCGTGCTATGAAGGAGAAAAGGTAGGGAAAATGGTGCACCTGGTCCGTACCGGCTGCCGATAGGTTGCGGTGTCTAGACGGTGGTCGGGGTAGTCACTGGAGTAGTTTGCGCAACCCTAGTAACGCATACCTAGACTGATGCGCTGCTTAGACTTGAAGAACTTGCAAGTGTCCCCGCACCAACAAGGGGGATGTATTCCCCTCGGGTGGGAGTTGTGGCGAACACTCGGTGGGAACGTTCAGGATGGGGTTGTTGCTGCAGGGCCCCTTATTGTGGGGAGCTGACCTCGTAGCACGCTGGGCTTGTTCTGCCCTGGCCGCAATAGCCCTTATTTTCTCATCGCGGGCAGCAGCTGACCGTGGTAGGTCGCGGGTTTCCTCCCATTGCTTCACCATCTTGTCCCATTGATTCTTCTGCCTTTTCTCTATCCTGGTGCGGTGAAGGAAGCGCAGTGTAGTGTGAGATTTGGTTGTGTAGTGTTCCCTACGAAATGGAACGCACCCCAATTTATAGGGTCCGTTTTTCCTCTACTCGTACATGTAAAGCTGGTGCGCGTGGTCCTGGCACAGAATAAAACTAGTGTGCGTGGTCATGTCACTGCACAAAGCTGCCCCCTTTTGTCATGTCACTACGCAAATCTGCCCCCTGTTGTCATGTCACTGCTCAAAGCTGCCCCCTTTTGTTATGTCACTACGCAAAGCTGTCCTCTTATGTCATTTCTCTGTGCAAAGCTGACATCTTTTGTCATGTCACTGCGCAAAGCTGCCCCCTTTTGTCATGTCACTGTGCAAAGCCAACATCTTATATCATGTCTCTGCGCAAAGCTGGCCTCTTTTGTCATATCTCTGGACAAAGCTGCCCGATTTTGTTATATCTCTGGACAAAGCTGCCCGATTTTGTCATGTGATTATTGCACTAAGTTCTCTCATTCTATGTAAAAAGCACGGTTGGGGTCCTATAAAAGTAGGAGTAGAGAACCCTATAAATCGAACCAAGGACCCTCTCCGTCGTGCAGATACATACCATGGCGGACGCCGAGGGGCCAGTCGAAGTAGGGTCACCAAAGGAAGACCTTCCCACAGAAATGAGGGAGGACTTCAGTCCTAACTACCGCTTGATACCTAGCAGGCGTGCTCAACCAGTGTGGTCAAAATGTAGACACAATGAGGACACGGTGGTGCAGGTCGTCGAAGGCCATTTCGATGGTGGGCGACGTTTCTTCCAATGCCCACACTCCAGGGTACAAATTGCTAATAGTACATTTTTTGTTACTACTTATAGAGCTCTATGTTTATTGTCCTTTCCCACAGATGGTAAAATGCGACTTCGCCCGCTGGATCGACCCTTCTCATGAACTGTATATTGTCAGGTACGTGGATACATTATGGGCTCGAATCTTTGAGTTGGAGGAGTGACTCGACACTCTTAATGAGGAGAACAACGACATCTGCCAACAGATACAATGCAAGAGGGGTAACAAGGAGGTTGTCAACATAGGAAGCTCCTACAATCTGACGTGTTGCTGTGCAAACCCTAGCTGCATATGTGTGTGCCACTACAACGACGGCCAGCCCCGTCCGAGGCGGCCCCCTCAGCAATACTCCATGTGGGTGCCACGAGGCTCGTTTGACATATAGGCAACGAGGTGTATGGTTGTATTGTAGTATGTAGGAGTGTTATTTGAAATAATGTGCGATATTGTTAAGTATGTAATGGATTGGTTGTTATCTTCGTGCGGTTGCCATCATTGAAGTTCACTATTCGTTTGGAGCGCGCATCGAGTAGGTAAGAAGAAGTACAAGTAAGCACGGCACAGTACTAAAAAGTTCACATCGTAAATAACAAATGTAAACAGTACATGAACAAATGGTGTACAGTCAGCACTACCTTCAGTCGCCACCCTGGCCTGCCCCGCCTCCGCGCCCGCGTCCTCCCGTATGGCCCCGCTTGGCCATCCTCCGCTGCAACGGGTGACGACGCCCTAACAATGTAAGACAATCAGGAGACCGTCGCGGACGCCCCTGAGCTGCTGGAGTCGGCTGCACCGCTGCATGTGTGCCCTCTGGTGCACCGGTGAGGGCACTCTCGGAGAGAACCTCTAGTGGTGTGCTGCAAGGTGCAGACCCAGACGCCTACCTGGCCCACTCGGAGAAGTACTGGTCCAGATCGTCCGGGCTCACGGAGGGGCCGAACCCCTGCTCAGGTGGGAAAAGACCCGCAAAAGTAATATCGTTAGTTTCTAATGTAAAGCATTGCGATAAAATCGAGATCGTACGATACGTACCCTTACCTGGAGGAGGGGCGTACGGCGTCGAGTACACCCCTGTGTGGGGATGCCAGGGATATACGGAGGACGCGAGAACATTTGCCCTGGCGGTGTACGAGGCCGTCCTAGCAGATCCTCTAGCCTCGTCTGGGTGAGGTGTTGTAGGACATGCCTACGTAGAACCTCCGGAATAGTGCCACGCCGGTGGAGGCGGCACCGGTGGCCGAACAGTCTGTGTGATGGGCGTGGCCGTGGAGGCCATTGGTAGCCTCGTGCAGGATAGTAGGGTGACGACACATCTACCCCAGTCCGTGATACGACGCCACGCGCTGAAGTTATCCTCGTGGCTCACCTCGGCACCTGTAGTGAGCCTATTTAGCATACTCTAGCCCTCCATGAAGATCGAAACACCGACATCAGCCTGAAGGAAAAAACATAAAATGGTTAATCATCGAAGCTAGCATTGCCATTAGCGAATGTTCAAAAATACATGTGACGTACTGCGATGTGCACGTCCCGCGTGAGGTGCGCAGGATACGTGTCTGTCAGAGCGGCAAGGTGTGCGGGGGGGCGGGTCAACGACATGTACAAGCCTCGTACGTGTCTGGCCCTGGTACCAGCCCAGGTACTCCGTGTACTCCGTGTTGTTGTAGGGGTGGTCCTCCTCAATCCGGTCGTCAAGCGCGTCGTCCCACTACACAGTCCACCCCTGCATCTTCGTCGTCCAGTTCGTGCCGCATTTCACTCCCTTTCTAGAGTGCCTGCTTGTAGGACAACTTCGTTAGTAATTGCCAACGGAATAGTAAGTATTTACAAATTTATGAGACGCAGGCAGTCATGCGTGCACAGCCTGTGGCACTGGTAGTCCGACTGGTACCAGAACAGTCTGACGTTGACCAAACTGCCACATCACTCACTGTGGCGAGTAGTCCTCTACGAAGATGTCATAGACAAGCTTCCGGCGCGTCAGCCAGAAAGCCCGATCGCGCCAGCAGAGTGTCGACAACCCATCGGGAGCACAGTCCAGTAGTGCCACATGTGAGTATGGCTCCCAACGCATGTTGTCGACCGTGAGGCTGTCGATCTGCTCAACAAAGGGCAGATACGCCTACGTGACCTGCACATGTGCGAACTGCACCTGTACGGATGAATTGGTGTTACATATGACCGTTGTTAGTACAAAGGAAATAACTAATTGACATATTGCTTACCCATCGACGACACTAGAGAGAACCCATTGTCGGTCGATCGACGTCTCCCCCCGGATACATCTCCGGCTCGTACGGACCCATATCGTCTAGCAAAGGTCATCCGAGGCTGAAGCGCTCGAACGACCACAGCTGCAGCAGCAGGGAACAACCCGCGAGGACCGAGTTTGCCTTGGTCCTCAAGCACACATCGCATAGGCCGCGGTACGTCATGGCAAGTGCGGCCGATCCGAAGGCCAAGCAGTAGGGACGCATCCTGCAGGGTCAGCGTCATCTCCCCGAATGGCAGGTGGAAAGTGTGCGTCTCAAGCTGTCAACGGTCCACCAAAGCCGTCAACAGGGAACGGTCAAACGGGAAACGTCGTGATCGCTCCACGATGTCATCCCCACCCGAGGCCACGACGGATCCATCCTCGTCTGTGGCCTGCACCATCCGGGCAAGAGGGAGCAGCCCGACATCCTGCAGCCTGCAAACAAAGTGAAAGTTAGCACGGAACGTTCTTACACCAGCACTAAAACGCTGGCGGAGTGCAAACCTGACTATCCAACAGGGGTCGAGTCTCCAGGCCACGCGAGATGTGCGTGTCCGGACCACTCCCAGCTCAGCTGGCTCGTCCGCGCTCCCCGGTGGCAGCACATGACGGGAAGCGCGATGCAGGCGGTCCACGTGCTCGTCCAACAGGGGGTACCGCCAGTCCGAGTCATGCCATCACGAGCCATACCTGCAAAAAGAGTTCAAGTTAGCACTTATAAGAAACCAAAAACATCGCATATAAACTAACAGTAAATAGAACTAGTAAGTAAACAGAGCAATACTAAGCTACCAGCACAACACCAACTACATTACAGAAAAAGGGATGTAACATAGCAGTTGTACAAATAGTACATGAAATATACGATACATTTAGTACGACATTTCGCACGTCATAAGTGCGTATTAAACAAACACAGTTTACAATGTAAATTTAGTTCTAGTCTCCAACAACTAGTAGTACATGCCATACCTCTCTGCCTACTGGTTAGCACATGCATTGCATCGTCTAGCTGTGTGCCCCTCCTGACCGCATGGCCCGCAACGTGCACCAGATGCTTCGACTTGCGATTCATCCATATCATTTCTAATACATCGGCTCTGTCACCGACCCTTCCCACCCTTCAGCATATTAATATATGAAATCTACGTCCTCTCTGCAATGTCCAAGGTGGTGAAGTTTCTGACCACCCTGAACCCTCGGAGCTCCCCACACCACGCATACAGTACCCTCTCCTTAAAGAAATACTCTGACATGAAGTTCGAAGGATTCATGCCCACAGTCCCGCATGCAGTGAGGACATGAGAGCATGACTTGTGTAACAGTTTCAGCTTGTTGCACGTGCAGCTAGGTTCGTTTGTATGATCTCCAAGGCATACCTCGTGGATAACAAAGGAACGAGCCGTCCCAATCCAGCTCTATCATGGAGTACCACATCGAAACGATGCTCCCTGTTGCCCATGACCTGCACTGTGTGCAATTGACCCTTCTGTGTCTTCGTCTCCATGTATGCTGTAATTTTCGACGAATACAATGCTCGGGGATTTGTCGCATGAAGTGCCGCATTCACGTGCCTCTCTCTGAAGTATCTGATTGTGCTGTGAAGAACACCTTCCACGATGGCGATAAGGGGCTGTGAACGGAGGCCCCTGAGAACCCAATTGTACATCTCTGCAAAGTTCGTCGTCATTATGCCGTACCTTGCACTGTCCATATCATGCAACAGCGACCACATCTCCAATGGTTCTCCCTCGATTCACTGCGAGAAGCACTTGATGTTTCGTGAGCTCTGCCTTATTGGACCAGCTGGGTTAGGCTCATCGAGTGCGGCTAAGCATTCCGGTTGTACCGCCCCAGGCATGACAGGCCCCTTGCTCCTATCGTCGACGTGCTTCTTGGTGTACTCATTCAACAACGTCCACAAAGTATCAAATTTCTTCCGCAAGTTCTGCATAGCCAATGAATAGCTTCATCAAAGGTTGTTTCGGGAACTATTTGAAAAAGATTGCCACTAAGTGACGAATGCGCCACCTGTTCCTCATGTCCGGCCAAGAAAAGAGCTCTTTGGAGTCTTCCTAAAGTTTTCTTATAGCCTTTATAATCCCGGCATGACGATCATGGATTACGCACACACCAGGATGAGTGCCGACAACTCCAACCCTGACATGTCCACGAATGTGATGGCCAGCGGCAATATTTGGTTGTTGCCGTCAACGCCTATGGCCATCAGGATCTGCCCCTTGTATTTGCCTATCAAAAAAGTCCCGTCAACTGAGATCACCAGCAACATGTGCCTGAATGCCACGATGGAAGCACCAAATGCTAACAAGACACTCTGCAACACGCATATCCTGGTGGACTTGTGGACGGCTTGTCTTGCATAGCGATATAGTGCCCGGGTTCCTGTCCTGCAACACCTTAAGCATATATACGAGGAAGATTGTCGTGTGCCGCTTCGAAAGACCTGAAACGTTTTTCAAACGTCTTCTGCTTGGCACGCCACGCCTTCGCGTAGCTAATCTTGTACTTGAATTTCTTCTCGATAGCTACCACAATATGTGTGGCCTCCATATCTTTCTTCTCCACTATCTCTTCATACATCAAATTGGCTATAAAGACAGACGTTAGGTTACGATGCCTCGCCAAAACACTGTTGAGAATGCAAGAGTGTGGCTCCACCTCTGACACAATCCAGTAAGTCTCATACTTGGGTCTACGTGAGTGCACCTTCCAAGGACAACCAATCTACTCGCACTTCACGGTGTACTGCTCCTGGCTTGATTTACGACACGAAATGTCCGTTGCATTGAAAGGATCCACAGCTTGATGGCATCCTGTAGTGCTGCCTTGTCAGCAAACATAGAATGCATCCGAACCTCTGTCTCATGATATTCCCACGCTGATTCATGCTCATCATGTGTGGAAACACTCTCAACATTAAACCGGTTCCATTCTTACAGGATAGGAACTTCATTCTCATCCGAACTATCCTTCTCGTCGTCCTATATAGCTTCCTCTTCAGCCCATGCCCTCTGGTCATCACAGTCCATCTGCTGCACGATGCACTCAATATGCTCCCCTTCATCGGCTTGTCCAGTTCCCTCTATGGCTTGACCGTTGTAATTCTCTTCCATGTACCGCATCGGTTTCATCACGAGCAACTTGATCATCTTCGCCAACATGTGGCCCGTCCGAGCTGCTAGCACCTCCTGGAGCAAGGGCGGACGCATGACCTTACACGCTTCTAAAATTATGTTCCCTAAATTATACATAACTACACGCTTCTACGGCTGTTAATTTTGTAAAACTACATGTTTAATAAATTTAGTATAACAAATATTTAACTATTTCTATCTAGATCTACACCTACGGTTGCTTCTTCGTCTCCTCTCTGTTTCTACACCTGCTAATTTCCTATAACTACGTTAACTAAATTTTCTATACTAAAAATTGTACTAAAATTTCTATACTAAAAATGTTCCATACTAAAAAATGTATACAAAAAATTTTTATACTAAATATTTCACTAAAATTTTTATACTAAATTTTCTACATTTACAATTCTTACTAACACTAACATTTGATTAAAAAAATATACTGCAAATACAATATACTAAAAAAATATCTGGATTTGAGGATCTAAATGGATGGAATAGCTCCCAGTTTTCCCTCTCCTCTCCTCCTCCTTCTCTCCCCATCCTTCTCTTCTTCCCCTCCTTCCTCTCCTCTTCTCTTCTCCCTCTCCTTTCTCTTCTCTTCTCCTCTCCTTTCTTCTCTCGGTGCCAAGCGATTGGAAAAAATGAGGCAGGACGACGGCAGCCGAGTGCATTGCCTTTTTAGTCCCCCTATCGCCCGGGCGTTCGGCGACTGGAGCTTCAGTCGCCCAACCATATGGCGACTGGACCTCCAGTTGCCCAACGCCCGGGCGACAACAATAATTCGCCCACTTATTGCCATATTGCCCACGTGTTTTTGTAAAAAATATTTCTCACGGGTATATTTCTGTAATTTCGAATAAAAAATAGATTATTCGTAAAAAAAATTATAGGTGATGACGGGAGACATTCATGTCTCACCTGCACCAAGTGACAGATGGAGTAATTCAGTGAGCAGTATATAATACTTCATGCATTGTCCAATGTTCAGAGTAAACATCTCTTTCAATTACTGCAACAACCAGGGAAAACAATTTCAATTCAACAAAAAATTATCCAAAATTCGTAAATTTTAGAATCCTTCAAAAATTCAGTTGAAATATTCAAAAACAATTTGAATTCAAGAAAAATTTACCAAATACGGTGAAGACAATGTCGACCTTGCGCCTCGCTTGGGTTCATGTGCTTCAGCTCCGTCTCCAGCCACTTGTAATGCGGCGTGTACTTGCCGATCGCCGAGTAGGACAACAGAATGATGAAATCGCGGCGGCCGCCGCATCCGCCGCAAAAGTGGCGCCGGCACGGGAGAAGAGGGCGAGCCAGTCGCAGCGGCAGGTGGCATCCGCCACGACGGCGCGGCAGAGCGGGCAGGTGGCATGCGACTGAAACCACTAGTCGACGCATTCGCGCGTGGAATCGGTCCTCGCACCTCGGTAGGAATCGGCCGGTATCGCAGTCCCTGAGCTCGCTTAAGCACACAGCGCCACAAGGTCCTCTTTCCTCAGCCCAAGGCGACGTGCATGGCGCACTTGTGCCTTTGTATTGAAGGCGTTGGCAGAGCCATCTACTTCGACGTGTTTTGTGGGCCTCCTCAATCCAGGGCGCCCCTCTTTTCTCCTCCTCTGTCGAACGCACGAAGATTTCTTTTTTTCCTCGCCTTGCTCTCCGCAGCGCGTTCAAATCCCCAATCCGTTTGCTCGCCCACTCAAATCCATCCCTGTCCTTCCCCTCCAAACCCTCTCTTGCTGCTGCTGGCTGTGCCTTTCCGGCGTTGCTGCTGCTGGGTGGAATCGAGGACGCCTCGCGGACGAAAGTGTGTTGTTGCACCACCGCCGCCACTAGGATCACAACCAAGCACCTCTATGGAGCACGGGAGCACCAATGCTGGAGTTTGGTGAGACGGTGCATTCACCGGTAGCTCCGCCACCTACTCACCTCATGTGGTCCACACGGACAAGCGGTCGGATCATGCTACCGCGGCTGAGTCCTTGTCCCCGACCACAAATCCATAGAACTAGTATGATGTGTTCGTCCCAATTCCCATTATCTACATTAGCAAGAGATTTGTTGTTGAGGAATTCGATTCTTTGAGCTATTGTCATTGCAATTGTATGAGTTATCTACATTAGCAAGAGATTTGTTGTTGAGGAATTCAGTTCTTTGAGCTATTGTCATTGCAATTGTATGAGTTGTGCAACTTGAATGGATTTGCGCTTCATTTTTACTAATATGGATGTCAGCTATGCTGCTCTGTGGTGTTTAGTAGGAGCTTCCGGGCATCGTTTCTGGGTTGAATAGTGCTCCTTTCAGGGTTCAGTAGTGCTCTGTAAGTTTTTAGCAGTAGCTTTTGGCCTTGCTCTAAATGGTTTTGGTTTCTATTTTTGGAACGCGCTAGTTTCTTAATTTTGGTTTTTTTTTGCTTTCTGGCTTTTTTTTTGTTTTTTCCTTATTCCTTTGTATTATTTATGAAGATATAATAATGTTTATTTCTTTTTTTCTCAATAGCAGCCGCTATAGTGCTTTTTTAACCGCTATAATACGTTTTAAACCAGAAGACAACAATTAGAAGCTAGTTGGAGCACTACCTTTGAGTAGCTTGCCAAAATGTTGGTATTTCTGTCAAACCACAGCTCATGGCTAGCTTTGGAGGTGCAAGATAGAGAATGAAATAAACCTCGCTGAAAGATGTTTTTTAGCTGCTAATTAACCATTATATTGTTTTTACAATTCAGTTGGTTAACTTATCTCATATGCGATATTTACGGTTAGTTTAGATCATTGGATGGATTATCATTTGCTATTGATAATGTTTACTTACCTTTGAAACTGGACCTGCTAGCTAATATTGGTTATTGTCATTTCCACACTAATGTATCCGAATAATATTCCCTCTATATACTAGTTCTCAACCAATCCATTTCTATATTAATGTATCCGAATTATCATTTCGTATAAATTACCATTATTTATCTATTTCAATCATATTTATTTTCTTTTAATCATGTATCCAAATTAAACTAAAAAATAAAGCAACACAAGTAGTACGCAAAGCTGAAAAGTAGAGTTGATCATCATATTTCTTAGGTTCATGCAAACATTAAAAGACTGTGTGGTCTACAAAGACAAATAAAAAGATGATCTACAAGTGATATAGAGAGATACTGTAGATTGCTGCTATTTACACCATTGTACATCTCCTTGGATTCTCCAGTTTCTTCCGGCTGATACGAATAGGACGTTAGATGCCGACGCTGCCGGAACGAGGAGACGCTTATTTGATTGGTTTGGCACGACAAGTTTGACAACATTGTTGTGGTATTATTCACTGCCGGTAGGAAGGAGCATGAGCCATGCACATCGCCATCACCATTCGGAATAAAAGCTCTTCTTTATTTTTTTTTAAGTGGTGGAAGGTTTAACTTTAGTTAAACTTTCCTATAGGAATGTATTACTCCTTAGCTTTTGAATTTTCTTTATTATTGGATTTAGATTCCAGAATCCTAAGTTAAACAGGGAACTCATTTTGGTTGGCGAAAACTTCAATACGTTACAAACTTTGAAAATTTGGGAAACCCAATGTACGTTTTGGATCATGCAAGTTATGATGGAATGAAACAGAGGTTCTATAGTTCTATGGATTTAGTATGAAACGCCAATCAATTGTTTCCTAATTAGTTCCATTCCACCGCACCACCGACAATATTTTGGTAGTGGGAGCATGCTACGTGAATTCTCAAGAAAGAAGAAAGAAACCAATGCTATGAGCTTTTCTAGTTGCTAGTCAATGTAAATGGAAGCCTAACCATTCCCAAATTTTTCTTTCCAAACCACCATTGCACCTGAAGCAAAAGACAATACGAACGCTCCAGCTTCTATAAACCGTTTTTATTAGCTACTTCTATTCGTCAGCCACTACTTTTCGCTTTCACAAATTGTAACACTCTTTGTATATTACAATTCCGTAAGTCACATGCCGGTTCGAATGTTATAGTGTTTTTTATTGCAGAAAAACCGTCTTTCTTACATAATACACTACTATTAATCAGACACTATTATTCAGCAGCCGCTTTTATCAGCCACTTCTATTAACTACTACTATTTATTAGCTATAGACCATAACAAAAAACTATCAAATAAAAGTCAATATAAATAGACCCTAAATAGTATAAGCTCAGATCTGCGCTGGGTAGTAGAACCTAAACATTGACTTCAAATTTAGTCACACGTCTTTATCTTCTCGAGAAAGTCAGATATCTACAAAATTGAAAATAGTTACGAGTAAACGCTCTTCATCTAGCAGCAATCAAACGAATCACCAATTATCATACATATTGTCATCTAGCAATCGATCCCTTGAAAAATTATAGCGACTGCCGTTCCGCAGTGCGGTGGGATAACTCTAATTAATAGACAATACAATCATCTAAGCACATACAAAGAGGTACTTACACTACTACAAAAAATCATATATCAGACATCACATCACAAACGATTCCCAAAACTGTATGTATTAAATACAATCACAGACGGTTTTAGTTTAGAGCCCATTTGTGTTGCTGCCAGTCCTAAAAACCGTCAATGAAGAAGAAATATCACAGACGATTCGTGGTTAAAACCGTATATGAAGTATCACAGACGGTTATTAACACGAAACGTATGTGACATTACCAAATATCACAGACAGTTTTTTATTTGAACCATCTGTGATATTTCACAAACGGTCGACCATCTGTCTTAAATTCCAAATCTACACTGCTGCTTTGAGCTGGAGGCAGGGTTTTGAGGTGATTTGGTAAAAGGAGACTATTTGGCAAGAGTATCTGTAGATCCACTAAGTTTTTGACTACCTATTAGTAATTTGTTTCTAATTGTATTATAATTTACTTTTATAACTTTTGGTGAAAGGAGAATTGAAGATGGTTGATCTAACTAGTTTGATGTAGAGAGAAGATTATTTTACATCTAGCATGGTTTAGGATTTAAGGTTTAGTCAATTCATAGTCTATTTCTACTTAATTCAATTTAACTAATTATTATTGCTACATATAGCTACTTAATTTAGATCGTACATATATAGTATAGTAATTCATTAATTGAACATGTTATACTAAATTGTTATATGTGTAATGTAGGACCAAAGTTGAATGTATACTGAGAACCGTGCGAGTGAAGAGTACATTAATAGCGTTTTTGCATTTACAAAAGCTGCCGGGGAGGATATGTTGAATAAGGGGGTGGAATATATGTACTGTCCATGCTTGACTACGAGAATCTAAAGATGTTTAAGAGCCGAGGGCAGATTGAAGCACACTGTTTCAAAAAGGGTTATGCATGTTGGACCAGTCATGCTGAAGAGCATATTACACAGGAAAGTAGTAGAAATGACATCGCCGATGAAGCCAATGATGTACTGCTGGATAATCATGTCGATTGTGGTTTTGATTTAGATAGACTGAATAATGACAATCTAAATCAGATGCTTCGCGATGCAAAAGGGAACTGTGATGAGAGAGAGTATGTTAAATTCCGAGGCTTGATGGAGGACTCAGAGAAACCTTTATTCACGTGCTGCGCGTCAAAGTACATGAGGTTGTCAGCCATACTTGAACTGCTAAAATTAAAAGCAAGCAATGGTTAGTCTAACAAGAATTTCATGGCACTGTTATGTCTTTTAGCAGACACGCTTCCAGAAGGGAACGAGTTGCCCAAAACCACTTACAAAGTCAAGAAGGTTCTTTGTCCATTGGGAATAAAAGTAATAAGAAAACATGCATGTCCGAACGATTATATCCTCTACCGTAAAGAGTATGCAAACATGCATGTATATCCGGTATGCAACACATCCCATACAAACGTAAGAATCAATTAGATAACGACAAGGGAATAAAGGTGAAGAGAGGAACTCCTGCTAAGGTGGATGGTATCTTCCTGTAATTCGTCGTTTGACGCGGTTTTTTGCGAACCCAAACGAGGCAAAACTGCTACGTTGGCACTTAAAACAGCGTAAGAATGATGAAATGCTAAAACACCTTACTGATTCTACCCAGTGGAGAATTACCAATTCTATTGCTTATCCTTTTGGCCCCCAAACAAACCACAAGTCAAAATAATTTACACCGGCATCCATTTACGAAGTTAGATTACGAGGCTGTAGACTGAGTTAAAACTTATGTAAGGCATGTTTTTGACTTCGGCTTATTTTTTTGGGCTATTCGTGAGAAAGAGTACGAAATAACGGTTGCTATAGTGTGTACTACAATCAACTTGTAGACCCCTTAAAAAGACACTCCGTTTGAAAGCTAATTACTGTAGAAAAAATCAAAACGCAGCTTTTAGAAACTGAAAAGAAGATACCCATACTATGTAACTGAATTGAATTGTCATTGTTCATCAGTTCATAGAGATAGGCAATTGAATATTAAACTAAGTAACTAAATGTAATATACATTCCAAGATTTACATAGCCGGCATTTGCAAACATGACCATGGCACTACGTGCATTGTCATCTGATTGAGAATGGGCAAGAATAGTAGAGATGCATCCCTATATTTTGATTTTGGAAGAGAAAAGGTAGGGGAGTCGATGGAGGGGTTGTGGCTGGAGTGGACGAGGGTTGGTTGAGGGGGAGAATGGGAGTAGAGCGGCTAGGTTGGAGGTCGGGTGGCGATGGGTTAGGGCTAAAGAGCGATGAGTTCATGTTTTAACAAGAATCTATTCCTTAGTTACCCTTTTATACATTAACGGTAGATACGTTTTTGAGAGGAGGTACATTAAGTACCTTCTAAGCACGGGAGAAAGTGTCCTAACTATAGTATCTTTTGAATTTTTTAATAATCTTTTTTTATTTTAAATTATAGTAATTTACCCATTTTTTATTCTACAAAAATGGTCATCTGTCGCCGTATGATTGGGGGACATTGGCAAGTTGCCTAACTATTGGACAACACAAGGCCAAGTCACCCAATGGTTAGGCGACACAACAGTTGGGCAACTTGCCCATGTCGCCCAACCGTGGGGCGACAAGCATCTAGTCGCTCAATTTGGTTGAGCGACTTAGGTTTAGTCGCCCGACGGTTGGATGATTTAAAAAAATAATATTTTTATTTTATTAAGACGATGTAAATAATTAAGGTGGAGTAAATGGCAATGTTTGTAGGTAATGCATTTAGCAAATCTTCTTTGTAGGTTGTTTTTTTTAAATAAAATGACAGACAAAGTCGGTTGGTCTGCTTGTGATTTTCATAAATTCTCAAGAGTACGAAATCTGTTAGACTCGCAATTACATTTTATTATTGTCATATATTGTTGTATTGCGATAAATTTCTGAAGAATTTTATGGGGACGATTGAGCTAGCAATGATTTATAAGTAGGAAAGTAAGTGATATTGCAATGCAAAAGGGAACTCATACACGGAGGAGAACTTTGGAAAATGGCGTAAGGAAAATAACACGTTGGTTGATCCAACAAGGGGGTTACATGGCACGCAACCTAACGAACCAAAGATGGTGCACACATGCCTTTAGGGAATTAAAAATATATGGGACATGTGGACGAAAAGAGCCGAACTACTGCATGGAACGTGGCCATTTGTCATTCCTCTAGAAGTCGGCGTTGTAGTCCTCACCGGCTGCCCAACCCTTGGCTACTAGTTCACAATTTCTCTCACGCTCCTCCTCACGATCCTCCCGCTCCCTACGCCTGCACACGTCCAGATGAGCTTGCGCCTCCTATCGGATACGCTCACTCCGATCTTCACTGTGCTGCCGCTTCTCCATCCTTTCGCATACCATCTAGGCATCCCACTCCTCGTAGTCCAGAGTCTACTGGTCATGCGGGTGGATATCTCGGTCATCCATTTGTGGTAGGCGCATAGAGGATTTGAAGACTACGGGAAGAGGGGAGTGCTTGTTAGTGTGTGCCATATAAGAGAACTGATAGGAGAATGTATCGTAACCCATTCTTACCGGCTGCCGGTAGTGGTCTATGTCCCAACGCCGATTGGGATAGTCCCAGGCGTAGTTACCGCAGGCCTAGTAATGTATGCCCAAGGTCAACCGCTCCTTGGACTTGAAGAACTTGTATGCATCCCTGCACTAGTAGAGGGGAGCGTCTTCTCCATAGGTGGGTCTTGCCATGAATGCTCCGTGGAAACGTTAAGGTCTGGGTTGGGGTTGGAGGTACGCGGGCTTTGCTTCGAGGAGGTTGCCTTCTAGCACACTCCGCTTATTCGTCCCAGGCTGCAGCAGCCCTTACGAGTCGGGTGATCTCCTCCCATTAATTCTCTATACTAGCTATGCAGTGTTACAATCGTGGTGCAAAAAAATACGCTGCAGAAGGGGTAGTACTTATAGGATAAGCTGACGCGACGTACGCTTGACAAGTCCAATTCGGTTTGAAAAAATTCATGTCCGTGAGGTAGCGGCATGCCAGATGATTTGTGGACCAACGTAGCATCACGTCGCTACACAAATCTACCTTGTTTAGTCTTATCACTGCGCAAGACTATCTCATTTGGTCTTGTCACTGCACAAGACTATCTTATTTGGTTTTATCACTGCGCAAGGCTATCTCATTTGGTCTTGTCACTGCATAAGGCTGTCTCGTTCAGTCTTGTCACTGCGCAAGACTGGCAAATAAAATTAAAGTTTGCAAATAAAGTTACAACCTGATTGTAGTTTTGCGCTTAATTCCACTACACACACAACAAGAAGTGGTGCTGCACTTCACGAATTGACAGTACAAATGAAGTTAAAGTTTGCAAATAAAGTTATAACATGATAGCATTTGTACTGTTAATACCACTATACACACAACAAGTGGTGCTGCTACTCGTCGATAGGCGCCTTGCATCTTCTCGCATTGTGTCCTTCGTGGCCACGATAGCCACAATGTCTACCTGGCGTTGTAGCTTCCCCTTTGTCTCTATCATTTCTAATGCGACGACTTTACCGACGGCCCTTCCCACCCTTTAAAAGGTCCAGATCTGGAATCCAAACCATCTGTGCAATATCCGACGTGGCAAAGTTACCCACAACCCTGAAGCCTCTTAGCTTGCCACACCAAGCCTGCAACACCCTCTCCTTCATGAAATATTTCGACATGAAGTACGATAGCTCCATGCTGATAGTCCCACATACAGTAAGAACATGAGAGCATAGCTTGTGAAGTGGCTTTGGTTATGCATGTGCAGTTAGGTTCATTCACATAATCTCTAAGGCACACTTTGTGGATAACAAGAGAGCGAGCAGTCCCAAATCCAACTCTATCCTGAATGAGCACATCAAAACGATGCTCCGTATTGCAACCATGTGCATCAGTCTCCTTAACTCCCATCGAATATCTGTAGTAGACCGACTCCAAAGCCTATGTAGGATGACACTGCACACCTCAGGGTCCAAGGAGAAGCTATGTGTGAGCCAGCATAAGACATCTTCGATTCAAACATTCTCCACGTCCGGAAGTACCATACTAACTTGCGGGAAATTGCTCAGGTCAACACCGTACGGAACTTTGCGAATGGTACCAGCACCGTAATGCGCTTTCAATATTGTGGATTCTGACATGACTGATTTCTCACTGCAAATATTACCATTTGTTAATATGCATTCACTAAATACGTAACTACATGTTGCCTATATTCAGATAAGAACAAGAACAATGAGGCTATTACCGTCACACAAAGACATTTTCTTCTTATTAATGAGCTTCCTTCATCTTTATCTCTAACCTCACAAGCTCCTCTCCTCTTCTTCTCTCCTTCTCTGGAGCTACTCTCCTCTCCTGAGCTCCTTTCCTCTCCTTTACTCTCTCTCCCGAGTTCCTCTACTTCTCCCCCTCTCCTTCTGTTCCTCTCCCGAACTTCTTTGCGATCTTCTCCCCCTCTTCACTTCCCCTCTCCTTCTCTCCCTCTTTTTTTTCTCTCTCGAGCTCCTCTCGCTTTCTTGCAACAGAAATGGTGAGAGAGCTCACGAGGAGGTCAGGTCAAAGAGAAAAGGACACGCTGACAGCAAGTAGCCACTCAACGGTTGGGCGACTAGAGGCACTAGTCACCCAACAGTTGGGCGACATAGGCAAATCACCCAACCGTTGAGCGATTTGACCTCGTGTGGCCCAACAGTTGGGCGACTTGCTAATGCCGCCCAACCGTGCAGTGGCAGATGATCATTTCTGTAAAAGAAAAAATGGATATATTACTACAATTCAAAATAAAAATAGATTATTTAAAAATTCGTATATCCGTTTAAACACGCATGTAACAGTATCTCATATTGTACATGTCCCTTATATACTGTCCACTGAACCCGAAAGTCATACTATTTTCTAATAACTTGGCAGGCTCATCTTATACAAGTTCTCTGTTTCGTTTCGTCTTCCTGCAGGCCAGCCGGTCAACCTGTCCACTCCATTAGTGCTATCTAAGGTATTTGTTTGAGGCTTTAAGTTTGCCATACAAATGTAGAACTAAAATCAAAATCTACTTGTAATAGTTGGCACGAAGGGACGTGCCAGCATTACTCTATTTGCTATCAACGCATACTATCATTATTGGATTAAAAAGTACATTACCTATTGTACTACCAGTGGTAGAGATGGAGCCGTCACTAATCATGGAATTAAAATTGTTCAAGTGTTGATTAAATTTAGTGTTAAACGACAAACTCGATGTCATGGAGCCCCTCTCTTAGAAACGGCAATTTTCCCCATGGGGCCGGGCTCCGTGGGGAATTTCCCTCATCAAGCGCGGGAATGATCTCTCCCTGCAAGGGAATGGGGATGGCCCTCACTAGCTAGCTGGGCGGGTATAAGAGCAACTCCATCCCATTAGTCATTTCTCCCTCTCTATTTCCTAGGATGAAGAGGCTAGCTATTATTTTCAGCTCTCTATTTGAGTTAGCATTCCAATGGCCTAGTTATTTGAGAAACGAGTGAGGAGGCGCTCGCCAAATCTAGCTAGCAGCCGGGAGAAAATAGCGACTCGATAAAAATGAAGAGGAGGATAAAGAACCGGTTGGAGTCCATTTGGATAAAGAACCGGTTGGAGTCCATTTCTTGAGTCATAATTGGTAAATATACAATGAAGAGCAGGATAAAGAACCGGTTGGAGTTGCTCTAAGGTTGTCATCCTCACAAGGACCTGATAAAAATTAAAATATATAATAGATTCTAGTTCTTTTAATATGGAAGATTATTTTTTGTATATTTGGACTAAAACTTAAATCTATATATTAGAATATATTTTTAAAGCCATATTTTTTAAAAAAATATGCTTCAATAATTATAAATTAATAAATAAAGTTATATTATTTTTTAAAAAATAATTTAGCATATTTTTAATCTCTATGGGGTTGGGTCCCTGCGAGGGCAAGGACAGAGACAATCTCCTCCGGTAGGTCTAACAGGCCAGGATAGGACCAGGTTAGTTGGGATCGAGGTGGGCCGTAGGGCCTTCCTGGGACTCAGCACCTTTGCCACCCCTACTCTCTCTCTCCCCCTGGAAACACGATGCCTTTTAATTAGGCGATCTTGATGGCTCCAGGATGCAAACATGCAAACATAAGCAATTTGTCAGCACTACAAAACGAAGGAAAAATATATAGACCTTACTCCAAACGGCTTTTAAGCCTTCGGTTATGGTTTCTACTCAGAACGCATTGACTTTTTAATTTCTTTTTTTCTTTTGCTTTTTCTTTTTTTTCCTTATTGTTTTGCATTGTCTCAAAGATATAGTGGTGTTTTCAATTTTTCTCTTTTTTACTATTTTTTCTCATTTTTTGATTCAGAAAAAGCTAACAACCACTACAATGCACTTGCAGTGAAAAGCCAAAAGCAAAAGTCATAAGCTAGGCTTCGAAGTTGTTAGGAGCGGCACCTTAGTCATACGAATGCAAGGAAATAAAAAAACTTCACTAGCAACAAATAATCTTTTTCTTTTCTAATACAAAGGATAGGACTTCTACCATTTATTTCAAAGAGAAGAGAAATGTACTACGTCTGAAAGGGAAATACAAAAGGCACTGACCCTAAGATGTGGCACAACACTGGAAAGGATCCAAAACAAAACCTTCAACCAAAACACCAACTGCACCCACAAGGCCGAAACTTGTGGAGCAACAACAAAAAACACCACCCCTACAAATATCAAAAACACCAACCACACCCACACGGTAGGAACTTGTGGAGCAACAACAAGAAACACCAGCCCTACAAATACTGAAAACACTAACTGCAGCCACACGGCAGGAACTTGTGGAGCAACAACAAGAAACACCACCCCCTACAAATACTGAAAACACTAACTGCACCGACACGACAGGAACTTGTGGAGCAACAACAAGAAACACCACCCCTACAAATACCGAAAACACCAACTGCACCCACATGGCAAGAACTTGTGGGGCAACAATAAGAAACACCACCCCTACAAATGCCAAAACCTAGAGCTAGCTAACCACAAGAAAAAGAACAAAACTGGAGAGCCACGGCTCTTGACATCAATACCAGAGTGCACATCATGACAACAACCACACCGTGGTTCACCAAGTGAACCCCATGACACACCTCACCATTTATTGCGCCAACACCAAACTCAACACCTAACGGCAACCAGCAAGACAAGCCACAATAACTAAAGCACATGGGATCACAGCTAGCACAATGAGCCACATGACAGCAGGCAAAACAACTTCGGTCAAAGAAGGGGGGCGGTTCCTCTGCTCACACCACGACGATGACAACGTGCAGACCCGAGTCGACGGTGAACTACTCATGCACCTTGGCGCTGCAAGCCACACCATGACGTAGAAGTGCTAGCAACATGCCACCTGAATGCACTCCAACCGCACCTCAGGCCACCGAATTGCCGTTAAACAGCGCCCAACAACGACGACCTGCCTCAATCAAAGACCCAGACCAACTACATTCGTGGGGGGCTCCACCACGATTGGCCTGCTCCATGACATGATCAAGCAAACAAGCACCCACTCCTCGAGCCTCCTCAACTGCTGGCATGCTCCTTAGGACAACTGCATACAACGAGCACCCTTAACAATGACAGATTGATCGGCCCTTCTCTTGATGCACACCACCACAAGTTGTGCTGCTTCCACTTAGCGTCGTCCGCAACACACCACCACCGCTCGTTGCCCACCGAGCCACCTTGCCACACACCCATGTGCGGATCCAAAGAGAGCTACCAGGATGCATAGGACACTGGGTCCAATTTTATTTTTCTATTATATAGCTTATGTAAATTTAGGTATGAACTCCTAACAAAAAATCGAAGGATACCTGACCATCCTAAAGATTAAAGCTCTCAGTCTCCTGCCTCCCACTGCTCCACTTGGCGCTCTGGCAGTTGGACCCAAAATGACACCAATCAAGACTTAAGGCATGCAGCCTCGCATACGCAAGTGCAATCTAGTTGACACAAGTATGGCTCATGGCACTCGGCTAGCCAAGCTAATCTACAAAGGGAATATAGCACGCAAATGCCTCACAACACGCTTATCACATTTCATCAGTCACCTGCATCTCATTACATCCCACCCTCTATCCCGCCTCACGCGAAAGCAAAATCTATCCTCTTGCTTGATCGCAGGCTCGCAGCCATCGGTTGTCGGAACCCGAAGGCCTAGATTGTAGCTCGCCGGCTGTCGCATCTCCTAGTCATCATCACCCATCAATTATCTCGCTGCGCACTTGGATTAAGTCCTAAATCGACATAGGATATTGCCAAATTTCTCTTGATTCTTTTAATTTCTTTAAGCAAATAGATTGAATTCATGAGTTATGATTTAAATGTTATGATTATTGATTGGTTTTTGTCAAATTGCAGAGTTCAAAAATTAGCTATCAATTTGGGTTTTTGGAAATTGAAATACACACCAACTTCATTGCACATCGAAGGTAAAATTATACATGTAATTATGGACGTATTATTTTAGGCTACGGCTGATAGGTTTTGTTTACGTTTTTCGATATAACAACGGACGATGGAGACGTCAACGTGGATGGCACACACGGTTTTGTGCTCGTGAAGCTGTTTGGAGAATCCGCTTCAAGAGTTTGCCCCGTTTCAACGTTTAGCCTTTTGACTTTCGGAGAAGCAAGAGCCAAAAGTAAAAAGCCAAAAAACAAAAAAACACGTCTTATATATACAGTAAAACGGTGAACCTCGGTCATTTTCGTTCTGGTTCCGCCCATGCACACACCAACGTGCGGCCCTTAGGAAACACCAACAGCGGCTAAATTGATGGCGAGGAAAAGGCGACCCAGTCAAAACCGGAGTGTTGCTAGCCGCGCCGCTGGCGAACGCCACACCCGGAGGGGAGGCCCCGCCGCCATCGCTGCGGCGGCCATGGCGGCAGCAACAATGGCAACGAGAGGGAGTAGCAACAGCACGCGGAGCCCTCAGAACGCCATCGCCGACGTCCTTGAGCGGCGAATAGCCAAATAGGATGCCATGGAATACAAGCTTTGTCAATCAAAATGTTTTACGTCACACTTTTTTCTTTTTTTTATTTGGCATGTAAAAGGTCAAGCCTTTACACGTACCATCTGTATATAACTATATACACCAGTATCTACGTTTAATTTATTGTTTTATATATGTCACTAGTTGTTTTGTCGTACCTAGTAACTTGATGCAACAATTTAAGCCATACAGAAATTTCATTGGATATAGTTTAGTCCCAGTATGGACCTATAAAAAAATATTATTGCATTCCGGACTGGCATTACAGTGGGAAACTTGCACGAATTTTGAAGGATTCTCTATATTTCCATAAAATTCGTGCATTTCAAACAAGCCACCGAGTCTAGTCAAGCAAGTAAAATAAGGGAAATGAATTTCCGTAAGGAGCACCCCTTTAGCCGTTTCATACATATGCCCTAGTGTACATCTTGTAGCCATGTCCTCCTTCCCCTGAAGGCGAGTGTGGACTTAAAACCCTCCTCTGTATATGCTATGTGATATCATGCAAACTCATTTTAGCATTGGATTAGCGTGAGAGAGGGTTACTTTTTGTTTGATCATGTAAAGTTGTTATGATGTTACATAAGAGAAACTGATGTTCAATGGCATTGGCATTTTGAACTCAAGATGTGATCCAAATAATATGGTCAATTCCTATGCGATATCTTTATTATTATAAAAGTGTGAGTTAATGGTTGGTCTATTCTTCCTCCTCTTTTCTTAGCGATTTGATTTGATCTGAACCATTCGTCTCTCTCCTCGTCTCTCTCTCTCTCTCAGGATACAACCGTCCACCCCCTCCACTTTCCCCATCTCCTCGCGCATTCTGGCCACCCTTCTATCTCTGTCGCTTACTCTCCAATGTTTGATGTGTGAAGTTGGTTAGGCAGTAAGTTCCGTCTCACTATTTTTATAACTTCATTGCAACATACGGGTCTCTAACTAGTAATGGTTTAAAGAGGAGTTTCAATCATAGTATTACCTAGAGGCTAGAGGGGGGTTTGGCCTTGGACCTATATTGTTATTTGAGAAAAGCCCCAATTTTGAACCCCTGGCTTTCGCCTCTACCTCTTTTAATTAGAACGTGAGCTCTTCAAAAGTACTGATCTTGTTCTGCCTCTTTTGTGCAAAAAAAAAAAAATCATTGGTACGCCTGATAATTTTAGTGTCGCTGCTAAATTGCCAAGTGAAGCCCAAACTCAAAACTGAAGAAGGCTATCCTAAACTTTTAAATCATAGCAAGAACCAAACCCGAGTTGAAATATCAAATTAGGACTTGTCTCCGGTTGACTTAATGTGCAAAAAATTAGGGCTACTAGATAATTATGAAGCGCTATGCGTTGCAGCTGTCCTTCTTGACTTTTAGCGCAGCAGGTAGAATTAAAAAAGTTTTAAGACAAAACAAAAAAGAAAAATCTCTCATCAGAGAAAACCTTGAAAGAACAATTCCATGGGTGATGGAGCCACTAAAATTTAAGTACTGAGAAAATCATCACGAATGTCACGGTATCTTTTACATCACGTTCTCGACTTTCATGCGCAACCGCCAAGCAGAGGAGAACACACCGAATCATGACCGAGAGCTACCTCAGCATAGTTGTACCGGCACTGCGTCCTCGCTTACTCGCACAAGCTTAAGCGCATTTGTATTGGTTTTTATTGAAGATTTTTATGTGTGGCTAATAGTTTTTTATTAAAAATAAATAGTAACGGTCGAAAGAAATAAATTTTAGAGAAAAAAAGATAAGTGGTATAAAAAGTGTGAGAGAAATACGTACGCAAGACGGGAGAGAGAGGAATAAGATATATGATATACCTGTGACTTTCTAACTTATCATCGGAGCGAGAGGAACGAAGAAGTCGCTTTGAGAAGCTAAATATTCATATTATACTTTGACTTCTCTAAGCAAAAACTAAAAACAGAAACTAATGCAAACTGGATCTAAGAAAGTAAAGCCTGCAGAACTATGCTTCGATTGGGACATGGAACTAACTAATCAACGCAATATATTAGGACTCGAGAATTGTTAAACAAAATCATCCGAATACCAGCTATAATATATAGTGCACTAGTATAAGTGGGTTATTAATTTCAGTTTTTAAGAAATGAAAGAATTCCAAATTCCAACCCAATGGCGTGGGCATGGGCGTCGGTAACTACCGAGTTCCTGTTTTGCGGACATGACTTTTAGCCATAATTAATATTTTTGAATAAAAATAAGTAGTAGTAATGGAGAGAAAAGTATTTAAAAATAGATAAGAGTGGTGAGATAAATAAGAGAGAGATGCATGCACGAGATGGAAATACGTCTATAATCCGATGTTTTATCTTCGAAGCGAGACGTGAACAATAGAAATAGAAAATTGTTTCAAAAAAAATAGCACATACACGGTTGTATTAAACCACCTGGGGAAGACTTGGGACGGAGCAATAGTATTAATGGCTGGCATAAGCAACGAACTAGCGCTAGTTTGCATCTCTGGCTAAGCTAGCTTGTCTTGAGATCGATGGACGGCGATGGCATTGCTCCCGCGCCGTCGCCGGGCCCGGGCGGGCACATCCCCAGCCCCAGCCGCGCCGACGCGCTCGCTGCCGTCAGCGTCGCCCTCGTCCTGCTCTACCTCTTACGGCGCTTCATCTGGCAGTACAAGAAACACGTGCCGAGAAATAACGACGGCATCGGCGCGGCCAACTCCTCCTCCTCCTTAGCTCAACGGCCGCCCTGCCCGTCGCGGACGAATTGCATAGCGGGAGAGGCAGCGGTCTGTACACGTGAGACGTCGCCGCTCCCAGTGTTCGTCCACGTGGCCGGCGCGGAGAAGGCGGAGTGCGCGGTGTGCCTGGTGGAGTTCGGGGACGGCGAGGCCGGGCGGCTTGTGCCGGGCTGCGGGCACGGCTTCCACGCGGAGTGCATCGAGACGTGGTTCCGGGTGACCTCGACGTGCCCGCTCTGCCGCGGCGGCGCGGCGGTGGGCGCAGCCGCAGATCAGCGAGGCGCCGGGGGAGCTCCAAGAATGTAGCGGTTCATCATTTGCACGTGCGGCAAGTGACTCGTCGCGTACGTCGGTAAAAAAGGGGGGGGGGGGTCATTTTGGAAATTACGGCGGCAATGATGTACTAGTACAGATCGACAATCATGCATTGTGTATTTGTGTTCTCATTTAGCGAATTGTTAAACGAGGCAGAACACAAGGCAGCCTGTTACTGTTAGTGACAAGTGTTTTTTTTTTTTGGAGAAAATTCATTGTATGCCACGGAGTTCCACTAAAAAAAGTATGTTTCTATGTGCTACCGAGTTTCTTCTTTACACCGCTCCGCACCACCTCCATCAGTTTGCTATAAGTTTCTTGTTAACTAGGATGGGAAAAGACATATTTACCCTTCTTCTGTCTCCTCTTCTTTCTCCTCATTTCTCTTCCTCTTTATCTACCCACCACTACTTCCATTGGCTGCCCCAACCTCCCCCCACCAACCGTCACCCCCACCGACCTCCTCCCCTCCTCCCGTCGACGCTGCCGCATTCCTATCTCCCCTCGGCCTCCTCCCATCAACGTTGTTGCATTCCTATCTCCCCTTGTCTCTCTTCTCCATTTCCTCACTCAACCACCGATCTTCCCTTCCACGTCCCTATGTGAGCCTCTCCTCTCCCTTCCCTTCCTCTTCGCGCTCACTATTGCGCTATCTCTAGATTTGGCTAGATCCGCCTCACTGGAAACAAGACTCGGGCGGATCTGCCTCACCTCAAAGCAGCCGACGACCCCCTTGCCGGCCACCACATACTTCTACTGGTGTTGCTAGAGCGGTCGAGTAAAAAAGAGAATCCAGTGGCCCCCTGGCCACCAATGTGAGCTTGGAAAGGTAGGGCTTGACACCATCGAGGAGGACGGAGGCGAACCTCAATGAGAGCTAGTCGGTGACCTCCGTCATCACAGTGATGTCCTGGGTGTCATTCTGTAAGATGATGGTGTAGAGCCTTCATGTCATTCGGTAAGAAGACAGAGGGGACAACGAGCACCAACATGCCAAAGTTGTCGAAGGAGCTAGGCCGGTAGGTAAGGATCTTGGGAAGGGACCTAGGAGTCCTTGCCTATGCCGACAAGCCCCGATGAGAGCTAGTCAGTGACCTTGTCGCTGCTAGAGAGAGGAGACAGAGGAGTAGGATGGAGGAAGAAAATGTGGGCCAAGTTTGTCAGTGGCCGCATGACTTTTTGTTACATGACATGCGATCTAGCTTTGTCATTGAGCGGAAGTGTATGGGAGAGAAGAAAGAGAGGAGGGAAAGTAAGGGCACAACTAGTATTTAGGGAAAATCTGACAAGTTTCCATGACTTAACGGCAACGAGAACTAACGGACCTAATAGAAGTGGCACAAAAGGGATCAAAGTAGAAGCTCAGCGGCATGGAAAAAACACATTTTTAGTGGCAAATTAGGGATCAAGGTAACATTTAGTGGCATATAAGGAATTTTCTTTTTCTTAAAGAGAGTACATGGAGTATACACACCACATGCACACCTAACTCATGCCACATAAGCTCATGCGTGCATGTCCACTGTGATGTCCCGTGTCATTATCTTCAGAACATGATACCACTACAACGGATTTGGCCTTTTGAGACAAAAATCATCATGACAGAAAGCAAAAATGTCACTATGGTGAATCATTGGTAATGATCCTAATGATTTCATCAGAAAGCTGAAGTACGGCAGGTTGGGTAGTTATTTTTGTCACAATTGATATTTTTCATAAAAAATACAACAATTTATGATGGTAATATGTATTCATCATTGAATATATAACTATTTATGATGATGTGAATATGTTTCGTCACTTAAAGTTTTGGTGGACTCCTGAAATTTTGGCAGACTTTCCAAACCGCAAAAAATCCAAATCAACTGCCTCTCTAAAAACCCTAGCCACAATCCCCCATTCTTGGAGCCCGGTTTGCTCTTGTCCTTGCCCCATTTTTGCTTCCTCCCCCCTCCTCTCCACCTTCGGCCACTAGCGAGGCCGGGCGGCATACCACCGCGACCTCTCACCACCACCATCTCATCCCTCTCACTCTCCACCACGCCTCTACATCACAGTGTTGCTGCCACCTTCATTAGAGTTACCACCTACATTCTCCTCCACTACCTCTGCTCCCCATTCCGCCTCCACGACACTGTCATTGCCGAGAATGAGGGACCGCTGTCAGCGATGATGACTCTGACAAGCTCCACTAACGAGACCAATCCGATGTCGATCCACTCTGTTGTTGGTCCGCATCACCGAGTTGAGTCGACGTTGAGTGCTCCTCTGCCTCTACGTTGATGTCGGTGACCACCTCTACACCAACCTAGGCTTCTTCCTCGACCTCATCTTCTACCACATCGATGCCTTCCCCCACCTCTGCCTCCGCATCTACCCCTCGATCCATCTCCAATTACTCTCCCTTTCTCTTTACTGTTCTTAATTACTACTCACATTAGTTGCCATTGATAACTATTCATTAGTATCACAGCAAGGGAGGCAACCCCAACCAAGATTGGTGGAGGATTCAAGGTTGATAGACCATGTGGAGGTGACCCCGGTTGTGTGATGAGTAATTGACATCTGTTTTAGGAAAGTCGAGTTTGGCTTGTGTGGTTCGGGCCATATCGTTGCGCGGTGCAATCGGTTTCGGTCGGACCTTGTCGAACTAGGTCGAACGTGCTTAAATCGTTTATTTTTCGCTTCGATCGGCTTGGGCTTTGAGTATGTCTTATGATGCTAATGTATGGTTACAATATTTTGAGCGGTGCTATGTAATTTGTTTCTTGTCTATGATAGCTGCAGGACGTCAAGGTGGAGTCGTAGCGAGGCACGGGATGACCGGACTAGGCGCAGGTGGTGTTGAGGTCGGAGCGGTCGGGGTGTGCCGAAGACGGCGAGGACTCGAGGTGGCTGCGTGGCTTGGAAGGCAAGGAATGAGGAAGCTTCCTGGAAGGTGCATGAGGGGCGTTTTGGTGAATACGCAAAGCTGCACTAAAGGAAGTGGATATGGTTGGAGTTAATGGGTAAAGCGAAAAAGCTTAATGGGCAAAGGAAATGTGAACCCATTATGGAGGGCTATAAATAGAGATGTGCTCTCTATTGCTAGATGCAGATTTTAGAGAGAGATGGCTTAAGAGAGGGTTTTGGTGTTTGTGCTCTCCATGTATGAGTGTGTTATCTTTCAAGCATGTATGGGGACTTAGTTAGTGTGAGATTGAGAGAGAGATGAGCTGAGAACTACTCTTTGTAATCGTGTCATGTCTCTGTATTGATTTCAATATGAGAGATTCTGTTTGAGTTGGTTTGGCTATCTATCTTCTCTTTGCTTCAATTTGAGTTTTGATTGATGGTTGATTTCTATTTTCTAGTTCCTCTGGTTTGATTGAAATGTGCCTCTGAACTGAGAATTTGCTCAAGTTATCTTGACTTATATATATATACTCGAGAGCAAACATATTGGCTGTAGTCTTCTTCTCAAGTCTTAATTTTGCTTTTTGGCTGCAGCTCTAGTCTTCACTTCCTTCTCCTTTCAGTTTGCATTTTTAGTTTGCTTTTTCGGTTTGTAGTTCTCTGCAGAATAGAGTGTTTGGCTGCTGCTATCTTACTGAAATTGTTGTTCCTTGCGGCAGTAAAAAACAGCTCACGGCCAACAGCTCTCGACAGCAATAATAGTCCCTTTTTCTTTCTTCGATCAGTTCAGCTTTGGGACAGGTTGTTGTTGGCTACAATGCTCCTTTAGGCAGTGCAGATTTTTGTTGTTTGCAGCAGCAAAGACTCTCTTTGGCCAGCTACATTTTTCAGTCTTAGCAGCAGCTTTTGATACCTCTTTAATCCCTCTCGGCTTGCTGCAGAAAATCAATTTCGGCAATTCAGTTTTTGGAGAATATTTACTGTGCCGAACAGCACCTGTCCTCTGCAGTTTTCTTTTGGTTAATCTCAGATTTCCCTTGACTACAATTGGTCTGCTTCAATTCTTCAGAAAATTGTTTTTATGGTTTCCAATCTTGTCAGTATTGAGAAAATTGTCTTTAATCTCCAGTGAGCTTTCTTTCTCATTTTTCATAGCTTCAATAGCTATCAAAGAGTAGAAATTTTTATGGATACTTTTGGGGGCGATTTTTAAAGGGAACCATTCACCCCCCCCTCTGTTGCCGTTTTCGATCCTTCAATGGTGCACAGCTGCAAGACGTGGGCATCTAGTTTGCCATAGTGCAGCGTTGCGTTTACATAGTGGCACAACAATGGAAAATTGGTAAATCAAAATGCTTACTTTGCTGTTCATTGGTATGTTCTCTTTTTGAATTGGTAAGTCGTGACATGAGATTTTGGACTGTTGAAAATATGAATGTTAATTTGCACAATATGAATATTTTTTGTGAGGTGGTACAAAGATGTTGCTCTATTGTAAACAATTAGTAACAAATTCTCTTAGTTGATGAGTAGGAATGAATTTGATTTAGGAACAAGTTTTTTTTGTTGTATGGGCAAGGCATTGCTCTGCTTTACTTCTCGAAATTTTAGTTTTAAAATGTCTTCCAAGTCTCTGTTTATCATTCCAATAGGGGAGATGTTAGATTGGGATCTTTGTAGTTAAGATTTACTATTGAGTAATGCAAATTTCTCCATTCTATAACTTCAGAGGGCATTATTATCTTTTTCATCAAGCCATGGGCCATGACATGCACTAATCCAAACTATAGAAAAATGCAGTGAAACAATTCGATGCAGTGATCTTAAAAAAATTGAACTACTTTACTCTATGTAATCTGATGTCTGGATCTATGGAATAGAGTAAGTTCATTGGTATAGGAACAGTTTTTTGTTTGAGCAATTACTAATTAGGAGCCATCCCTTGTTGGTGCTACTTTGTGTTTACTTTGGTTATGTGGTGTACTCTACCACTCAACAATTTGATTTTTATGCATAATTATGACTGTGTGCAAAGTAATCCAGAATTCTACCTACTGCCCCAACTTCATTGCATTATTTTGTGCCTGCCTCTTTGCATTGTCATTATATTGTAGTATGATAGAAGCACTAGTATTTTGGCCGATATATCCTCTAAACAAATTGTATAATTTATTCTTTCTTTCCGTAGTGCTAAGCGTGTGGGTCCTATTCTTGCCTCTAGGAAAATTTATGAATGAGAGGTTCAAGTATAGCAAGAATGTTTGATAAAGGTACTATGCAGTTCAATCATGTCGCCCGGTTGTTAACTCCCGTGGAGCCGTCGGTCATGCCTTGCTACTATCGGCCTCGCCCATCTCCTACCACGGCACCACCATCCGATCGCCACCTCGATTTCCCACCGGCCAAATCCACTCCATTAGACGTTGGTTCCAAAATCTGTCACAGGGATTCTAATCCTTTCACTATTTCCCCCAATCTACCCCTTCTGCCTTAACGTAACTTTGATTTATGGTTTTGATTTGTGGATTTTAACTCTTTTAACTTGCTTGTGCTTTGTGGGGATGAGTACATGCTCGGGGTTGGCATGCCGCGACGGGTTTGGGACCTCCTGTGCGCCGGGAGTAGGGGTGCAAATGGAGCGGATATTTCCCAACCGTCTGTCCGTCCGTTTTAATTCGGATACAATTCAAAGCAAATTTTCGGATGTCCGAAGGTTTTGTCGGATACGGAAACAGAGTCGGATATTTTTTGTCGGATACGGAAACAAATTCGGAAAAAGCATTATCCGACGGATACGGAACTATCCGGGTATTTTTTCGGATAGTTACCAGATACGGAAACATATAGTTACCGAATAGTTACCGGATAGTTTCTCTTTACACCCTACGCTTGTTAGTAAGAAATAGAATGATTTCTGATTGAGAATCTATGTTAAGCAATAAGTATACAGTTATTATTGGGACTGACTTGCACCGAAGAAGTTGAGCCTGCTGAGAAGAAGCAGAAGAAGTGTACCTCGAAGATTTGAGACCACTATATTAAATATACAGTGATTGTTGACACAAAAAAATGGTGGAAAGAGAAACAACTTTGGGTGCAATGTAATAAATGTCCTCACTAAGCTTGATGTGAGACCTTAAGGGGCACAAAGGCCTTGTGGAATCATTTGCTAAATATAATGAAGTTCAATGAACTAGTGATGTACTTGACTACTTGGTTATGGGCAATTCGTACTTTTAAACCATGTGACATGTAGCTAGTTAGCTACTACTTGTTTAACTAGTCTCTATCATTTACTTGCTACTTTGCTAACTAGAATTTACTAGTTGCTTAACTTGTTCCTGTCACCATGTGAAATTTGCTTTCGCGTATTATCCGATCAAATATTCGTGACTGAAACTAACCGTATTCGGAGCGACATGTATTCGCTCTGTATTCGTGACCGGGAATATCCGCATTCGTATTCGTATCCGGTGTTATCCGTATCCGACTTCAACTCCGACAAAAAATATGGAAAAGAATACGAAATGAGCAATATCCGTTCGTATCCGCTTCGTTTGCACCCCTAGCCGGAAGCATGCTGGGGTTGTCGAGTACACATGGGTGACCGAAGACTAGCATGGTAGTGCCACTGTGACTCCCTCTAGTGTATCCTACTCTCCCTATTCCTCCCTTCCTCTACTCTATTTTCTATCTGTGGATGCTACTTGCACTATGTACGGTGCATGTGCATTTGAGATCGCATGTGCATATGGTCCTGCAACGGTGATGGCTGTGATGGAACAGGAATATGGCAATACCTTGGGTTGATGTTGTCAACTCGATTTAGGTGATACCGGTGTTCCCTTCCTCCTCTTCTTCTGGTCCCCAGTCTCCTTGTCCTTCCACAGGGCCTTCTCCTCCTGGTTCCACTCTCCTCTTCAATGCTGCCTCCCCATTCTATGTCACTGTCGCCTTCTTAGGTTCGGCCACCGTGACTCACTCCATCCCTCCTCCTTTGCAGCAATGGGTTGGAGATTTGGGGGAAGTGAGGCTAGATCTGGTTGTGTTTTGCTTGCTCTGAGTGGTGTTGTGGCTACGGGTGAATATTGATCTCCTCCCTCTCATCCCTGTGTGGAAGGGATCTCGAAGAGAGATGGAGTGGGAGTTGGGGGCAAGGTGCATCACTTCAGCAACAACTCTAGGGCCATCACTTTTGGTTTTAGTTACACTTTGTGTAATTATAACCGATATAAATGAAATCACTATAATATATACTATAATCAACTAATTAACTTCACCTTCAAAAAATAATTCATTTGAAAACAAGATATCGTAAAAAAATTATTTACTATAGAAAATTAGTTTTTAGAAACTAATACGATCAAAACCTTTAAAGACCACAAACAACAGTACAGTGCAGTGTGCCAACAAGAGAGCATCAACCATTTTGTCCACGTAACCAAGACGTACAACAAATCTAGTTACGGAGACACCAAGTTGGCCACAAGATAAGACGGACGCAGAAGCACATCTTATTAGCTATCGTCCACCGCACCTTATTCCCTGACCTCACCTCAGACAATATTTTAGAGTTTCCCCACATATATAAGCACACGGTAACAGTTCAGCAAGCTATGGGCACCGAGAACCGAGCAGTCAGTGTGCCTCATCAACTGCAAGCGGCACAGTCTTCACCTGCATGAAGGGAAAACAGAAGGCAATCAAAATGCACTTCTTGCAGGTGCTTCTCTATTTTTCAAAAAAAAAAGTGTGCTTCTAGGTAGATTTCTACCCTGCCTGTCTTTTTTTTCAGAACGGAACTACCCAGCCTTTCTAATTTTGGCTAATGATCACATATTTAATTTTGACATGCTGTAACACGGTTCAACTGCTAATTGTTTCTGTTAGCAAAGTGGGTTGAAACTAATACGTACCAGCTCACGGAACTTCAATATGTAGAACATTTCGAGGTAACGCCTTGTCTCGCGCCTCTCAAGCTTCGAGACATACTTCCAGAAGCCATAAACCCCAGCCAGTGTCATCAACCTCTCAGAGTATATCTTCCATGTATATCTATACATCACAAAGAAATCAATATCACACCAGAGATCATGAAAAACACCAATATTCACCCATTTAAGAGAGGATTGGCAGTACTAACTTTTCGTAAATACGTTGAAGGCCTCCATCAGATATTTTAACCCAATGATTGGGGTCTTGTTTGCATTGTTCGAAGAAGTCAGCCATCAGATTGGCAGCCTGATTAGGATGATAAGGATCTATGTGGAAACCTGATATTCCATGCTCTATAATCTCAGCAGGCCCTCCATGGAGTGTCGCAAAAGTAGGAAGACCACAAGTCATGGCCTCCACAACAGTGAGACCAAATGCTTCGTAAAAAGCTGGCTGTAGTTCATAAGACAAGTTATAAAATCAGTATGTAAATCACTTGGGCCATCCATGTGTCGTCTACAGAACCACCAAGTTACGACTTACAACCATACCTGCACAAAGGCACCATGGGTATCAGCTATGTAGCGATAGAGCTCACCGTTGCGAGCCCTGTTCGTCTGGGCAGAGATCCAACGAAACTGGCCAAACAAGTTATAGGTCTTAATAAGTTCATGCATCTTCTCTATCTCCGCAATTTCTTCTCTGTCCTTGGATTTCTTGACATCGTTATAGCCAGCGACCACCACAAGATTTACCAGCTCCCTTAGCTTAGTGTTTTTAGCATAGGCTTCGACCAGTCCTGTTATGTTCTTAACCCAGTCAAGTCTTGCCATGGAGAAGAGAATGGGTTTTGATCGGTCATCCAGATGTCCACTGCAAACAAGAACAGTAGTTATCATAAGAAACAATAAAGAGTCAAAAAGTCATCACTATCTAGTATTTACAGTTGCATACATACTATTAGTATCACTAAAATCGTGTCAAAAAAGACACTAGCCCACCATTCATGCTAAGTGAAATCTAAAAACGGCACAACTGGTACCATATAATCAGCAGGGGCAGGGGCTTCAAACTAGAAGAGAATATTGTGAAGGACATCCAACCTAAGTCCAAAGTACAAAAAAAAACAACAGAGTACTCACATGTGTTCATCATTTTGCTCTGGGTTGTAAATCAACTTTTCAATTGAACCATGAAGAGAAGTGAGTCGCTTGGCCTTTTCAGTGTATGGAAAATATATGGACATGTCTGCTCCAGGAGAGGCTATATTGAACTTGGGATCAAAAACATCAATCCCATGGACAACGCGATACAGACCAGGAAGAGTAAAAGCAGTATGGCTCTCATACTGTCCAACTGTGTTTTTGCTGAGAGAGAGGAAAAGGATTAGGTATAAGCATCTTCTAAGAAATGCCCATGCATGATCAGTACACGTGCAAGATTTATTCATGAAATGCAACAATTGCACATGTTACCCTGTTAACAATCAACATTATATCTTAACAGCGACATATGACTTCCATGCACGCCTAAATAACATGCTTCAAGATGTTACTTTATATGAGCAATTTAACTGGCCAATGCTGAAATCATAGGGAAAAAACTTTAATGGCCAACAAGGCAGAAGAGGAGAAACCTTCCAGCAATTTCTTGATATGTGCTTGTGATTATAAAATCGGCATTGTTCATAGCGATTATATCAGCTGTGAACTGACAAGAGAAATGATACTTCTCGTCAAACTTCTTCCAGTATATGTCTGAATCTGGGTATTTAGTCTTTTCCAAAGCATGAGCAATATTGCACTGCAAAGAACATGCTGAGATAATCAGCAAAGAAAAGAGTGCAGATTTCAAGTATAATATAAGTATTTAACAAGGCATACCTGGGTAATTCCCATCTTGTAAGATAGCAATGATGCCACAAGATTTCCATCGCTGTAGTTTCCAATTATGAAGTCTGGAGTGCCTTGTAATTCTGCAGCAATTTCACCAGCTGCATCCTGTATAACAATAAGAATACTGTATTATTGGTTATTGCCTTCTCGTCAAATAAAAAGATAAAAGCACGGTATTATAGTAGCAAATGTCAGATGATACTACATACAAATTCACACACAGAATTGAAGTAGCTAGTGCGGAAAATGGTCCTCCAAAGTTACTGATCTGCATAAGGAACTACACTGGAAACAACTTGAATTTAACCCTTCAACTCCCAATCCCTTGCTTCAATAGTTGTATGATAAAAAAAATCCCACCAGATAATTCACATTTTATGACAAAAAAAATCCCACCAGATAATTCACATTTTACACTATTGCCATACAAGCACAGAGATTCTTTTAAGAGTTTTTCATTAAAGGAAGAAAAAACAGTTCAGGGCCATCTCAGGAATTTCTACAAGCAAATAAGCATCAATTATATTAACCTCTGCAAATTTCTCCAGGTAGGGCCACACATCAAATCTTGATATCCATTTCCTTAGTATCCCATTTTCATTTCTAAAGGGCACTCGTAATATGTAAGTATGCTGTGTTCCACTTATTCTCTCAAGCCGCTGATTGCACGATGTGCCTTTTGCATCTGGTATTAGCCGAGTAACCTTAATCACATAAAAACAAATGATTAGCAGTGCTCCTTTTCCCACAAAAGTCACAACGAGGACTTATAAGTTATAACTACCATATATATGCAAGAGGGCGTGAAAATAGTAGAATGGCTCAGCAAAACAAAGAAACAGGAGCATGTACCGAGAGAACATAACATTAGCCAAAATTGAGAGAAGGGATAAAGGAAAATACACTTACAATGAGAATTTTAGGGGTAACATCGAGGCCTTGTTTCTTTAACCTAAGAATCATCTCATTCTCCAATGCACGAACTTGGTCCAGTATATAGACAATCTGGACAGAAGCAATGTAAACCAAGGACAAAGACTTCAAAGAATAGGATAATGAAAAATGTACAGAAATAAAAGGCAAGGAAAAAAGCACATTATGTCCATGACAAGCTAAAGATCACTGTCCATGTCATCAATTGGTACCTGTCCTCCAGTATCTGGTAAGCCCAACACATTAGCTTGGCCGAAGTATCCATGAGGGGATACTACCACAACATTGAAGATCATTGGGATCCTCCCCAAGAAAGTCTCTAGTGTAGATGGATCAGGCGCTTGAAGCACATCCAGAAGGAGATGTATCATTTCGAAGACATGTTCAGCTGTATCACCCCAACCTTTTTCCAAGCCCCATTCTTGAAACCTTAATGTTACCAAAAAAATTAGCGTTAAAGCTATACTGTTCTTCTAGAATGTGATTTGTTCCATAAAAGTTGCACCGTATTATGCATAGTTGAATAGAAACAGCTATCATATATCATACAGCATTTATCAGTAAATTCACACATGCAAAACTGGTCAAAGGTGTCACACTCATTACTGACATATATTAAGGGTTCCACCTAATCTTATAGTTATTAATAGTTCATTTCCCTCCAAAAGGCCATTTCTATAGGTGCTTCTCGGAAAATCCCAAATTGAGAAGTTAAAAATGACTATTGGCAATATGAAAGTTTATGCAGAAACTCAAGCCCCTCCAAGTGTACACTACAGAAACGTAAAAGGCCAAACTACTTCCTTTGACCGGTAAAGAGAAGTACTAAGCACAATGTGATAGGCCAAACTTACTGATAAGCGAATTGTGAGTATGGTGTGTCAGCTGGAAGTTTCGACAAGTACTCCTCAGCTTTGGTCAGCACAGACTGAAGCCTTCCCAGACTCTGTATCCTATCGTTTAGCATCATCACCTGCAACCACACATGCAGAGCTACCAGAATTAACACCAAACGTAAAATTAGACCAAAGTTTCGCCCAAAATTTTCACAGCTGCAGCACAACTCACATGCCCCTTGTGCCGGTGCCCCCGGAGGAAATCCAACAGGGGCTCCAGGCAATCCTTGTTCCGGAACATGATCGAAGACAAGTGCCGGTTGAGAAACTGCACACCATTACCAATTGACGATGACCTATTCGGGCGTGGGACTGATGCATTGAATGGCTCAAAGTCAAGCTCTAGTATGTACGGATCGTTGTACCTGCCATTTTCAATCCAGATTAAAATTATGGAGATAAGAAAACTCAAAACAGGGTCATTTAAGTGAGACCTAGTATGTACGGGTCGTTGTACCTGCCATTTTCAATCCAGACTAAAATTATGGATATAAGAAAACTCAAACACGGCCATTTAAGTGACAACGATACAGTTTCCCAAAGTGAGACTAACAGGAAAATATGGACAAAAGCTGCTTATAATATATCAGTACGTTCCGGAAGTCCGAAACCAAAGCTCTAGCAGAGAGCAATCCTGAAATAGATTGCATATCAATCTAAAAGCAACTTGGTTAAGTTTTTAATAGATTGTATCGTTCTAAAAGGGACAAGAAATTTGCCATGTTCACCACCCAATTGGAGTGTTAATATGACAGCAATCGTGAACAGATAGCTAAGCAAACGATCAACAACTCAGGAAACAGAGTTTCACCGCTCCAATCCAAGTTGATTCCGTGATGGCGCAATCTCAAAGACCACGATTAACCGTCCAATTAATTGCCCCCATGCCCCTCCGACTAGAAATTCACCACAACAAAGGTAAAATAAGCAACCAGTAAATCTCACTGAATACGAGAGCCCAAACCCCGGGACAGCCTATAGAGGTAAACCCCTAGCTGTGTAACACCCTAAACCAACCACAAAAATTCCCGCGAGAGCAGAGAGAGGGTAGGGGCAGGGGAGGAGCACATACTGGCAGACGAGCTCCTCCTTGAAGCGGAGGTACTCCGGCACGGTGAGCTGCTCGACACTGAGCTCGTGCACGTTGGCGCGGACGTACTCCCACACCCCCGGCCGCGGCCGCACCGCGATCGCCACGAACGGCGGCAGCACGATCGCCTCCTGCGCGAAAACCCACGTGCATATACAAGTTGAGGGAAACCTCCACAAAACCGCCACGGGCCGAGTGTCGCGATGCGACGGCGCAGCGCACCTGGGCGGAGCGGAGGACGTCGAGGAAGGGGCCCTCGGCGAGGGCGCGGGCGCCGGAGCCCTGGACCTCGTCGAGCGCGTCGAGGATGTGGTGCGGCTGCAGGATGCACTTGCCCTGGCTCACGTACCTTCCACAACCAACAGAATCAAACAAGTAGAGGTCGGTGAGGCAGTGTAACAAACAGGCAAGGTTTTCAGGGCGGCGCGGCCGCGAACGCTCACTTGGAGAGGAGGGCGACGAGCTCGTTGCGGTGGGCGTGGAGGGTGTCCTCCACGCGGTCGCGGATGCTCGGGGTGCGGTCCAGCTTCGGAGCGGACATGGCTGCCGGCTCGTGTGCGCTCCCGAGAGCGTGCTGCGGTGCGGAGCGTGGTGGTGGCGGCGAGGAGGAAGAAGGCGAAAGAGGAGATGAGATGCCCAACTTTAAAAGATGCAACGCAACGCACGCGGGGGAAGCGCACAGTGTAGCGTCTCGTGGACGCGTAGCGGAACCGGTTCCAAACGCTGGGCTAGTGCTCCTACTGAGCCGCGGGGTCCGCGCGTACGTGGGGTCCACATGCTAGTGCTAGGGTGGCTATTTTCTTGTTTTCTCCTATGGGAGAAGGCAGAGACAGTTGCGTGACATCTAGTAAGAGCTCTAGGCTTCGTCTCACTGAGGAGTGGGGTTGTGCTGTCAGTTGCTTGGAGGGATGCTGCTTAGCCGGCCGTCGTGGACATGGTGGCCGACTGGTGGAGCCCACCTCAAAAGTACAGCTTCATTACCAGTGCTAATGACGACAGATAGGCTCTGTTCCAAGCTGCGGCGTTGAAATAGTACTGCTGTGTTTAGCTTTTCTTAAGGTATTTAATTAAAAATAAAGATTTACTGTTACAAATGATTTGCCAGGGATAATACAAATAAAAAGAGAAGAAAGAAATAATCCACATTAAGAAACTAACTTGTTCAAAATGTTTTTAGTTTTTTAAAATTTTAGAAGTTATCTCTATTTGCAACAGTCATCTTACAGGTCGGCGCCCTGGGTTTTGTCAGTGCAAACCAATCGCATCCAAACCACCAGATGGTTCCTCGCTTCTTTTAGGCCCTGTTTGGAATGCGGGAATTTTTCCCGATTCCTGCAGGAATTGAACTGTTTCCTATAAAATTCCTGTGAAATTCCTCTGTTTCAAACAAGCCCCGCAGAAAGCTGCTTTTGTTTTGTAGGGTTCCTGGGCAGGAACCGGAGGAGGCCACGACCAGATGGTTCTCAGAAGAAAACAAAACTGAAAGGGATGTCCAAGAAGTGTGGTTACATCATGTCCTTGCGCCACCTGGCGGATAATGGATGGCACCGTACCGGTTTGACTCGGGAAAGGCGACGAGCTCACGCGTCCTTCCTCAATTCTTCTCGCCGGAAGGACACTGAACAACGATATGTATATGCTGCTCGGCGACCAGCCTACGTCCCAGCCGAATTTTTTTTTTTGTATTTTAGCCTTTTTTTTGAAAAATATTCACATTTAAACCCCTGGTAGTTTTAATTCCGTTTTTGAACCCAGAGCTCGGCGCCGTGACCCACGGCGCCGAGGTAACATGTCTCGGCGCCGTGGACCACGGCGCAGAGGTGCCAGACCCGCGCCAGCGTGGCGGCCGACGTGGCAGGCAGCTCGACGCCATGGCTCGTGGCGCCGAGCTCGGCGCCGTGGATCTTGGCACCGAGCATGCGGCTTCTGAAACGGCACCGAGCACGCGGGCCTCGTTCATTCGCAACTCCTCCCTCTGTCCCGCCGCCGCCTCCCGTCCCCTCCCCGCACTCGCGTCCTCCCCGCCGCGGCCGCCGGCCTCCCCTCGTCGACCGCCTCAGCCTCCCCTCGTCGACCGCCGCGGCCGCCCGCGCGCCTCCCCTCCCTGCACGCGCGTCCTCCCCGCCGCGGCCGCCCGCCACCCCTCCTCGACCGCCTCGGCCGCCCGTCCGACGTCCTCCACGCCGCGGCCGCCCGTCCGAGGTCCTCCCCGCCGCGGCCACCCGTCCTCCCCGCCGCGGCCGCCCGCGCGCCTCCCCTCCCCGCACGCGCGTCCTCGGCCGGCCCCCCGTCCGACGTGCTTCCCGCCCAGCCGTCCTCCCCGCCGCTGCTGTCGAGAGGCCCCAGAGCGACCGCTACAAGTGCCTCAAGGTGATGACTTCTCCTCCAAAATGTTCGTTCTTGGCGCTCAGATGTGATGTCGAGGATATTTTTTAGCTAGTTTTTGAGGATGTGATGTCGAGTGGGCTGATGTGTGGTGCTATGAATGTCTAATGTGTGGTGCTATGAATGTCGAGTAGGCTGTTTATCCCTTATTTATCACTGTCGCTTGGGCAATGGTGCCGTAGAATGGAAGGATTGTGTGGCGTATTGGAGTCGGCGATATGGCTCGCTATAAGTCAAGTTGATTATTTTGCGACCAGAGGACTAGTGCTATAGAAATGTGTTGTGTTGCTGTGATGTAATTGACTATGCAATTTAGTTAGTGCTATAGAAATGTTTGCCACAACGAGTCAAGAAAATCACGAACAAAAGGAATGTTTATCTTTGGGTATGCAATTGACTATGTAATTTAGTTAGTTAATTAGCATCAATTTCGAATAAAGGTAGCATTTAGTTAGTGACTAGGTACTTATTAGTTACTATGTAGTATCCGATTTCAATTAAAGGTTCTTATTAGTTTGGTTTTCTGTATGAACTAGATGGACAACCTAATCACCCTATATCATGGAGGCAGTGTGACAAGTGATGATTATGAAAATGTTCGATTTGTTGAAATGCAAATGGTGCCTCTGATATTCGGTGAACGGTCGTCGTTTAGTGAGTTGGTTGCTAGGGCCCAGGAGGAGCTACATTGTCATGCAAACGAGGAGAGTATCACAGTTGAGGGGTTACTTCACTTCGGTTCGAAAGACACAATTCTAAGGCGGTTGATCTTAATTGGTTGTGAGGATCAGTGGGACAAATATGTCAAATTGGTTATGAAGAATGAGTTTCAATGTTTGGACCTTGTTGTGCGGAAGGTGTCCATTGATCCCACCCCTCACGGTTATTCACCAGAACTAGGTGATCAGGCACCCTTTGACCCTCCGTTACCGGACCTTGCGGTGGATGTGGAAGAAGTGTCTGAGGTGCCCGATGCTCTATCTGCCCCGAACGAGGTTCAGATTTCTCAACCAGTTCGAGTTGAATGTCGGACTGATGATGTCGTGGCGGCCCCTCAGGAGATGGGATTGACCCAGAATCATCCCAGTAAGTGTCGAGCAACAATTTAGCCTTTTCCCGTCATTCCTTTATTTTGTCTCAATCCCATCGTTGTCGTGCTTATGATGCAGGAAACATTCCTGATAATGTGGTTGTTCCTCCCGTTGCTCCATCTTGCAACGTTGAAGAAGTCTGCAGGGACTCCAACAGTGTGGATGTTCAAATTGTGGATGTTCAAATTGTGGATGATCTGGAGCCTTACGAGATCGCAAGGGCCGTTGATTCTGATGATGACCGCCCTTTTGGAGAGCTGACCGAAAGTGATATTGAGCTGATCAGGCGTTATTGCCCTGGCCGGGATCTATCAGTTCATGAATTCAGCGATCTTAGGCATTCTCATGAGGCATATGCAGAAGGAAGGGATGACGAGTTGCTAGATGCTCCTGAGGCCGGTTCAAGCATGACAATTGAGAAGGGCATGGTGTTTGAGGACTTGTCTGCATTGAAAAGGTGGCTGCAGGAGTATTCAGTGATCCGTAAAAGGCCATTTAAGGTGAGACATTCTTATGTGGAGCGGAGGTACACAGTTGTGTGCGAGAAGGAAACATGTGAATGGAGGGTTTGTGCTAGCAAACAGAAGGACACGGGAAAGTTCAAGATCACAAGAATCGTTGGCCCACACACTTGTGCCGAAGCAGAGCTCAAACAGAAGCATCGGCAGTTGACCTCTACCATTATTGCCAAGTCACTGTGTCACATAGTAAAGGGAGAACCCAATATGAAGGTGAAGACACTTGCTGGGATTGTTAAGGAGAAATTTGGATACGAGATAAGGTATGGAAAAGCATGGAGGGCAAAGCAACGCATCTGGAAGATGATATATGGGGACTGGGAAGAGGAGTACTTGCAGTTGTCAGCACTCTTCAATGCAATCAAAGCGGTTAATCCAGGCATGCATTATGAGTACGTCCCGAAACCAAACGAATGGACTCAAGATGGGATGCAGATATTCTTCCGTGCTTTCTGGTGCTTTGCTCAGTCCATCGAGGCCTTTCGGCATTGTCGTCCCGTCTTCTCCATTGACGGTACGTTTCTTCTTGGCAAGTACCAGGGCACACTTCTGATAGCCATTTCCTGTGACGCAGACAACGCGTTGGTTCTTTTGGCGTTTGCTTTGGTTGAGAGGGAGAACAAAGACAGTTGGGGATGGTTCTTGCGGCTCGTTCGGAGGCACGTGGTCGGCCCTGATAGGGAGGTTGGTGTCATATCTGATAGACACCAGGGCATACTTGCTGCCGTACAGGAGCAGATACCGGGGTATGCAGCTTTGCACCACCGTTGGTGCACTCGGCATCTTGCCGAGAATCTACTCCGTAAGGATGGTACGAAGGATAACTTCCCTCTGTTCGAGGAGGTCGCTCGAATGCTTGAGGTCAAGTTCTTCCAGGAGAAGTTGGAGCAGCTTAATACTGCAACAAACGCAGAAGGTAGACAGTGATTGACGGGATTGATGAGAGATGTCGACAAATGGACAAGGGCTCATGACGACGGTGGCTGGAGGTACGAGTTTCAGACAAGCAACATGGCCGAATCCTTCAATAGTTTGCTTAGGGGTATACGTGGTATGCCCGTCAATGCTATCGTATCCTTCACCTTTTACAAGCTTGTTGCCTGGTTCAACGAAAGACATGCACATGCAATGGCGCTACAGAGTAAACAAGTGAGATGGGCGCCAAAACCGAAGCGCCACCTTGAAAAGGCAAAGGCTAGGGCTGAGGCACATGAGGTACATTGTTTTGACAACGCCACGGGCACTTACGAGGTTGTAGAAAGGGGTGGTACAACGACCGATGGAGAGCTCCGGCCGACGAGGAGGCATAAGGTTGTCCTTATTGCTTTCTCATGCACATGTGGTAAACCGAGGCAGGTGGAGACGGCGCCAGTCCTGGACCGTGTGGTAATGTTCAATCTCATTGCTTATTTTTTAGTAGACATAACTACCACTACATATAACAAATTATCCATTATTATGCTTGTTTGCAGGGCAACACCCTCAGGCAGTCTGTACAGGACATAGAACGTTTCTCCAGGACTGACGTCGACGCCAGGACTCGTAGCTTCCTAGAGGTAAGCTTCGAGAAAGCCACTCACAAAATTAGTACCTAATATCTTCGTATCTTGTTGGTTAACAAAATGTTGGACGACAGAGGCTAGCAGGTCGGCTACGTCGTGCGGCTGGACGTTGTGGTTGCAGCACAGGCGCGGCGAGGGACGTACACGTGCCTTCGACACGACTTGCAGAACAGACGCGACGAGGGTCGTACACGGGACAGAGCTCGTCCCCCACGAGGAGCGACACTTTCCCGTCCCAGGGCGGTGAGGACGACGACGAGGACGAGGTGGAGCAGACTTACGATGAGATAGGCCCGTCTCAGCTCGTAGACGCTCCTTCAACTCAGCCTTCACAGCCTGTACGACGCAGACGCCGCCGCGAGCCTAGCCGTTTCACTCCAGGCACCGACACCCTTGGTAAGGGTAAAGGTAAGGCTAGGAGACAGTGATACTTATGTGTAGGCTTGTGGTTGGACTGAGATATATGTGTAGCCCGTTGTATATATGTTGTAATGAGCTAGGAGGCACTTGGTAAGTGGTTGGTCTGAAATATATGTTGTACATATGTGTGTGCAATGAGCTACTTGTTGTATATATGTGTATATGTTATATTCATGTGATATTTGTGTTTAGAGTGGCTCCAAAAACAGGGGGAACTTGGCGAAATTTTCTGACGTCCACGATAAAAGTAGTTGATATGCCGACATGTTTGCAATAACACAACATTAGAGATAGACTAATGACGCAACAATTAGCTTTCTAGGATTTTGTATGCCAGTACACATATAGGGGCGTAGGTCTTTAGCCTTTACAGCATTAGGCCTGTAGCAGAAAACGACATCAAAAGGCTATGTTCCAATCTACACTGGAATCTAGGAATAACATCAACACAACAGTCCTACCGCCACAGCATCAACACATCAACAAATACATTAACTAAAATACGACACAACCATAACCCTCGTGACCTACATGCCAAACGAGCCTCGTGGCACCCACATAGAGAATTGCTGAGGGGGCCGCCTCGGACGTGGCTGGCCGTCGTGGTAGTGGCATGCACATATGCAGCTCGGGTTCGCGTAGCAACATGTGGGATCATAAGAGCTTTCTATATTCACGACCTCCTCGTTGCCTCTCTTGCGTTGCATCTGTTCGCGGAGGTCGTTGTTCTCCTCAGTGAGACTCTCCATTCGGTACTCCAAGTCCCATATTCGAGCCCATAATGTATCCACATAACGATCAACATACCGTTCATGAGGAGGGTCGATCCAGCAGGAGAAGTCGCATTTTGCCATCTGCAAAAAAAAGGACGGTCAACCTCGAGGGTCCATAAGCAATAAAAAATGTAATATTACTAATTTCTACCCCGGAGCGTGAGCATCGGAAGAAACGTCGCCCGCCATCGTTCGGGGAATCCAAGATCTGCACGACCGCGTACTCATTGTGTCTGCATTTCGGCCACGCTGGTTGAGCACGCCGGCTTGGTATCAATCGGTACTGTGGACCGAACATCTTCCTCCTTTCTAACGGAATGTCTTCCTTCGGTGACCCAAATCCCACTGGCCCCTCGGCTTCCGACATGGTATGTTTCACCACGAAAGAGATGGGCAACGAGGAGGTCGTGAATATAGGAAGCTCAACCGTGTTCGATTTACAATGTCATAGGACCCCAACCGTGCTACTTATAGCAAAACGGGGCAGCTTCATGCAGTGACCACAAAAAAAAAGATAACAGTTCTGCGTACATACTTGACGAAAGGGGCCAGCTTTGCACTGAGATGTGACAATAGAGGCCAGCTTTGCACAGAGATGTCAAAAAAAGGGCAGCTTTGCTAAGTGAGATGTCAATAGAGTGCAGCTTTGCTGAGGGACATGACAACACGGCCCAGCTTTGCTCAGTGAGATGACAAAAAAGCACAGCTTTTCTCAGTGACATGACAAAAGAGGTCAGCTTTTGCTCAGTGACATGACAAAACGGGGCAGCTTTGCTCAGTGCGATGACAAAACGGGGCAGCTTTGCTCTGTGATATGACAAAACAGGGCAGCTTTGCTCAGTGAGGTGCTTATCTTAAGTACATCCGCCCCCAGGACTATTCCTGACCCTGATGACAAGAAGCCAGAGGACTGGGATGAGAGAGCTAAGATCCCTGATCCGGATGCTGTGAAACCCGATGACTGGGATGACATAGGCCTATAGCAGAAAACAACAGAAAATGCTATGTTGTACCAAATACATTGAATGGTCCAATCTCTGAAAAGGCTACGAACTATGAATTTATTACGAGACTGTAGTCTCTAAAAGCCTACATAGGGCCATTTATTGCTACACTGGAATCCAGGAAAAGCGAAAAGATCCTCTCCATGGACTATGCCCACTGCACCAGATTACCTGCCTACATAAAGGCCTCCCTCCTATGTCTTCCATACCACATCTCCACCTCAAGGCATCGCAATACTACTACAATGTCTTCCTGGAGGTCCGACCCATTTGGAGTGCCGGAGTGGCATGAGCGCCCGAAGTGCCATTGCGGCTTTAGAACGATGTTGGGAGTCTGGACTGATCGAGTACAACGAGCCAAATACGGTCGTAGGTTCTTCAAGTGTCTAGACATGGATGACGACTTCGTGGTAACGACCACAACTAAATCATTTGTTTCCCGTTATCGTTTTTTAACTTGATCCATGACATCTACCACGCCACACATAGGCTTGCACGTTCATCGAATGGGTGGATCGGGTGTCGCCGGCATGGCCAGATAACCGGGCAGTGGAGGTGGAAAACAAAGCTCAATACTTTGTCAAGATGACTCAGGCTCGCGAGGTGGAACGACAGATGCGGCTTGAGCAAGAGCGCCGTGTGAGGGTGGATCAAATCCGTCTGAAGGGCAAGGAGGATGAGCTGCAAAGGAGGAAGGAGCAGTTAAGTCTGCGTGAAGCAGCCATCAAGCGTCAGGAGGAAGAGCTTCAAGCTCGTGAGGCGGCTCTCAAGACCAAGAGTGACAGGAAGAAAGATGCAGCGGAGCCATCTTCAGGGCGCGACAAAAAGGGGAAACAACCACGCTACACCCAGTAGACAAGATGTAATAGATCCGGTCCACACGAGAGGTCGTACGAGCAGTTGGGTCGGTTAGTTGGATATCATGCTATATGCTATGCATGTAATAAAAATGTACGCGCCATGTTCGTCCCAACTTTATAAGCTTATTATCTCGGCTTTTCGCATGCAATGATTCCCACGTGTCTTATTATCACTCTCACTCCTTTCGTCCAATTGTTCCTTTCACAGTTGACATCAAAAAAAATTTCAAAAAATTTCTTCCAATAAAACAACATAACATGATCGAAAAATGTTATTGCCAGTTCAACATATTTTTCACGGTCAGCATTGTACAAAAATCACAAATACACTAATCGTTACTTCACACAAAACTCGTTCGTACTCTACCAACGTACCATAATATTTTTAACAATTCTACAAAATATTTCCTACTTGTATCATCTGCAATACATAACGAATTTTCAAAACATATGTTGTATTTTTTGCTCTCTATAAATAAATAAATACATTACATAATATTACTATAATTAATTAATTCAAATAAAAAATACACCTAGTAATTCATTTTGCGAAAAAAGGCTGATCGGTGCAAACCCTAAACAGCCGAGTGTCTGCAGACGTAGCAGGGAGCTCGGCGCCACGTGGCAGGCAGCTCGGCGCTACGAGCCACGGCGCCGAGCTCGGCGCCACGGACCACGGCGCTGAGCTGCCTGCCACGTCGGCGCCACGCCGGCCGCCACGCTGGCGCGGGTCTGGCACCTCGGCGCCGTGGTCCACGGCGCCGAGACGTGTTAGCTCGGCGCCGGGGGTCACGGCGCCGAGCTCTGGGTCCAAAAACGGAAATAAAACTACCAGGGGTCTAAATGTGAATATTTTTCAAAAAAGGGCTAAAATACAAAAAATTCGGACATCCCAGAATCCGAGACACGGCGTGTCTTGCAGCCACGCGTGTGTACCGAATTTTTTCTATTTTAGCATTTTTTTTGAAAAATATTCACATTTAGACCCCTGGTAGTTTTAATTCCGTTTTTGGACCCAGGGGTCGGCGCCGTGACCCACGGCTCCGAGGTAATACGTCTCGGCGCCGTGATCCACGGCTCCGAGGTCCCAGGCCCGCACATGCAGGCAGGTTATCTGTTGCATTGGGTATAGTCCATGGACCTCGGCGCCGTGGATCACGGCGCCGAGACGTATTACCTCGGCGCCGTGGGTCACGGCGCCGACCCCCTGGGTCCAAAAATAGAATTAAAATTATCAGGGGTCTAAATGTGAATATTTTTTTAAAAAAAGGCTAACATAGAAAAAAATTCGGGCGTGTGTACAGCAGCTCAACGAAATATATGCATACTCACGTCGGTATATTAAACCGCACTCCAAAGCTTAAGCGGATAAATAAATACTAGCCTCATTGGCGCGGCGGCACGCCGCGCCAGTCACCGTGTGTACCGAAGTAAAAGAGGCGATAATTTGTGAGGAGCTTTTCTAAAAAAAATTGAGGGCATCTGTGTATTTTCGGGAAAAACGAAGGTCTTTTTCGTAAAAAATCGAGGGCCTATACGTAACTAAACGAGGACACATACGTAATTTAGCAAACCGCGGGGCGCTATCCTGCAAAGTACACGAAATTTCGGTAAAGTGGAGGGGTATTTTTGCAAAAACAAATTTATAAAAAAACTACCAGGGACCTGTTCGCGAGGAAAAAGGACCTTTACGTAATTTTCAAAAAACTAGAGGAAAACACCTCCCCTGGCCGTACAGAAATTGCCCCGCCACACGCCGGCCGGACGCGCGGGCGGGGCGACGTGGCCGAGCGCCATCGCGGCGTTTCCCCCTGCTATATGGAGTTTATGATAAGCTATGGTCGCAAGTATATGTTATTATGTGATGTATACAGTTAAATTTTTAAAATTTTAATTACTGATATTTTTATGTTTAGATTAATGTATGAAAATTGTATGCATAGATTTTGTTTTGAAAAATACCTTTATAATATTATAATTTTATTAGATTTATAAATATATTATAATATAACTTAATAATTAAACCACGTCAAAGAAAAATGCGCACTTACGACTCGAGGGAGTAGTTCATAGCATAGCTCTGATGTAAGCACACGCAGGACCACGGGAAAACATGTGGCAAGTGATTAATTCGTCGTGCTGCCGTATAACTCGAGATTTGTACTTCGGTTTTCGACAGGCAAGTGAGAGATTTAAGGGGCTGCTCCATGCAGCTGCTAGATGCGACTTCTATCGGTTGACTGAATTACATTGCAACATCAGTTAGTTATTTAATAAAAAAAATGAAAACACAACATATCTCAGTAGACAATGAAAAAAACCGAAAAAAAAGAGGAGAAAAAAGCTCAAATTAAAAATTGACATGTTCTAAGTGGCTTCTAACTTTGAGTTACCGACTGCTCCAACCGGCTGCTAGCTATTGGTTAAAATTACACTGTAGCGGTTGCTAGCTTTTTCAATGAAAAAATAAAAATATCATTATATCTTCATGGATAATTAAAAAAGTAAAAGCAAAAGTAAAAAAATCCAAAAATTAAAAAGCTAAATTAAAAGTTAATATATTTTAAATGATATCAAGCTTAAAATGGTCATAAGACAGAAGAGGGCAGAAATGGAAGCAGGTTGGAGCGGGCCTTCAACTCGTCCATGTATGTAGTTACCGTTTCGAGCAAAGCTCACTCACATGATGCTATAGAATTCACTGCACATGCTTCCCGTCCATCCTGTAATGCCCCCATTTTTGGAAACAGGAACATCATTGCCTTCCGTAACAACCTAGGAGTTCAGTTACGGATAGAAGAAGTATATATCATGCCTGCTCACGAATATTTAAAGGGAGTTAATTTGATTAAAATAAGACTTAACAGTCAATTTTAACAATTTTAAGAGCGTCCAGACCCAAGACTTATCTTACAATCAGAATAACCAAAAAAAACTCCACAGGAACGCTTGAGTGCGATCGTAACCCTAGCACGAAAACTTGTAACATCATGTTCTCTTCTGATCTCTGTGTTGGGGGGGGGGGAATAAAGCAAGACTAAGTGCAATCAACCGTACTCAACAAGTCACATGGGAAGATGCTAATATAACAACTTGCTAGGGTTTCCAAAAGATGGGAGTATATTGGTCTTATTAAAGTATTTGTGGATGCAATTTTATTTGTAAACACTTTATTTTTAAACACAAGATAATAAATCATAAAATTCTTAAGAAATTTGGGGTTCCAAAACCTGATTACCAAACTTCCACATTTCCAAATCTATTTATACTTTGCTACTGGAATCACCCATTAAACACAGCTTCATATACCGGAAGCACGGTGTATTTGAATACCATTTGTAAATGACTCTGTAGAGTTGCCCAATTTTACCCACAAGATTCCTCAACCCACATGACTGAGTTGAGAAAACAAGGTTGTTTCATTGCTCATCTCTTTATGTAGCCTCTACCCGATAGACTATGGACCCCCTGTCACGGAAAACGGCGGCCTGACAGGGCGGAGCCTATCGTTGTGAAGTATGGTTTTACCGTTTCCATACCACATTCTTTACGATGGTTGTTCCCTCTCCTAGAACAGTATATTATATCCTTATAGTAGATATTCAATCGATTTGAGCAGCTACTAAACCAGATTTGACAAGTTAACGCTTGTGGTTGAGCGATTACTATGTTCTTTACTTGGCATAAGGCTTTAGTCATTGCTTTTCACCGAAACAATTTTCAACCACAACCAACAACTTTTCGGCAAAAGCCGGATCATCTTGTAGTATGAGATATTTGAACATCTAATCTACCTAGATTATTTAAGTAGTATATTCAGTATTACTAGGGTTTGTCAAGGTGAATATAGCCATCAAATTAAACTGGGATTTTTTGGGTGGTAGGACATAACTAGTATCATGTCGTTGTAAACATTCATTGTACATAAAATAACAGTGTGTAAATAACATAATGGAAGTACTAATAAATAATCATTAACGGAATGTAGGCTCAATATGATCAAAGACATATGACTTGCCTCTTTATCCATAGCCTCTGGTTATCTTTACTGTAGTTTTTGGATTGGATACCAACTTCTTTAATTGTTCTTGTAGTCTTTCTGTTGACCAACTCGTGTGGTCCAAGTACTAGTGTGGAAGACGAATACAAATAAGTTCCTGCTTTGCAGAATGCAAGCTAGGAACAAAACACAATTAAATAACATAAAGACATAAAGAAGGTAGGTGGTGTGATTAGGGTTTAGGCGGTGAGTGGTTCGGCTCAACGGGATTGAAATTAGGTTAGGTGGGTTTGAGATGGGCGAAAATGTATTTAGACATTGTATGGATTTCGGTGAACAGCTGAAGGTGTGGTTGGTATCGGATTTTAGGGTTGGAATATTTATCTGGGTTGTTTATAGCTTTACCAGAGTCTAAGGTGGTAGAGCAAGGTTGGAAAGATGTAGACGGATTCAAGACGATGAAAAGGGCATATGTGTTTTTAGGGTTTCAGCGAACGATAAGGGTTCGGACCGTATTAGGGTTAGGGTTTGGAAATGTGTTTGTGGTTTTGAGTGTTATCGATATTCGGTATGGGAAAATGGAGTTGAGAATTGGGTTGAGGGGTTCAAAATGATCAAAATAGATGTATTTTGTATTTTTGGGTATGGATGAACAGTAACAGGTGTGTACTGTTTATTTTGGGTCTGGCACTATTCATTCCAGGTCGGTTATTGTTCATAATGGGTCGGTTGCTATATTACCGAATCTGGTTACTGTTCCTTAACAGGTTAGTGCTACAGTACCGAACACGTACTGTTTATCTCCTTCCTCCCGATCGTCACTGTAGCAGCCGACACAAAGCATTTTTGCGACGGCGATTCCCAACGCTATGGCTAACTTCAGAGAAAACCGAGGGCATGGATGGACTCCTGGGACTAAGGAGAACCCATTTTGGGGGTTGCAGGGGCCGGCGAGCAACGAACAGCCGACAGCGAGGTGATTTCTTCTCGTGGCATTTGGATGGCGCAGGAGCTATAGGAAGGTTATTTTTTCCAATTGGCTGCTTTTTAACCACCTATGGGTGGTCACGGTGGTTTAGGTGGCTGTGGTTTGGGTCGTGGAGGTCTGTGGTGACTTGCCCACAGCGAGGTTGTTTCGGCCGGCGGAAGAGAAGGTGGCTGAGGAGCCACGGTGCCTGGCGAGCTATGGCGGTGTTTTGATTGTACTACTATGGGCTTGAGGATGGTATAGGAGTGAGGAATTGACATGAAATAGACCGAATGAGAAGAATTGAACTTTGGGTTTACTTGGGGATTTTTGAAGGTCTACAGCAATGCAACGATCACCGGAGCAATTGGGGGTGTGGGTGGCTTACCCGGGCATCGGTGCATCCCAACGGAGGGGCTTGGGGGCTTTTTATAGAGGCTGTGAGGCAGTTTGGCAAAGTGAGTGCCCTACTCAGGTTAACTCGGGGCTTCGGGAAGGCTTGTCCTTGGTGGTGGGGAGGTCGGCAGGTTGAGCTGGCACCTCGGGTGTTGTGTTGCGGCAGTCAGACGCACAGGATTGCGGCTTGTCGGTTGAGAGACAGAAGGGGGAGCAGCGGCCAAAATATCCAAGGGGACGGCGAAATTGAGCTTGGATTCGTCTGGTGCCGGTCAGGGACCTTTGAGATGTGTCAGACAAGTTGCAGAAGAATGGCAGCAGCGAGAAGGCGCGGGAATGCGTGAGAGCGAATGAGAGAGCTCGGGCGGCGGCAAAAACAGGCGACGACGGTGAAAAAATCTGACCTTGAATAGTGCCAACGCAAAGTTCAACCATTGAGGCAATGCAGCACAGATCTTGAAGCTTGGATGGCTAAGGTTTGAGTTGGATTAGGCTAAGGATTAAAAGAAATCAAAATAAAATTGAGATTTTTCTCCAAAATTCGGTTTCGGTTCACATCCATCCAACGCGCCGCGCCGCGCGTAGAGTCGGACGGCGACCGTTCGGCTCGGCCGGCGAAAGGAAATGTATAGGCGGCTCGTTCTTGCCACTGTGACTTCACTGGACAGCGCATCGTTCGAAAACCTTTTGGTCGGTCGTGTCACGCCCACGCCTCTCCTCGGTCGAGGGGAACCCGTACTTGCTGTTTAAATCTAGCTCACGAGGGATCACGGTAGAATAATTCGTCATCCCATGGCTTTTCAGATTTGGTCTGTAAACTTTTCAAGTTTGTGCAAGTCAATCCCATATGCTCTAGTGATCTACAGCGACAATAGGATTGCTGGGGAAGGTGACTTAAGACTATATAAAGCCTATATGATTATTCTTTTAAGTTATAGTTTATAATTTTTTATTATATTTTATTAGTCTAATAAATAGTCATCGCTAGAAACCAAAAACCATTAAGAAACAATAGGATATAGTTTGAGAAAATCTAACCCAACCAATAGGCAATCTCATTTAAAGCAAGGGAGAAGCAATTAGGATTGTTGCCTCCCTGCTGGTTCCAAAGGAGGCCCTTTCAATTGACGGTTGGAAGATGACTTGTTTGAGCGACGCCACCTGCCGGTCCAGCTATCCAATGGCTGCCAGACGGCTCATGCCAAGCGATGCCACCCGTTAACCAGTAGGGTCAGGCCAGCCGTTTTAAGGCCCTGTTTGGATCTTATGGTCTAAAGTTTAGTTGTCTAAAATTTTAGACTAAATTTTAGTTGGCTAAACTTTAGCCACTAAACTTTAGTCGAAGGTCTTGTTTGGATCATGTACTAATGGATAGGACTAAAGTTTCAAAAAGATCATACTACCTCTCCTCGTTTCGTGCGTCAGCCATTAAATGGGAGGTGAGAGACCAACATGCATGGGTAAACACGTCTTTGTGCCTAAGAACCCAAAACTTTAGACCACTTTAGTTCACTTTGGTGGACTAATGGTCTAAAGTGTTTTTTAGGGGTTAGCTAAAGTTTAGATCTAACTTTAGACCACCTGTTTGGAGACTTTAGATCTAAAATTTAGTGACTAAACTTTAGATGGAGGGATCCAAACAGGGCCTAATACATCTCCAGGCTCTCTCAGAAGGTCCGCGCTGGCCGCTATCTATTATCTCCGGCGACCTTTGCTCAAGGTAGACACCGACCTCATCTACCATCCTCGGTGAATTCGACCACGAAGTCCATGGCGACGAAGTCAGGGAGCATCGGTATCTACGTGTACGCAGGGCTGTGTTGTAATTTTTGTTTTTTATGGGCTTTACTGTAAAACTCATCACCACGTATTGTTTGTGGTTTAGGCTCTGTTCGTTGGTTTTTGACTGAAATAGCATTGTAGCGGCTGGAATCAACCGTGACTGAAGTAGAGGTGTTCAATTCAACTTGTGGCTAAGATGATCTAGAAAAGAGAAAAAGGTGAAAATTAAAAAGGATTAAATAGGTATGGAAGAAACAAAGAAAGATTTTGAAAGAAAAAGAGAAATAAAGGAACGAAATCAAGCTTGCCGGGTGGGAGTGGCGAAGGTGGTAGGGGCGGGGGAGGAGGGAAGGGAGGGCAGAGGCAGTGGGTGGAGACAAGGTGGATAGAGGTAGATGGGTGGAGATGGTAGGGATCATAGGCGGACCCAATTGAATTCATGGGTATTCAATCGAATACCCAAAAATTTTACAAAAAAACACTATATACAAGATATAATACATATGTATATTAATAGTTAGACTAAATTTATTTTATTCACACCCAGTTAGCCTAAATTGATGCCATACTCTTTTGGCCTATTTCCCCTCCCATCGACACTGGCCTAGACCCACTGTCATCCTGTTTATACTTAGTTATGAGACCGCGTCTCACTCAGTCTCTCCTCTCTTTATCTAGCGTCTAATCGTCTCTCCATCTCTCAGCACTCGGCTAGCGCCTAGCGGCGGTGGGTGTCCGTGCCCCTGGTTCTAGTCTTCTGGAGGCGGCGTAGGTGGCAAGGGGGTTAGAGATTGTGCAGGTGGCAGGAGCGCTGGAGGCCGGAGTGGCCACCAGCCAAGCAGGCACTGCCGCACTACGGGCCTGCAACACTGGGCAGGTTTGTCCTCTCCGACCCGGCGACCCCCATATTGTAGAATCTAGATGCGTAGATGGTAGATCTGTTCTGCTTGTATGCCCCTAGAATTTATAGTTTTGTACTTTCGAGCTAAGTGGATGATAGATTTGTGGATGACTGAATGGGTGTGGATTTGACATATGTTTCTTCTTTGTTTCACTTTCGATGCTTAGATCTTGTTTAGATGTGGTGGATTACTGTATTTGGCTCAGTTATCTATAAATTAGTGGTTATGCCTTATGAATTGAAATCTTTGTTCTTCACATCGTTAAATCTGTGTAGCCTATATCTGTATGCCAAGTATTTCAGAGGTGTTAGCTACTGAGTTTCATGTCATACCTTCATCTAAGCACTTTGTTGTGAATCTGTGAAATAAGATCCTTAGCAGTAGACAAATTATTGCTTATGAATTATTGAAATACATATTCTCTACTTCTTACCTGTGATTCTGTGAACAAATACCAAGTATTTCACAAGTACGAACAAATAGTTTTATAAGTCGATTTTCACTATCCTAATGTGAATAGTAAATATAGATAGTTTTAGAAGGGATAATAGGAGCTAAGTGGAATTGCATATTAGTGAAACTAATTGTAATCTTTCAATTGGTTCTAATGCACAAAGAATCGTCGAGTTAATTTGTGATTTTTTTAATTTTTTTATATTATTTGAGATGTTGTCTCTAGTATGAACATTTCTACTTTAATTTTCACTATTGTAGATTTTTATGTTTTCTATTGGATAATATTTTTGTAACTTCGAATATCCATTCTGAAATTCCTGAATCCGCCCCTGGTAAGGATGGCAAGAAAGAAAGGGGCGGTAGACGCTAGCAGCTTGCTAGCTGCTTCCTAACAACAGTGGCTCGACTAACAAGTCGAGTTGTGTCAACCTGTGTCCGGCTTCCCGAAACCGAAAGTTAGAAGCGGACGTGAGTTGAAACGGGACCTTAATGGTAATCGGAGGTTAGGCCATGAGGGGGCCACTTGAAAAAATAGCAGTAGCTCCATCAACATGTCAAAACGAGCAATAATAAATTGCACTAGGCGCCCCCTAAACACAACAGACTACCCCTAAGATGGACACCGATACCCTGCTTTTCGGTAGTACTCAAAATATTTACACAATAATATCAACTGCTTAGATGTTCAAAAATACATTTCTTCATGAGGTCGATGCGATCTGCAAGACTTGTGACTAACGAGTTCAACCATAATACTCCTACACCTACATTAGCAAAGATATACCATGCAAACATTTTGCTTTTGTAAATTTGCCACTACTACTTACATATAACCAATCTAGATAATGTTACCTACATTAGTAGCAAAAGTTTGAAAAGTATGACTTACGTCATCTGCACCGGCTTACGTTAAATCGAGAGGAGTTAATACAACCGGGATTGAGGTCGTGCAGAAGTTCGCAACGTCGATGGTCAGTGGGAGAGAATCCGGCCAGCTAAAAACAGTTTAAGTTGGGGATATGCAGAAGAAGATGGAACTGCCGCCTGTCGAGCCGGGGATGTCAAATTTGTGCCCGTTCGAGTGAACAGGCTGCACACACGTACGATCCACTTTATAACAAACGAATAAGGTACAGATACATAGCATAAAACACCGTTGCAATACTGTTTGATACTATAGCAAACACTGTATCAGCTTTGTAGCACATAGAAACACAGCCGAAATCACAAAAAAACATGTTTTGCCACAGTATTTTTTCCCTCTGCTAAGTACTTGCTGCCGTGTTTTGACACATGTATGTGTTCCGATGGCTCGTTATACAGATAGATTTGTGTCACCGTTACACAATAGAATTTCTCCTCGTCTAGGGATGCAAACGGGCGAGTCTAGACCGGCTTGGACCTGGACCTCACGGCCCACTAGAAAAAAGGGTAATGGGTGACCCCAATCATCTCTTCGACTCGGAACTGTGTTACCTATAGGGCCCATGAGTCGGCCCATGTGGGAGGGCTGGGAAGTAATGGTAATGTATCGGGTCAGTGAAAATAATGGTTTTCTTCTTTTCAGCTACTAAAAGTTGTTTTTCGGTTTTTCTACAGTAACTAGTTTTCTAACGAAGTGACTTTTCAAGGTGGGGTCTACAAGTTGATTATAGTATATACTATATCGACTTCATTTATATCGGTCAAAACCGCACATGAATTTTTGTTACTTTATATTCTCTCTCACAAGCAGTCTAAAAGCCATAAGTCATAGGCTATAAGAACATGCAAGTTATAAAGCATCGTGCAACACCTCTCTCAAAAAGGCACTATGTATCATCACCCAGCGAGCTCCCTCTACCACCAGGCCTCTCGAACCGTTGGGCGCTAGCTCCGCTGTCCTTTCTACCGATGAGCTCGCCGCCGGAGATTGCAACTCACGACTGCCTTCCCTGCTCCTCTACAATTCACTCTAATACACGCTTGCCCTGATTCCACATCTCTCACCACCACGGCTCGGCTCGCCGTGACCTCATCGCCGGTGAGTACACTTACTCCATGGTGCCTTCAAACTCCACTCCACGCGCTTCCAATTTTCATGGGTTTAAAAAGCCCTAGATGTTCTAGTCTTCTATTGATGCTACTACTTTTTTTTTTTGAATTTTTGCTAGATTTATAGATCTCCAATCTACATGGTTTCTTTGTTGCAATTTTTCAGGTCCCATACAAAATACTCTAGAGGAACAAGGATGCAAGTCGCTGGTGTTGGGTTGATCTCTCGGCTAACTACCCCGAGTTTTCAGGGAGACAACGTCTCCACCCGCGCCATGATCGGAAGCGCCACCACCAACCTTTGGTTTCGGTCCCGGTCACCCAGCGCCATATAAAAACGAGGGTTTCGGCAGGGCTAGTTTGTGTGAGTTGAGCTAGGCCACGAAAAACCCTAACAAGACCCGATCTCCAACGGCGCGCTGCGGTGAACGAAGGCCGAAGCTCTTCCCGTCCACGGCGACAACCGCAACCTCGGCTGAACTCTTTCACCGACGCCAGCCACCTCTACATCTGCACCACTGAGCACCGACCCCATGGCCTCCTCAAGTTCGGGTACGTCTACTAAAGCTTCCGCACTAAGGTTTAGTCATGTGTTCTAGTTAGACCTAGGGTTAATGTTAATGTTAATGTTTCATGCTTAGACTTAGCTCAACATTACATTTGGTATCAGAGCTTCCCCTAGGATCAACTAGAACCCTAATTAAGCCACCCGAACATTGGATTTGGAATTAGAGGCTCGGATTTATGTTTAAAGGCTTGGATCTAAGTTTAATCGGTGGGTTTAGCATTTAGAAGGAGGGGAAAATCCTAAGATCCGAATGAAAAACCCTCAAACCCAAACAAACCCTAATAGAAACTTAGATCGGCGGCAAACAAACAAAATAGATCAGGAACTTACGGCTTTTTGCGCGCCGCCGCTCCATGCGGGCGCCGCCGCCGTTGCTCTTAGTTCCGGTGCCCCGCGCTGTGCGCTCCGCTCGGGCGTCGCCGGAGCCGCCGCGCAGCCGCGTGCACCGTCGCCGCATCGCCCCTCCCGTGCGTGCCGTGATTTTCGGGAGGAGACAGTGAAATGTTTAGGGTTAGGGTTTCGGCCCTCCTTTTAAGGCGCGTTTGGAGAGTTTTTTTTAGCCGCCCGATGAGATTCGACGGCGACTGTGTGTTCGTGTTTTTGTGGGCGCACTCTCGGCCGTCTGATGGAGATCTGACGGTGTGCGGGATTTAACTGGGCCGCGCGCGCGTGCGTATTCTCTGGGCTGGAAGTGCGTGCAGGGTTTTCGGGGCGCGCCGACAACTTGGGCCATACGGGTTTCTTTGGCCGCGCACGTGCGCAATTTTCCTGGTGGGCTGCGCGCTCGGTTTTAGGCCCCGTGCGGGTGTTTTCGGCCGGCGATTTTTTGGGCCATGTAATGTTTGGGATGCGCGGTGTTTTGGGTTTTTTTCTTTTGGGGCTGGCTGAGAATAGTATTTTTCTTTTTTTTCTTTTTCCAATGCATTTTTATGCTTTATGTTTGCCTTTTATGCACTGTTTTAATTATTTTCAATGGCCCAAAATTATGATGTATCATTACCATATTGTTATGTATAATCTCTAATTAAAATTGAATCAAAGAGATATTTTAGTTAGAGATTTTATGCTTAATTTTGGTATTATGTATGCATATGGTTATATTCTGACCAACATTGTTTGTAATCATATGTCGCCATATAAAATTATTAAGTTCTTTTTCATTTTCTGTCCAACGGTGATATGAATTAGAACTATAACTTTTGCATGTTATTAATCAGACCAACGTAGGGTTAATTACATGCAATATATATCTTTATGATATTTCTAATTTTTGCCCTGTATTTTGAAATTCAGCACTTAATGCTTCAAACGTTGCCGCCACTATTGATAACATTGAGCAGCTCACGAGGAGCAATTTTCACACATGGAAAGAAAGATGAGGAGGAGAAGGTAGGCCTGGGCGTTCGGGTTACCCAAATTTTTCGGGTAATGAAAACTGCTACCCGATATTAGCCTCAAAAAAACACTACCCGCAATTTCGGGTACCCGATAATTCGGGTTCGGGTTCGGGTATACCCGATATACCCGAATTTACAGAAAACCAGCTAATTTCCCGACAATTCGGGTAATTTACAGACAATTCGGGTAATTCGGGTAGTTCGGGTACCGGGGGATATTACCCGAACTACCCAAACTAATTTCGGGTAATCAGAATCGTTATCCGAATTTGGGATCGGGTACCTCGGGTTCGGGTATTTCGGGTTCGGGTACGGGTAACGGGTAGCGGGTATTTTGCCCAGGCCTAGGAGAAGGTGACGAGAACTATGATGAGAAAAAGAAAAATTATGAGGCTAATGCTGAAAAATCGGAGCAGTCTAACCGCTTATCACTAATGATTATGAAGACCTCTATTTCAGTCGGGATTAGGGGAGCAATCCCCGATTCCGAAAATGCTAAGGAGTACTTGGCTTCAATCGAGGAGAAATTTAAAGGCTCCATTAAAGTTTATGCCAGTACTTTGATTCAGAGGCTCTTAACCACTAAGTATGATGGGTCTGGCAGCATAAGAGAGCATATCATGATGATGACCGATATGGCAGAAAAACTCAAGGGCATGGACATGGCGATATCTGATGGTTTCCTAGTCTATTTTATTATGACTTCTCTTCCTTCTGAGTACACAGTATTTAAGATTAATTACAATACTCAGAAAGAAAAATGGAGCATGAGCGATTTGATCGCCATGTGTGTCCAGGAGGAAGAAAGAATAAGGACAAAAAAAGAAAGATTTTGCTCTTCAAGTTGGTGGCTCTAATAAAAGTAAGTTCCAAGGGGACTTCAAATCTAAGAAAAAGCTGCAGTTCTCCCCTAATTCAGATAAGTCGGGGTCTAAAGTGCACAATGCACTTAAGCCTCATGTTGCTCCCGCCGGAGCATCTAAAGGGGGGAATGTCATTTCTGCAAACAGCCAGGGCTTTCCAGAAGGATTGTGTAGGTTTCCTAAAGTGGCTCGCCAAAAGGGGTAATGATACAATAACATTCATTGATAAAACTCTTTATACTGATTTTTCCCTTAGTTCTTGGTGGATTGACTCAGGTGCAACTGTGCATGTTACCAACTCTTTACAGAGATTTCTTACCGCGAAAACACTAAAAAAGGGGGAGCGAAGTCTTAGAGTCGCGGATGGAAAGGAAGCCGAAGTAGAATCCGTTGGATCTGTTTCATTAGCTTTAGATAGCGGATTCATGTTTCGTCTTAATAATGTAGTCTATGTTCCTTCCATCAGAAGGAATTTGATTTTAGTTTCTTTATTGGACGATGAAGGTTTTTAATATATTTTTGGTGATAATAAATGCATTATTAAGTTTAATTCAAATAATGTTGGTCTTGCCTTTAGACAAGACAAGCTCTATATGCTTTCCCTTAATGAATCTCCTGTATCTTTGAATGTGTGTGATGCTAAGCATAAAAAGAATGATGAGACTTCTTAGAAACTGTGGCACTGTCGTTTAGACCACATTCGATGGGGAGAATAGAGCGTCTCATTAAAGAAGAAATTCTCCACCCATTAGATTTCTCTGACTCAAACCATTGCATTGATTGTATTAAAGGAAAATATGTTAAGCAAATAAAGAAGGGAGCTACTCGCAGCACAGGACTCTTAGAATTAATTCATATTGATATTTGTGGTCCTTTTCCTGTGACATCAGTGGATGGTTTTGATACATTCATCACATTCACTGATGATTTCTCCTGTTATGGTTATATCTTTCCCATTAAAGACTGATCTGAATCACTTGATAAATTTAAGATATTTAAGGCTGAAGTTAAAAATTAGCACAACCTAAGAATTAAAGTGGTAAGATCGGATCGTGAGGGAGAATATTGTGAAAGACATGCCTCTTATGGGCAAATTCCTGGTCCTTTCGCTAAGTTCCTTCAGGAAAATGACATCGTTGCCCAGTATTCTATGCCGGGCGAACCTCAGCAGAATGGTGTAACTGAAAGACACAACCGTACACTTATGGATATAGTACGAAGCATGCTTAGCCATGATAGTTTACCAATTGTCTTGTGGATGGAAGCACTAAAGACAGCCACACATATTCTCAATCGGGTTCCTAGTAAATCAGTACCTAAAACACCTTATGAATTATGGACTGGGAGGAAACCGAGTATGAAATACTTACGAGTGTGGGGTTGTCGTGCTGAAGCTAAGTTATTTAATCCACACATTGGGAAATTAGATCCTAAGACAGTAAGTTGCCATTTTATTGGGTACCCTGACAGATCTAAAGGGTATCATTTTTATTGTTCTGATAGGATAACTAAGTTTGTAGAAACAAGGCATGCTGTGTTCTTAGAAAATAACGAGGACCTGGAGCCCAGGAAAATAGATCTTGAGGAGAAGCGGGTTTATGTTCCTTCACCGCTCATCCCAGAGACTTTTATTCCTGTGCCTCAGGAGGTTGCACCTTCAGTAGAGAATACTATTGTTGCACCCACTGTTGTGGTCTCTGAAATTCCTGATGTTATACCTAATGAAGAGCCTCAGCAGTCTCCTGAAATAACTAATGAAGCTATTAGAAGATCACAGCGGGAGAGAAGATCTGCCATCCCAAATGATTATGTTGTCTATATGAATAAGGATATTAATGATATAGGGAAGGTAGATAATCCCACCTCTTATAAGGAGGCCATGATGAGTGAATATTCTTCTAAATGGCTTGAAGCCATGGAGGGTGAATTAAAGTCTATGAGCATCAATGATGTATGGGACTTAGTAGAAATTTCTGACGGAGTCAAAACAGTAGGCTGTAAATGTGTCTACAAAACCAAGCATGACTCTAAGGGAAATATTGAAAGGTTCAAAGCAAGGCTCGTAGCAAAAGCCTTCTCACAAAGAGAGAGGATTGACTATAATAACACATTTTCTCCTGTCTCAACTAAAGATTCATTCAGAATTGTTATGGCATTTGTAGCTCATTATGATTTAGAGCTGCATCGATGGATGTTAAGACGGCATTCCTTAATGGCGACTTGCAACATAATGTTTACATGGCTCAACCGGAAGGTTTGTCGTGGAAGGCAAGGAGCATATGGGATGTTGACTTAAGAAATCCATTTATGTATTAAAACAAGCGTCGAGGCAGTGGTACCTCAAATTCGATAAGATCATAAAGAGTTTTAGTTTTAAGGAAAATGAAGTTGATAACTGCATATATGTTAAGTTCAAGGGGAGTAAATTCATCATCTTAGTACTTTATGTGGATGATATCTTATTGGCCAGCAGCGATAAGGACATGCTGTTTGAGACCAAGAGATTTCTTTCATCTAATTTTGATATGAAGGATCTCGGTGATGCCTTTTATGTTCTTGGTATTGAAATTCACCGAGATAGGTCCAAAGGAATATTAGGTTTATCTCAGAAGGCATACATTGACAGAGTACTGAAGAGATACAATATGCATAAGTGCTCTGGCTCGCCTGCTCCTATTGTTAAGGGCGATAAGTTTGGGACATTTCAATGTCCAAGGAACCAATATGAAACTGATCAGATGAAGTCGGTTCCTTATGCTTCAGCTGTCGGAAGCATTATATATGCTCAAGTATGTACACACCCTGATTTAGCTTTTGTAACCGGGATGCTTGGCAGATATCAGTCAAATCTAGGACCGGACCACTGGAAGGTCGTTAAGAAAGCTTTGCGTTATATGCAAGTTACTAAGCATTTCATGCTCACATATAAGTTTTCTGATAGCCTTGAAGTTGATGGCTATTTAGATTCAGATTTTGCGGGATGTGTTGATACTAAGAAATCCACGTCAGGTTATATCTTCACACTCGCTGGAGGAGCTATCTCGTGGAAAAGCTCCAAACAAACCCTTACGGCATCTTCAATGATGCAAACTGAGTTGTGGCATGTTATGAGGTTACCGGGCAGGTTGTATGACTTAAGAACTTTATCCTGGGACTTAGAGTAGTAGACAGCATCTCTAAACCACTCACCCTATACTGCGATAACGAACTTGCAGTCTTTTATGCAAATAACAACAAGTCAAGTGGTGCTGCCAAACACATTAACATTAAGTATCATATTGTGAAAGATAGAATCCAGGATCAAATCATAAGTATCAAGCATATTAGTACTAAGTTAATGCTTGCGGATCCGCTTACTAAAGGCTTACCACCCAATATCTTTTGTGATCATGTTGCTGGTATGGGTTTATTGGAAAGCATCTGATTTCGGTCCCGGTCACCTAGCGCCATATAAAAACGAGGGTTTCGGCAGGGCTAGTTTGTGTGAGTTGAGTTAGGCCACGAAAAACCCTAATAAGACCCGATCTCTAACGGCGCGCTGCGGTGAACAAAGGCCGAAGCCCTTCCCGTCCACGGCGACAACCGCAACCTCAGCCGACCTCTTTCACCGATGCCGGCCACCTCTACATCTGCACCACTGAGCACCGACCCTATGGCCTCCTCAAGTTTAGGTATGTCTACTAAAGCTTCCGCACTAAGGTTTAGTTATGTGTTCTAGTTAGACCTAGGGTTAATGTTAATGTTTCATGATTAGACTTAGTTCAACATTACCGCTGGAGGAAGAAGATTGAGGGGATTCGATGGCACAGTGGCTACAGGAGCTCACTGGTGCGACGATGAGGCCAGTCGGCGACGAAGAGCGGTGCTGCTGGGGAAACAAGCAGCGACACGACTACGCAGAGACAACGAGATACATCGAACAAAAGTCAAGGGATGACCATGGCAGCGGCCTAGCAGAACGGAACCTTTGGCTAATAAGGCACGATTGGGAGTGGTAGTTATGTGGGGTGTGATCAAAATGGCTTGAGCTTTTGGCTTCAGCTTATTTTTGCACTATTCATAAATTTCGTCTTTTTCTGAACTTTTGGCTTTTTTTTGAGTTTTTTTACCGGTTCTTTTTTTCCTCGTATTTGTTTACATTATACGTGATGGGCTAATATGTTTTTTCTATTTTTAAATTTTTTTTAAATTTAATTATGGTAAATAAGCCTCTGTCAGCTACAGTGTTTTTTCAGCCAGCTACAGTGTTTTCAGCCATAAGCCACGGGCTTTTCAGCCATTTTGATCACAACCGTGAAGTGGATGCTCCGAGAAGGACGTCATCATCGAAGGTGGCAAAGATATTTTCTCTGGATGGGTTGACCCAGGAGACTCCATAGATCAGCTGGTTTCTGGCCACGCTTGGACCTATCTTCTTTGAAGCCAGCCTATTATCCATTGATGCCAAAATTTTGCGGTTGCGCCAACGGCCGACCCACCCCAGTTGCATCCCTGGTCTCGCCGCCGGCTTAAGCACGACGGAAGATATTTCCCCGGCGTCTGTCCGTGATGCAAGATGAATATTCCTCTCTCCCGGATAGCTATGGTTGCCGTTGGGTTGGTTTCGGAAACGGACAGGCTGCCAATTAGGAGGAGGCAACTAGCATCGAGTTGGTCCTTCGTCCCAATCTCGTCCCTCGAGTGCAGGATATGGACCAGAGGATCGACTCGTTGGATGGTTAAAGCTTATCCAGACCCGTTGCTTTCTGATTTTGAATTTAACAAGATAGTATTACCTTCTGTTTTCGATTTTGATATAAGATAATATAAATATATGGATTTTTGAAGTGGTTTCTATAGTCCTCTTACTCTTGCTCTCATTTCATTTCAAGAATAAGTTAAGGATTCATGAACGCATATATACCCTATTCATCTCGTTCCCGTTTCGTAACGCATCTCTTCGGCTTTTTCTCACTTTTTGCATCACTTCTTCTCTTCTTCTAAACGCTACCTCTTTCAACTATTACTATTTATTTTCAGCTAAAATTCATTGGTCATAATCAAAAGATATTAGCCGAAACAAATACAAAACGTCCCGTAATTTCGACTTAACAGTCAACTTATAGAGCTGTTCGGTGTTAGCGACTTTGACTAGTGATTTACGAACACTTGGCTTTGTGATCACCAAAAGTCCAAAACCCATCCATCAAAGTGTCATCTCCTTTTTTGCTCTCTCAAGAAAATAGGCGTCGGTCCTCCAAAGTCCTAATCAACCGACCAAGGATGCTCATGTCGTGCCCAAGAACACACAGTATTTCCAACACCGCGAGGGCTGGTTGTGGCATCAAAACAGCGGCGTATTACAGCTCTCCGAGATTTCGCCATGAAGTCGTGAAGGTTGGACGACCGGTCTGACTTGACCTTGCGCGTGTAGGAACGCAGTCGGCTCGTCGGCTGGAAGCTGGTCGGGTTCCTCATTTGCAGTTGACGGACCTAGGATTTTATCACAGGGTATACCGTACGAAAATTTTCATATACAATTCGGTAAAATCGTTTGCCAATTCGGTAAATAATTGTAAAATTTACACCATAATTCGGTATACAGGTACTAAATAATATGATAAGTCTTAAATTTAAGGATTAAATTGGAAACTTGCACAAATTACAATATAAATAGTTCAAACACTATACTAATAGTCTCAAATATACATAAAAGAGACTTACAATACTATTTGTCTGACTTTTTTGGCCTACGCTTTCTAAAGGACATGAAAGTCTCGATTATATCATCTTCATCCACTTCAAAGAAAATATCCCGCTCAATGAATATGACTAGACAATCAATTTTTTTCAATTGATCACCGTGATTATGTGCCTTATTGCTCAAGAAAACCGATCTACTTATCAATTTTTTTTCCGATGAGCACTTGTTATCTCTCTCTAAAATCAATTTTTAATCTCTAATTAAATAAAAATAAAAGCAACATAGAAGAGACAGTTATACAAAAATTAGAAATATACCGAAGTCCAAACCGATCTACACGCCGTGACGCCGGCGACGCGAAGACGCGAACGTCGCGAGGTCGGGCAGTCGGCGAGTCGCGATGTCGCGATGTCGCGGTCGCTTGCGGGTGACGGCGTGACGACGCGAAGACTGGAAGTCGGAAGACGCGATCGCGATTTGCGTGCGGGCGTGCGGCACACGCCGTGACGGCGACGCGAAGTCGGAGTCCCGATCGGCGATCGCTTGACGCTTCGCGCATGCAGCCCCTCCGTGCGGCAGGCCCAGGGATTCACCCGCAACGCCCCACGGCTTGCAGTTGCAGTAGCAGCTTGCGTCAAGCGGCAGGCCACGGATTCGCGTGCGGCAGGCCCAGGGATCGATGGACGAATCGTCACAGCAGGCGCCAGGCGGGAATCGGGGAGACGCGAGACGGGAAAATTTTTATTCTAACTCGACTGGCGCGGGCGGGATACTACACGCTGCGGCTGGGCCCCAGGGTATGCCGGGGCCCACCCGACATACCCTGTGGGTCTGCCCCTGCTCATTTGGATCTTTTAATGGTTTATGATTTATTTTTTACTGTTTAGTATTGTAACTAATTTATTTTACATTGTAGCTACTAGTAGCTCTTTTACGTAATTAAATTAAAAAATTTTAAAAAACAGATTAGTTTATCGCGAACAATGCAAAAAATATGGGTAAAAAAAGAAAAAATTAAAAGATTAAAAGCTAAAAGCCAAAAGCTACAAAAAAATTCGAATAAGCAGGGCAGTCTTCAGTGCATGCGCTTTGTAATCTGCTCAACAGTGAAGTTATCTTCTGTCCTCTAAAAAACACATTTGTGTTCTGCAGTTTTTTCCTTTCTTCTACAGTTGCAGCATGCCCCCCAAAAACTGGAGTTAGCAGTACACTGGAAATTCTCTCAATTCCTTGCGTTCCAAATGGGCACTAAGATTTTTTCCATCGATTTTTTAATATAAAATACTAAGATCCTGTTTGAAACGCAGAGATCTCAACGACTACTTCATATGAAAGGTACAATTCTCAAGGTGTTAGAAAAAAATCCCGCATTCCAATCATGGCCTAACCTATTGTATATTGACGGAGAACTAGATGGGAAAAAAATCAAGGTTGGGCCGGACTAGTCGGGCCGACCGGGTCAAGCGGCCACCCTGGTCATTCCACGGGGAGATAAAACGAGGCCCAATCAGGCCTGACAACGCAGACTTCCCGGCACGTACCGACCAATATTGCTCCCACCGCAGCTTCCACCTCTCTTTCGAGGCAACCAACGAGACGCCAGAAAAGAAACAAAATATGTAAAAAAAACCAAATAAAAAAGAGGAGAGCCACCGCCCCATCGCCTCGTCTCTCCTCTCCTCGCAGATCTCCCCCGTCTCCGGCCACCATGAACTCCTACTCCGGCGATCGCTCCTCCACCCGCCCCACCACCACCTCCTTCGACTCCTACCAGTTCGACTTCGGCATCAACTCCTCCCGCTCCTCCGGCTCCCGCCCCCTCCGCGACCAGAGGTCAGGCGGCGCCACCAACCCCTCCCCGAGGCCGACCGCCACCACCACATGGACGCACCAGCCGGTCAAGACGTCCTGGGCCCACCAGCCGTCCCCTGCCGAGGCGGGGACGGTGGGATCCGGGCCCACCTCCATGGTCGGCGACATATTCGGCCGGAGCTGGTCCTCCGCCGCGCCCTCCTCTGGGCTCGGAATCCCCCAGGCCAACAACCCCAGCCTCTTCAGCGACCTCGTCGGCTCCGCGCTCGGCTCCTCCTCCCGCGCCCAGTCCCACGCCCCCCTCAGATCCGCGGCGCCGCAGCCCTCCAAACCGGCCAATCCCAGTACCAACCCTAGCAGCAGCAGCTCTCCCTTCTCGATGGGCGGCATGGCAAGCACGCTCCCGAAGACGACCGGGGCGCCGATGGGCTCCGGTGGGTACGGTGTCGGTGGCCGGCCGACGAAGCCGGCGGGCATGGCGTCGGCGGCCGCGGCGCAGCCCATGGGGCAGAAGAAGGATCCGTTCGGCTCCATAGATCCCTTCGCGGCGAAGCCTGGGTCTATGAATGCTGCAAAGCAGACCAGTTCTGTCAAGTCGGATCAGGGATTCGGAGCGTTCCAGGGCGTGAGTTCGGGTGTCGACGCTGTATTCGGTGGCTTCCAGAGCTCCGGTGCCACGAAACCTGCCAGATTTACGCCTCCGCCAGCACCAGCTCCAGCGCCTGCCCCTGCGGCTGCGGCGGTGAACTCTGGTGTGGATCCTTTGGACTCCCTGTTCGCTTCGACCACAGCTGCACCGACTGCTTCTGCGGCGAGTAATGGTGGTGGTGGGGGTGACATGTTTGGTGAGATGGATGGTTGGGTGGATGTGGAGGCGGAGTTCGGTGGTGCTGATAGCGGTGGCACAACCACAGAACTGGAGGGGCTCCCACCGCCACCGTCTGGGTTGACGGCATCTGCTGCTAAGGCAAAAGGGATGGATAATTACAAGGGTGGGCAGTATGCTGATGCCATCAAGTGGTTGTCTTGGGCTGTTGTACTCATTGAGAAGACTGGGAAAGATGCTGACATTGTGGAGGTGTTGTCATCAAGGGCTTCGTCTTACAAGGAGGTTGGCGAGTACAAGAAGGCTATTGCCGACTGTTCGAAGGTATTGCATCGTCTCCGTGATGCACTTGTTACCTTGTGACATATTAGGAGTTTCTCCCATGCCTTAGTTTTGCTGGTTTTATGTCCTATGCAGGTACTAGAGCAAGATAAGGAGAATGTATCAGTGCTAGTGCAGCGTGCACTCCTATATGAGAGCACTGAGAAATATAGGCTTGGGGCAGAGGACCTGCGTTTGGTTCTGAAGATTGACCCTGGGAATAGGCTTGCCAGGAGTATGATTCATCGCTTGAACAAGATGGCAGGCTAGAGTTGTATTTCTAGTGCCTTACGTACTACCGCTGTAATCCATCCTTGACACGAAAACTGTGAGTTCCTTTGAATTGTTTTACTATACTTGTGGCTTTGGGGGAATAATCTGCGAGTGTATCGTTATGAACCATGGGATTATATATAATTTTATCTGTATGATCATATGTTGTATCAAACTTACTTTAAGAGTTATTGCTTTACGGCATGAGGTCTTCTGTTCCAGCCTTTCTCATGGTTGTATGGGAAGTATTTGATGTTTTGACAAGTATTGATATGGCCTTTAGGCCAAACTATTCTGCTCTTTAAGAAACAGGTCTTGTACATAGATGGTGTTATTTCACATCTTGATGAATGTCTGAGCTCTTTATCTTACAATGCTCATTATCATTTGCTAGTGTTCTTTGAACATTTTTCCTCCCTCTAAGTATTCATGTTTTACTTAATTATAAGTTTAGAACTTAGGTTCCGGTGCCATGCTATTTTACAGTAGTCTGCTATATGATTGTAAGATATCCTCTAGGCGCTAGGCACTAGGCAGGCGGCAGACCGGCGCCTAGCGCCTAGGCGGGCCAAATTGGCAAGGCGGGAGGGCGCTGCCTAGGCGGGCTAGGCGGCCGCCTAGGGGAATAGTGCATTTAGGTAGGATAGTACCTTGAGCAGATAAAGGCTATTATTATTCTTGAGCAGGTACAGGCTAATGTTCTAATGCTTGTGTCTAGCCGATGTGTATTTCTAGTTATTCATGGGTTCGTTTGAGCAATATATATCGAAAGTGTAAAATCTTGGTTTTGACCAAAGTTTGTTATAAAAGAAGGAACTTATGGCTTCAACATTCTAATGATGCTTGGTGTTTGTACCAGTTACATGGATATTAATTGCAAAAAAATGGAACTGTTATTTTCATAACAAAAAGGCTGTTTCCAAGTCTAAGAACAAGATGATCTACTTGGTACTTTTTCTATTTAAGGAGCTAGGGAAAGCTACCTCTGCTAATTTTAGGCCGGGTTTACTTTCGCTGAGCAGGAACCTCCAAATTTTAGGCTATGCTCGTAATAGATTGCTCAGAGATTTTTTTTCCAGGAGGGATTCTGTAACGCCCTAGGGTCCAAAGCGGCTTAGGTCTAACCTCATTCTGGATAGGCCACGCATGCTAGCAACCCGCTTGCACTTTCGTCCTCGCTTCGCGCAAAACGGTTAACCGGGGGTGCTACCATTGGAACTCCTATGCTTATATGTAAGTGTTTCTCAAGCTAAGTTGGCAAAGTGGGACTAACCCACACCTTCATGTACACACATATGTGTCATTATGGGCCGGGGTGTTACATACACCCCCTTCAAAGGACCTGACGTCCTCGTCGGACCAACATACCCACACTGGGGCAAATGATAAGGATCTTCCCTCTTGGCACATGTCTGTGCGTTCAGTGATAGCACATATGTCATGCCGTGTGTCTACTCTGGGCTCACATGCGCCATACACCATATGCCCGCTCCCCTGACCCGCACGCGTCCATGTAACCGCGAGAGTCGGCTCTGATACCATTTGTAACGCTCTAGGGTCCAAGCCGGCTTAGGCCTAATCCCATTTTGGATAGGCCACGCACACGTAGCAACCCGCTTGCACTTTCGTTCTCGCTTCGCGCAAACGGTTAACCGATGGTGCTACCATTGGAACTCCTAGGTTTATAGTAAGTGCTTCTCAAGCTAAGCTAGTAAGGTGGGATTAACCCACGCCATCATGTGCGCACACACATATGGATCATCATGGACCGGGGTGTCACAGATTCTACTTTGTATGCTGAGTTATAACTAAATGTGGGGGGAGCCCTCAACATTTTCTTTTTTGGTTGGACCGATTTGCCAATTAAGCTTGTGAATTAGACCACTTAATAAATTTTCTTTAGCACACAAGGAACTAAACCTGGTAATTCCTATGAACACTTAATAGATGCACATGCTACTAGAATACTGGAATTGTTGTCATGCTGTGTTAAGCAGGTAATTTTGAGTCTAGCTTCGTTAGACTGTACATGTAGCATATTCATATATACGAAAACTAAATCCATGGAATAAGCTGGTGATAGTGATAGCAGCAGTTTGTTGGACCTGCTGTGAATAGTTGTAATTAGCTGGGACACTCAATATTGCTTCCTATTGTACATTGTATTTGTTGAACTGATTGTTAAGGCTGCTTTAAATTTATCTTCCCGGCTGCTATGTGATGGCGCTTTAGAATTTCTTTGACGCTTTTGGACTTTTGGTACAGAACTACGGACGCTCATTGGTTTCCAGTCTTGTAGTCTATACAACTGAATGCCGTGTACATTAAACATCATTGGTTTCCAGTCTTGTAATCTATTGACTCTCAACGCAGTCAGTCTTCTTCAATCTTCATGATTCATGAACCAGCGCTGATTTCATTTGGCCAGCGCTTCACCACTATGTAAGTGCAGTGCTTTCTTCCATTCTTGGTTTGTCTACGCCTTGTCTACGCCTGAAGATGATGTGTTGTTCTTTTGGGCTGCGGCTGATGATTTTTGGCTGCGCCTGATGGTTTTTTGCTGTGCTTTTCACGTTGGCGGGCTCGAGAAGCTGTTCCGTTTGTTTCAGCTTTTGGAGAAGCGGAAGCAAAAAGTCACTCAAAAGTCTAAAAGAGCAGGGCGATATGAATGCTGTTCGGCTACTTGTTTTGCTTTGGGAAGTATACCTGTTAAAGTGCAAGGCCGTGCTATTCAGTGTTGTGCCCACCACGCTTCAGTAGTAGTGCATTGTAAAGCTAATGTTTTTTACTTGGTATTGCTTAGTTAATCAATTAACAGTGCACTACCGGTGCCTTGACGCTGTTTCGTATCCGCACTTGTCTTTGATAACCTTGCTTCATGAAAGGTTATTTAGCTCTTTCTGTTCCAACTCCACGATCTATGAAATTTTACTTGAGGTGGTTCTGATTTCCTGCGCAGAATTCTTCTTCGTAATGACCGCAACTTACGAAGACGTGTTCCTCCTGCGTAGAGTTCGCGGTCAGATTCATGAACGAGAATTATTGTAGAAGCTGAGGGGTGAGGACAAAAAGAAAAAAAGAAAAGAAGGAAGAATTGATTGACTTGATGTTTTTAATCGAGATAAAATACTCACTTCTTCACAAACCTGCATGACGGGGTAACAGCGCTTCGAGCCAAATGTTGCTTACCTCATTCTCCCCTCCGAAGTAATACCTTGACCTCCAAAGTAGACCATCGTACACAGCTTGAAGTCTTTAACGTACGAGCCCATCACAATGCTAACTTGCTGTACTAGCGCCGGTCGGGTCGCCGATTTTATGAAAATATGAGAAAGGAGACTAGATTTTTTTAATGACTCGGTAAAAAAATGATGATGCTTTTTATTGTTATGAACTGGCTATAAATATAACTATTCCTAATATCTACAATATTTCTACTGATCGACAGATCTTGATTATCTAGTCTGTTTGTTCTAGTTCTCTTTCTGTCTCCCTGTGTCTTCTCTCTCTTGACAACTTTTAACTAGCGCTGAAGGGGTATCAGTTATCCGCTTGAGTAGGTGCCTCATTGAATCGTCTCGTCTGATCGAGGGGTAGTTGCTGTCAGAGAGAGATATCTGATAATAATTGATTATTGGTTATTGTCAGTGGGAGATAGTAGTGGAGATAACTACATGGTGGATGTTGTTAGAAATATAAGGCCGAATCATTGTATAGTTAGGAGTGGATAAAGCACATGTTTTATCTGCTGCACTGTAGAGAATCGCTTAGAGATGGACCCTTATACCAGTTCATAAAATCTCCGAGTGGTCTATAGGTCGGGTAAAATATATAGTGAGCTTCCGACCAGGGATACTCGAGCAATTGTTTTTAGAAGCTTACGACCATATGGACTTAGTGCCTTAGTTAAATATTAAAACCATATTTAGTAAATTATTAATCCTCATCAATACTAATATTGCATCTGCGTTAGTCAACGCGATGTGGCTTAATTGGGGGAATTATCTAGGGTTAGTGCCTCGTGTCATGCTCGTGCAGGATTGCAGGAAGAAAGGTCGCCACTAACGAAGGTCTTTTTGACTTGGATTAGTATCTGATTTCATGCAGATCATACTACTTTCCCCAGATACCAAATCTAATAGCCTTTGTCAGTGTTAGGGCGGCTAAAAATAGACATGTAGCAGCGTAACTTTCGGTGAGAATGGCCGGCCGCGAGATCGACGAGACTCAACGACGCAAATTAGTTGCATGGAGTATACGCTCAGCAGTGAGCGAAGCGCCCTTGTTGGGGGAAACACCGGCATTACGCTAGGATTCGGTCGGCACTTTTTCGATCTGACGAAATTATCTACGATCGATGCTTGTTGTACTTGAAACAAAACTGATTTTTCAAAAGGATTTAGATTTTGTTTTGGATTTGATTTCTTTGATCCCTAGCCTAAATCAGCTCAAATCTCAGCCATCCAAGCCAGCAAATTGCCACCGGCATTGCCTCAACGGGGGATATTTTGCGTTGGCACTCTTCATCAACTGAAAACGCATTGTCGCCACCCCTGTTTTGCCGCCGCCCGATTCACTCTGCCCTTTCTCGCATCTTCCCACGATCTCTCGCCGCTGTCACCCTACGCCACCTGTCAGAGGTTGTACACCCCCTCATTAATGCTCTGACTGCATGTCAAAACCGCCGGCCATGGCCGCCACCGCCGCGCCGACCTTCCCGCACTTTCTACGCTCTCAGCTCTCTTTGTCGACCTGACTCTCTCCGACAACTTTTGACCACCGCATTCCTTCGCCTGAGGTAGCTAGTGCGTCCCCTCTGCCAGCCGCACCGCGCCTCCCCGACCCTTCCTGACCATGCCACGCGCCGACCGCCGCCATTGCCGAGCTACTATGCCGAACCGCTTCTGCCGCTCTATAAAATCCCCCGAGCCCCTCCATTCGAAGACATCGACGCCTAGAGCTAGCCCAACACCCCGAAAGCTCCGACAACCTTCCCTATTGCCATAAATCGCTAGAATTCCCCAAGGCAAGCCCTAACTCAATTCTACCCCTCCGATCAATCACTTTCCAATTACCTTCGGCTGTAGCCTCCTCATGCCCCCAAAAATATCCCCAAGTCATTACCTTAGCTTCCCGAGCTCCCTCTTCCCTGCCACCAAGAACCGCCGCACAGCCGAAGCACCTCACTGTGGACAGCCCAACTCCGTCCACCACTGCCCAAACCACCATTTCCCTGAGTTTGCCCTAACCCCAAAGACACTCAAACGCAAACGCTACCATCCGTATAACCCTCTGTTTGCTCTGGTCCCATTCAAGCGTCTTGCAGGAGGAAGACATTGCCGCCGGCGAATGCCGACTCCCCTACGACCACCGACCCCAAAAACGGACTCCGTACATCACCAGGAATCTGATCATAGCCCCAGAAGCCATTGCAAAACACCCTAGCCCCGATTGCTCCATCGCCCAACATCTTCAGCCACTCCCCTGCTTCAACTCCGACCACCGCTTGAAGTCTTTGACCATCTTGTAGTCGGGAGAGACTTCGACCACGCCATCACAAATCCTGCGCAACCTCGCTCGGACGTCATCCGATACTTCTAAGCCACTCGAACGATGTCGATACCTTAAACCACCCGGACCCCATCCAAACCCTGCAACTACCTGGACATCATCCGATCTAAGTAGCAACTTGTGCACCATTCGATTTGGTCAACTTCGCACTCAGCTACTCAGTAGTCGTTATGACCACGTTGTTTATGACCACGGTGTGGCTTTCGACCACGCTATGGTTTACGACCACTATGCGGTTTACGACTGTGTTGTGGTTTACGATCACACTGAGTGCTTGGTTTCTGTAGTCGTAACCCGGCTATGACCACACCTTTCAGCCTCACCGATATCACCGACCACCTAAGTACTCGTAGAACTCTACAAGTATGAACAGTAAGACCAGCAGTGAATAGTGCCCAGACCCATTACTGTTCACCCAAACCTAAAAACACATGTGTATATCCATTTCAACCATTTCGAGCCTGCCGATCCATTCCCCAGCTCCGTTTCACCAATTTGGACCCTTATAAACCAAAAACCCCTTTTTATTTAGATTTCTTGGACTTTATTTACTTATTTTATTTTATTTCTTTCTTCCTAGCTCAGCCCTTCGAGCATGAAATTGATTTTATCCTCTGTTGATTTGTGCTAGCACGCGACGTCGAAAGTCAGCCAGTTCAAGAAAGAGAAGCTCAAGTTCAAGCACAAGAATCAGAAGAATACGAAATTGTAGTATTCATTGATCCGCAAGGGAAATCACGTGTCTTTGATCATATTGAACCTACATATCTTTAATTATTTATTTATCAGTATTTTCATTATATTATTTATGCACTGTTATTTCTTGTACAATAAATATTTAGAATGATATGATATTAGCTAATGTCCTACCACCCGAAAAAACTCTATTTGATTTGATAGCCATATTCACCTTGACAAGACTTAGTAATATTAAATATATTATTAATGTAATCATAGTAGTTTAGGAACTCAACAAATTTTTCATTACTAAGAGTCTTGGCATTTAGGATAAGGAAGGATAGCGGGAGACCATGAGATGGCCGGATCCCATGACCTTATCCTAGGGTGGAGACTTGGACCAGAAAGGTGGCAATGCAGTGGGCACTGAAATATGGGTTTGTGGATGGAAGTTGTCTCAGTGAAAATATAAGGACTAGACCCTTATGCCAAGTAAAGAACGTAATAACCGCTCAACCATAAGCATTGACTTGTCAAATATGGTTTAGTAGCTGCTCAAATCGATTGAATATCTACTATATGGATGTGATATACTGTTCTAGAGGAGGGAACAGCCGGTGTAAGAATGTAGTATGGAAACGGTAAAACTATACTTTCACAACGGTAGGCTCCACCCTGTCAAGCCGCCATATTCCGTGACAGGGGGTACCAAGTCTATTAGGTAGAGGCTATACAAAGATATGAGCAGTGAAAAGTTTTATTCTCTTGAACCCGGACGCGGGAGTTAAGAAATCTTGTGGATAAAGTTGGGCAACTCTGTAGAGTCATGATTAATGGTATTCGAATACGTCGTACTTCCGGTAAATGAAGCTGTGTTTAATAGGTGATTCCAATAGCAAAGTATACGTAGATTTGGAAATGTTGAAGTCTGGTAATCAAGTTTTAAAACCCCAAATTCCTTAAGAAGTTCACGATTTGTTATCTCGTATTTAAAAATAAAATATTTACAAATAAAATTGCATCCATAAATGATTTAACAAAACCCCTATACTCCCATCTTTTAGAAATCCTGACAAATAGTTATATAGCATTTTCCCATATGACTTGTTAAGTACGGTTAGTTGTATTTAGTCTTGCTTCCCCCCCCCCCCTCTAACACAGTGATCAGAAGAAGAAATGATGTTACAAATTTTCGTGTTAGGGTTACAACCGCACTCAAGCTTTCCTGTGGAGTTTTCTTTAGTTCTTCTGATTGTAAGTTAAGTTTTGAGCTTGAATACCTTTAAAATTGTTAAAGTTGACCATTAGGTCTTATTTTAGTGAAATTACCTATTTTTTAAATATCCGTGAGTGGACATAATATTTCTTCTATCAACAATAAAACTTCTAAACTGTCGCGGGACGTATGTCGACCCTGTTGACAAAAACAGAGACGTTACATACTGGCCCTGTTTGGCACAGCTCTAGCTCCGAGATCTATACTGGATCTGTAGTTTGTTGACTAAATTAAAGTGATTTAAATATTTTTATTTAATATATAATATAAATGAAATGAGTCATGTAAATGCACTTAACATGCCTGCAACTCTAGATCCAGAATTTCCTAGAGCTACAGATGACCAGCTCTAGGAAATCTACAGATTTTCTAGAGCTAGAGCTCTGCCAAACGGGCCTAGGTTCCCTCGGAGCTCCGTCGTTGAATTGAGACCCAGTTGCAACCAAAGTACGCTGCACCCATGGCTCCACGTTATGGATGTCAACACGCAAAGCGTGTTTGTCCAACTACACATGAAGATGTCTATGCACTTTTGGAGAACTTCTGGCCCCTAAAGTATTGAGTTGCATGTAGAGGAGACAAAACCAATTCATAAAAAAAGCTTAAACTCTTGGAAAAACGTGGACAATATATTTGGACATTCTCCCTCACTAGTGTAGCCTCCACCGATCTCATGACGTCTATAATTTTTTAAATAAGCATTAGCCAACTTAAGATATTTTGTTTCTGATGCTATATTAAATTATATGTGTTAATTTGTTCACTAAAATATTTTCGCTATTGGGAAAAGATGAACGATATGCTTCGATACGAAGTTGGAGAGCTTTAGCTTTAAAATATGACTCCAAGCTCACCTCCAGTGTTCGAATTTTTACGATAGGAGTCTTGGTATCGGTACCAAGCTGAGATGACCATTGGCGAGTGAGGGTCCAAGAAAAGGTCCCATCGGTACCATGTCAAAAACCAGTTCCAAGCAAATTAAAAATTGATAGGCATACTTGTCAATGAATTGAGTGAGGCAGAAAGAGAGTGGGTAGAAGAGAGAGAGAGAAAGTGATATTTTAGTTAGCTTTGAGCCCCCACCTTGAAGAGATCATATGTGCTAAACATCGCAAAACATTGCAGTGAAAAGATAAGCTTAGCATCTAGCTGTTGTGGCAACGTTATAACATTTCTTGGCGCTTGCACAGGTGTTACACGTCGGGGATGTCCTAAAGGGGCCACCCAAATGCCTCTGGCTATACGTTTGTCCTTACTTTCCTTCTGATACCTTATGGATATTTAGTGTCCACTAGATTTATCAAAGGCTGCTTATTTGGGTTTTTTTATATAGTTTATTATTTATTTTGCACTGTAGTTGTTGGTGGTTTTTTGGCGTAATTAAATTTAAAAATTTTAAAAATAGAAAAAATAGGTTAGCCCATCACAAAAAATACAAACAAATACGGTTAAAGAAAAGTCAACCCCCAAGCCAAAAAGCCAGAAAAAAGACGAAATTAAGGAATAGCGAACTAGAAATCAAAAGTCAGAAGCTGAAGCCGAAACGAGCGGGACTGTACGTCTTATCTCCGGACACATGGCAGACATGTACATTAGGGCTAGACTTTTGATTTTGATTTTTAGTTTTGACTTATAAATAATAACACATTATAGAAAAGCTTGTAAAGAGAAACACTTGTATGCGATTTTGGTCGATATAAATGAAGTTGTTACAGTGTATACTACAATCAACTTGTAGCACCTCACCATACCCAAATGAGAAACTACTATGGAACATCATCGCTAAAGTAAGGAATAAATAATAAAAGCAACAATAGAAATTGCAAGAAAATTAAAACTTTTAAAAGTACTTTGTTAGAGAACCAGTGGAAACTAAAACCAAAGTTTGAAATATGGGACTGATCCACTTCTAACTAAATAAAGAGTAAATAAGATAACATAAATAGTGGTAAGTCACAGTGCTAAAAACTCGAGTGCTCCCACCCATGCATCTTGCTATCACTCCATTGGTCTTTTATCTGAGAATGGAAAGAGCAAACATGAGATTTGAAAATCTCAGTAAATACCCAACAACGGTCGCAACAAGGTGAGTAAAGGACAAGCAACCCAAACAAGTAATTGACATAAGTTAATGCAAGGTGACTAGCTTATTGGAAATACTGATAAAAGTTAGGGATAGAGGTAATAGAACAGTAAAATTAAGGATAATCGTTATTTTGTAAGTTATGACAATGGCAACGACGATTACTTCACACATACCTGACTATACGAGAGTAGTTAGGCATAACACTGTTCTCGACTATATAACTGCGAATAGGGTGTAATATCTTGAGTAATGAAAGTGTACGCTCCCCATACATTACCAAGTGGGTGAAAATCTCCCCTATATGTGGGTAACCCCAGGGCAAATAACTGTTATATTACTAATAGGTCATATGGTGTGAATCTAAGAGAATTAAGGGAAGGCTAAGATAAGGTTATGAGAAGTGGAAGGATTTGCTAAGGTTGAAAATGGAGAAATATAATTCCCAATATGAGGGCGATGTGGAATGATAATATGATGATAGTGATATAGGAATTATTCTAAAGATGTATTATAATATAGATCACACAACAGTTAGCAACCAACCAAGTTTTATTATGTGATGAGTGATTATTAGTTAAATTAATAGGTATTATATACATCAGTTATGAATCACATACGAAATCATACGAGTAATGAATCATGATATCAGGAAAAAATAAACATAGTATCCATAATGTTATAAGATTGCTAATGGTTTAAACCTAAATTTGGAACATGTTCATATGCTACTGCCATTATTGATTTAAGCATGGATTCTAAAATACTAATTCAAGGCATAAATTTTATAACATTATTAACTGAGTATTCTAATAAACCTAAAAGCATGTGAAACGAGATAACCTAAACATTATGGTATGAATATAATATTAAACGTCTATAATCCGGTAAGCATTAGTAATACGGTAACAACCAGGCAAGCATTAGTGATATGATAATGACCAGGTAAGCTTTAGTGATATGATAACCAGGTAAGTTTTAGTGATATGATAACCAGGTAAGTTTTAGTGATATGACAATAACTAGGTAAGTTTTAGTGATATAATAATAACCAGACAAGCATTAGTAAAGTGATAGTTGTACTTAGTGGCAGTGTTGACATAATCATGATAGAGGTGGTATACGGAACGGAGAGGTTACAACCGCGAGATACTTGCCTTGAGTATGTTTGGCGGACTCGCTGCACGAAGGATCCAGGGTGCTCAACTGTCCGAACGTTCTCTTAAAGGCCATGTGTGAACCTACAAGACGAAACGGAGGTGAGTAAGATGAGGGTGAAGATAAAATTGTGGAAAGGACAGCAGGAGATGGTTTGGCCGAAAAAGATCGCATTCATTAAGATTTGTCGTGCAAATCACCATTTCACTAAGCGAACAGCCACTGTGCCATGGCTGCACGACCCCCACCGACCGTCACTAGTCGACCACCGTCGCCCGCCGCCGCCTCCCAGCCGCCCGACCGCCTGTGCCGCCACCAGTCGCGCCGTCTCCGACCTGCGCTCGCCGCGCCGTCTTGGTTCATGTTGCCTACACGCCACGCCACCACCGGCCTGCATTAGCCATCACACCACCTCTCAGTTGTAAGTTCAAGCTCTATTAAGTTGGTTTTGGTGATAATGATAAATCTAATTGTGAGACTAATTAGTTTATTGATTATGATATTGCTTAGTCTCATTTGGATGAAAATATGAAAATCATAAGATGTATGCATTCAATATCATATTCTTTTATCTTAATGCATTCCTCGGATCCAAAATATAAATTGAACTCCATATATAGTCAAACTTGAATATGTGCATACATCGTTAAACTACCTTCTTATATGCACACATTTAGGGGGAGTTTACTTTATGTTTTGAGGTTTCATTAGTATTGATCCATGTTCATTTTTCCACATATTAAAGATCTTTAGTTGAAACATATCTCTTGAGTATATATATAGTTTGTGTAGTTCATATATACTTATAATCGGGTCGTCATCTAATTCCTTCATTATGTGTTAATGATTGAATGGTCAATGACAATTGGATGTGTAAGCTTTGCTTTAAAAGCTTACTCTAGAGTGTACAATTGTTGTGTACATGTTGTATACTCGTAATTCAATTTCTATCTTATTATTTATTGTGATTGTCATGAATTACCAAAAAGAAAATATTATAGAATTTAATCCCTTCATTATGAGTTAATAGTAAAGTTTGGTCATTAATGACAGTTAATTTGTAGACTAACATTTTCTATAAGTTGGATTAATATATTTGGTTCTACAAATAAGGATGACTTGGGATGATTTCATGTGTTGAAGATCATTAAGTCAAATGAAGGATGCATCATGAGTTGATTTATGTGCAAGAGGAGATGATCGTGAGTTGATTAACAAGTCAAGAGAAGACCCATCATGTGTTGATAGAATTCAAATGAATGATGCATTATGTGTTATGCATATCAAGACAGTGATCCGGACTTAAAGTGAAGATGTGCGTCATCAAGCTTTACGAGGTTGTTCAAGGCAAAGGTATGACTAGTTAAGGTTAAGTATGTATTCATAGTCTTTTACCGGTCTTGGTATTTGGTTGAAAGACCGGATTGCTAGTATAGGTTACAATACTGTTAAGAGGGGTTATGCTATTTGGTTGAAAGACCGGATTGCTAGTATAGGTTGCAGTACTATTAAGAGGGGTCATGCTAGTAGCTTGAGTCTCATCATGTATTGATAGCTCGACCTCACTACTTTAGCTCTCTTTAGCATGATGCTTATATTTGTGAATGTGTTTTGCAAATAGTTGTGGCTCATGTGTTGAATCCTTGTAACATTGTAAATGTGTTTTGCAAGTGTTTGAAATTCATGTTTCCTATTCCTTGTGGTATGAGGCTTATATTTGTAAATATGTTTTACAAATAGTTGAAACTCATATAATACTTGTGTCATGATTCTAAAAGTGTGCAAATGTGTTTTGCAATTTATTGGGAATCATGTTTGATCCTTGTGTGCATGATACTGTAGTTTACAAATGTGTTTTACAAAATCTGTTGAACTATCTGCAATTCTCAGGAAAATCGAAACTACTGTAATGTATTCTACGGTACTACCGCTTAACAGAATTATAGGTGTTGAGATCACGATACTACCACATTTGCTGGTGATCGAAGACCTGCGTGGTCAAGAATCGATGTGGACGAGATCTGTGTGATCAAAACCAGCATGGTCAGAGACCAGCATAGTCAAAGACTTGTGTGATCGATCCAGATAACGTGGTCAGAGACCAGCATAGTCCGAGACCTATGTAGTCAATCCAGACAATGTGGTCGGAGACCAGCATAGTCGGAGACCAATGTGGTCAGAGACCTGTATTCGGACAATGTGATCGGAGACCTATGTGATCGAATCGAACAACATGGTCGGAAACCTGAGTAGTCGAATCATCCGATGTGGTCGAGGACCAGGGTAGTCAATGATCAAAAGTTCCAGCTCTGTGTGAGGGTATGGCTAGCAAGTGGTACTACTGGCTCTGTGTGAGTGGTACTTCTAATTTATGGAATGACCGGCCTGTGTAGCGGTATATTTTTTTTCCAAAGAGACACATTGATGGAGTCTTCTCATCCCTGAATAAATCGGTTGTTCCACTTGTGTGGTGTGGTACTTTCGATGATCGGTAGTACCAGACTTTAGCCATCGGAACTACCGAAATTGTCTGTAATGACTCAAGTGCCATGGTTGCAATGAGAAGTGTTACTTTGCCTCTAAGTGCCCCCAACAAAGTGGATGACAAAAGTCATCAATAAATAGGCAAACCGATAATAAGCAAGATAAGAAGATAAGAAGGGGTAGCAATTGCTAAACTTTCTACAATTACCGGGAAAAGGGCCATTTTAGTAAGGATTGTCCCAAATGTATCATTTCTAAGCCATCGCTTTATAATGAATACTATTTGCTTAGGAAGGATAAATATGTTAATGTGTTTGTTAGGGATGTTAGTTCACCAAAATTTATTATTAGGGCTATTTAGGTGTTCAAATCTATTGTGACTAACATTCATAGACCCTACCAAGTTTGGGTACTAAAATACATTTAAATACCTAATGGATACTTGGAGAGACACTGGAGGCTAGCTTATTCATGAAGAAATGAAGTCCACTATGTGTAAAAAGGAAGCCAAGTTTGAGAAATGAAGTCCACCATGTGTAAAAAGGAAGCCAAGTTTGAAGATGATCTTACCATATCAAGAACTAATGCCATCTCGATAATAAGTACTTGCATCGAATTATTTTGTCTCTAGCCTTGTGTAGGTTGCATTGCATGAAAATCATTTAAAAGGGGTGCTCTTGCTCTTGTTCTAAAAGCTCACTGTTGCAATCTTGAGTAGGATGTAAGTGGCACATTAATGGGGAGTATTAAATCATATTCATGTGTATCACATCCCTAAGTGTGTCTACATTAATTGAGTGCTAGTATTGATTTTAAAAATTAAGTCATTTAACCAAAAGTCAAAAAATTAAAATTACTAGTACATCTTTAAAAAAAGTAGTTAAAAATATATACAAATGCATTTAAAAATTTTTCAAAGGTTTTGGTTTTAGAAAACTTATTTTAAGTAAAATTGAGTTTCTAACCCAAAACTAACAATCTGGTATCCTGTTTTGACTTTAAACTCAAAAATTGGACAAAATCAATTCCAAAAGAAATTTAAAAGTGTTTAATACCAAAAATCTAGAGTTGGCTATTTCAAACATTATTGGTATTCAATTTTTTTTAAAAAGCCAACTAATCAAAAGTTATTTGATTTTAAAACTTATCTAAAATATTGAGTTGACCTAAGAGGTCATAATCTAACACTCAAATGAGTTTTGTCTTTTAGAGCTAACATTATTGACATATATTGGCTCACAAGGATATTTATAACTCATATACGAAATTGGATGTTTAAGATACCCTTAAATGCTCATTTTTGCTTTTTTGAAGAGTTTATTGAAGATAAGCTTATTTTTTTAAAAAAATAAAAGTTTAATTTGTTAAAATCTATATTGAAAAGAACTTTAATCTTGGTTTATAGTTGAAAATGTCCCACAAGTGGTTTATATTTCTTTGTGAAAAGCTTTGGAGCAAGTTACAACTTTATATCTTTTCTCTCCTTTGAAATTCAATCTTGCCATACTTTTAGTTGAAAACTAGTACTATCGCAGTTTGAATAGCGGTACTACCGATAAACAGAACTACCGCACTTACTTCTGATTTTTTTTGGAAATGGCCGATTTCTTAGGTGTTTTGCTTTCAATGGCTAGTTTTTGTAGTGGGGGTAGATATACCCCTTTGTGGCCAATTAGAGAAGAACCTTTGGCACTCTATTTTACTCCTTTGAGCTAGTGTGAGGCCCTTCTTTCAATTGTACATATGTTGCACCTTGTGAGCAAGAAGAAAGGCTCTAGATTGCATGTGTTGCATTTAGATGTGGATTTAGTATCCACTCAAGCTTATGCATTCGTTGCACATAGTGAGAGTCAAGCGAGGGGCTTGATTTATTACTCATGAAGGTTTCCGATTACTAGACTGCGTTAGAGGCATCGTGCATGGTCTCAAAGAAGGTTATGAGAAGACCTGGCGAAGTGTGAAGGTTAGAGCTCACCTACTCAGAGCAGAAAAGAGCTATCACTAGTGAATTTGAGGTGATTGGCTTAATTCATGAACCTGATCTAATTTGTTTAGGCTTACCTCAACGTGGAGCAGGGGAGACCGGCAAGTCTTTGAATATCACAGTAAAAAGCAATCGTGTTATTTGTGGTTTATTTTCTTGTGCTCAATTTATATTCACGCAATTTACATTCATATAATTAAATTAATTGCTTGTCTTCTTAGGATTGCAAGCCCTGGTATAGTCTTAACTTGTTGGTATACTTAGGTGAACATAATTGTTTTAGGCATTGTTTGTGCTAAACCAATTTAAGTTAAGCTTCCACGTTATATACTTGGTTTAGACAAATAGAATTTGATAATAATTAGAAGAGAATTTTTTAATCTATCTATTCACCCCCTTTAGTCGACCTCATTGATCTTACACCGGCCTCCAACTACACCACACTCAGGTCGCCGCGCCGCCCCCCGGCCTCTGGTGTCACCGCGCTTAGGCAGCTGCGCTGCCTTCCGGCCTTCGGCCTCGCCACGCCCAGGCCATTGGCCAAAACCCGAGAGAGAGAGAGAGATAGGTAGATGGGTAGAGGAGAGAGAGATACAACCCCAGTTAGATGGGAATATGGCCTGCACAAGGAAAAGGGGTTGGCCCTTTATTTATCCCCCTTAAGCCCAGATGTGAAGGCAATTTAGGGTTTTACTGTATTATATGAAAACAAAACTGCAACCCCTTTCCAATTTTCTAGGGCGCTACATGACTAATAGACCCCGCTTTGAAAAGACATTTCGTTTGAAATCTATGTACCGTGGAATCAATATAAACATGACCTAAGATGAACCAAAGCACTGAATATCTATGATTTTTTTTCTCTATGGAAATTTTCCATGATAGTATAAAATTTATGCTTATGGTGGTGTATTACTCAGTGTTCACTTGGTATTCTTACTTTTCTACTATTTAACAAAGATAAGCATCAAGCCAAACACTTTCTCACACCTAGCTATATCCAAGACATGATAAGGTTTGCATCGATAAGGTAAGTCCTGGGTAGGCGGCATTTTATTGTTATCTGACAACTGTCGTATGAAACGGCCATGTGATTGTGGATAACATCATTTCTTCCCGTTCCTTTAGTCAAAATAATCCAAAAGGCAATGAGAAATATAAAATAAGTTGAATCGCTTGAATAATATATATATAAGTATTTCTCCATTGGCAGCCTACTATTTTCTTTTGTGGAAAAATAATTGCCTAAATATGAACAATTACACCAGGTTCGCTGCATCAAATATATCAAGATCAAAAATCAGGAACCTCCGTATGTTTCTTTTTTAAATGAAAATAAATTACAAATGTATCGATAGTGCTTAGGAGTAAGCAGTGATTTTGCATCACGGGCTATAGATGTGCTATAGCGGTTTTTGCTATTAGGACGCTAAGTTATAGCACTGATGTGCGCTATTACAACTATATGACCGCTATAGCAGTTAGCGGATAGTAGAAATAGCGGTCGCTGTACATCACTCTTTACTTTTCAACTGATCAAAGTAGATCTTTTTTATAATATGAGTTTTTATATATTTAATAAATTTTGTTGTAACGTATGAGTAAATGGGGAAAAAAATAAGGGGAAAGAAAAAGGCAGTAGGAACTACTGAAACCGGCAGACGGGCAAGAGGCAAGGTCAGGATTCAGGAAGCCTGGAACGAACCCAAAGCCTACGGCCCCCTACTTCCCCACGGCCGCGGCCTCTTGTGTGGCCTCCGTCTCGTGTTATCCCTTCTTCCTCTCTTCCTCCTCCTCCTCGGCAAAGCCCTTCTCCACTCCCTCCCCCGCGGCTGCCCAGTTCGTACCCTACGGGAGCCCTAGGTGACGACCCCCTCGCCGGCCTCCGCGCCATGCAGCCCCCGCCGGCCGCCGTGCCCGGTAACCCCGCCCCCTTGCTAGCCCCGCAATTTGGTTCGGCCTCTGCTCTGCCCCGGGCTGGGTTTTCGGTTTTTCGTAGCCTGATTTTTTTTATTCGTGTTGTGTGTGCGTGCGTAGGGTCGTCGCTGGAGTGCGTGAGCTCGTGCAGGGCCTCGTGGAAGGGGGGCGGCGGAGGTGGGAGGCCGTACGAATGCAGCGTGCTCTCCTGCGCCTGGAGCGCGCCGCGCGCGCTCACGGGGGCGCTCGCCAGCACCGCGCAATGCTCCTCCTGCAGCCACGCCGAGGCCGGAGGTGGGTGGAGGCGGCGGGGGCGGCCGCGGCGGAGTAACAACTCGGTGTGTTGCTGCTGCCTATTGGAGATTCTGTTTTTTAGCCGTAATGTTGATTGGAATTTTGTGTTTTGGCTACTTCAGGGCTAACTGTTTGGAATGGAGTTGCTTATTTGTGTTTTTACTCCATTTCGGTAGAATTAATCAAACTATTGAACCCTCCCGAGAATTACCAAAACAATCAAATACGTTTTATAGTATAAGTAAAAGTTGATCCTCTAGGCTCAAGGACATGCTGAAGTATGTTGTCTTAGGGAAAAAACTTCCATTTGTATGACAGTCTTTTTTCCCCTTATGTGCTGTATTTCATTATTACGTATATGTTTGTTTAGAGAACACTATCATTAGCAGGTCCTGTTAATTCTATTCAAAATATGACTTAGTGTTTAGACTAAACGCTATTCGGGACCGGCAGAATCTATGTAGAGTTGGAAGGCAGGTTGACAAGCTCGAGTGGTTGCACATGCCATCTGAAAAAAATGGCTTTTGGGCATTTCTTGCCCTCTTGAGAACTTGATTTTATTTGTGTGTCCAACACTATGAATTAGCTGTTCCATTTGTGGCAACCACTCTGTTATTTTATCGATACCATTTGATTGATTAGCTGAATGATACTATCTTCATTTGCAAAACTATGCTCCATCTACTTGAAATATGCAAAGCCACAAATATGTAACTAAAGTGAGCTTTGCTTCTGTAGTTGGATTTATTCTCATGATGCAACCTGTAATTTGTTTCGCGGGTGTTGCATGATTGCATGAAGATTGAAGAACTATATGTGAATGTGGAAATAAACAGTATCTAGACAGAATATCATAATTCAGTTGATCCTTCCTTCAGCTATAGTAGCATGCTGTAATCATCTCATCCAGATCACAGTCCTGTATAGTTGTTATGCTCTTTAAATAGTTATGTCATTCTTATTGCCTTACACTGCATTGTCTTATGTATTTTCTTTGTAGACATAGCTTTTATTCCCTCTGCAATTAAATAGATGCCGTTTTAGAAATTGACACATGTCCAATGTACATCTTTGACTATTAATTTAATGATAAACATATAATAATCTTTTAAAAATAACATTATGGTGTTATTTTCATGTGGTCAATTTAAGTACCTTTTGTGTATTTTAGCGGTGAAAGTTTGATTGCACACGTTCTAAAATGAGATCTATTTGGTAACAGAGGGAGTGGTTGCTATTTCTTAGAGCATAGAGGCTAATTTCTGATTGCATTGAGACCATAAGGAAAGTATTTAAGTGGAGAGCACCTGAGCCAATGCCTATTTGGAAGAGCATTTTCCTAGCCACCACAACCTATATACACCCATATTGACACTGACTGACTTACAACTGTGACTTCTTGCAGCTTCATCTTTGTTGTCTTTATCACCATTTTCATACGTGTAGCGTTCAAATATGGTTAATGATGTAGATAATCTACTGTGGAAGTCAGCATCCCTGTTGTGTAAAACTATAAATCTGTAATTTCTGAAATAACACCATTGTGTTTTTTCCAGGTTTCTGAGCACAGTGAAAGCTATGCTAGAAAATTTTTCATCCACCTTTTGCTTTTCCGTTGAATGCTGGTTCAAATTTTGCTAGCATTCATCATATCAATGGGCCTGGTCCATTATTTGGTTGAAGGGCTCTATTAACTGTGCTCCTAAGAATTAGCAACCTCATAAACCAAGACGAGATGTTTTTATCCTTCTTAGAACAAAGGAACCAACTAGTGGTTTCTTACCTTCTTATTTTAGCTTAATATTTTCCTTGTTAAGGCCATGTCTTTAAAAGCCAAAATGCCATTCATGACGATGCCTTAACCATACGAGGTTCTGTCTGATGGATAAGTCTCTGTGTTGGCTTTTGTTGGCTTTTGCTGCCCTCTTAGGACAAGCATCTTTAGGACAGCATCTTAGGACAAGTATCTTAGGACAACATCTTGACTAGCATCTAGGACAGCATCTTAGGACAGCATCTTGACTAGCATCTAGGACAGCATCTTAGACTAGCATCTTAGCATATGCTTGGCTGGTTAACAGCCTAAAAATTTGTATCCCCAACCCCTCAGGTTGGAATGACATTGTGTGAGAAATAAACCTAGAAAATTACCCCATCTCCAAGTGTCATCCTCTCGATGAGAGTAAGGATCTTGCTATCACCAAGAGCAAGAATCCAGCGACTAACAAGTGGTATCAGAGCAGTACTATCCTGTAACCTGAGCATCTCCTGCTCAATTCCTTCTCTAGCCTCGCTTCCAGCCCCGCAGCAGCCCCAACCAGCAGCAGCAGCAGCTCCGGTTGCCTCTGCTCACTCCTCCCCCCCTGTTCAGACGAGCAGCAGCTCATCAGAGGCAGTTCTCTCTCCACGCAGCAGTTCCCCGGTGGCGCGCCATGTCCGCAGGACAGTCTCAGCGCTCGATCGCCTCGAGCACGCGGCGGCGGCAGGAAGCCGAACTCGCTGTGGCAGAGGAACGCGAGCGAGCGGCGGCACAGGCCGTTGCGGCGGCGGAAAGGGCGTCAAGGCTGGCAGCGGCGGAGCTGGCAGCAGCCAGGGCGGAGGTGGAAGCAGCGGCGGCGGCAGATGCAGCGCGTGCGGCAGCAGCGGAGGTCGAGGTTCTGCGCGGCAGCAACAGCAGCTCCATCTCTGCTGATGACAGCGCCGACGCGGATCTTGAGCTGCTGGAGAGGGAGGCAGCGCGAGGGCGAGCGGCGCAGTGGGCAGCTGCGCACGCCCACGAGCGCGGCGGCAGCCCAGACAGGCGCGGACGCGCCGGCGGCGCTCCTGGAGGAGGCGCGCACGGCGGTGGCGCTCCTGGAGGAGGCGCGCACGGCGGCGGCGTACGGGTCGACGGAGAGCGCGGCCTTCACAGGCGACGCGGCTCTCTCTCCCCGGTTCGGTACCGTGGTCACCACGAGTACCAGGCTGTCGTCAGGGACGTTGGCCCCGGCGGCGGGTGGCCTACCCTCACCAAGACCAACTACGTCGAGTGGGCTGCGGTGATGAGGGTAAAGCTCCAGGTGCGGCATATGTGGGATGCAGTCCGGTACGGCGACGTCGACTACGACCAGGATCGACGGGTGCTGGATGCTCTCATCGCTGCAGTCCCGCCCGAGATGCAGTTCTCGCTTACCAACAAGCGGACTGCCAAAGAGGCTTGGGACGCCATCGCTGCAGCACGCATCGGCAGCGACCGCGCCTGCAAGTCTACATTGCAGACACTACGCAAGGAGTGGGAGAATCTGGCCTTCAAGCCAGGTGAGGACGTTGATGACTTTGCTCTCCGTCTCAACACTCTGTTGCAGAAGATGGTGCAGTTCGGCGACGACACCTACGGCGAGGAGAGAGCTGTGGAGAAGCTCTTCCGCTGCGTCCCCGAGAAGTACAAGCAGATGGCTCGCTCGATCGAGTCTCTGCTGGACCTCTCCACGATGACGATCGAGGAGGCGTTGGGTCGCCTCAAGGTCGTTGACAGCGATGAGCCACAGCGTCTCTCGGGACCCGTCACCATTGGCGGGAAGCTCCTCCTCACTCGGGAGCAGTGGGCTACCGGCCAAGGTGACAGGAAGAAGGGGGAGCCTTCTTCCACGACAGGCGGCCGCAAGCGCGGCAAGCCGCGCAAAGACGCCCAGGCAGGGGCGCGAGGACGTGCCGAGGGCGATGACCGTGGAGGCGCCCAGGGCGGCGCCGCTGGCAAGCAAAAGCCGGCACGAGACGACTCTTGCCACAACTGCGGTAAGCCTGGTCATTGGGCCAAGGATTGTCGACAGCCACGACGCGGCCAGGCCCACGTCGCGCAGGCGGAGGAGGAGCAGCCGGCTTTGTTCATTGCTCATGCGAGCATCGAACTACCTCCAGCGGCACCGGCCGCAGCGGCTCTCCTCCACCTTGACGAGCCAAAAGCACACGCCCTCCTCAGCGACAGTTCCGGCAACGACAAGACCGACGGGTGGTGCCTCGACACCGGCGCCACCCACCACATGACCGGGCGGCGGGAGTTCTTCTCCGAGCTCGACTCAGGCGTTCGAGGCACCGTCAAGTTCGGCGACGCCTCCGCCGTGGAGATCAAGGGCGTCGGATCTGTCGTCTTCGTTGCCAAGACTGGCGAGCACCGGCTGCTCACCGGTGTCTACTACATCCCCGCGTTGAGGAACTCCATCATCAGCTTGGGACAGTTGGATGAGAACGGATCGCGCGTGGAGATCGAGCACGGGGTGCTGCGCATCTGGGATCATCGCCGCCGGCTCCTCGTCAAGGTCAACAGGAGCAACCGCCTCTACGTCCTTCACGCGCAGGTGGCGCAACCTCTGTGTCTTGCAGCCCGCCGCGACGACGACGCTTGGAGGTGGCACGAGCGCTTTGGGCACCTCAACTTTGAGGCCCTGAGGCAGCTCGGCAGCAAGGAGATGGTGCGGGGCATGCCGCACGTCGACCACGTGGAGCAGTTCTGCGACACCTGCGTCCTCACCAAGCTGCGGCGGCTCCCCTTCCCTCGCCAGGCGAGCTTCCGCGCCAAGGAGAAGCGGGAGCTCGTACACGGTGACCTCTGTGGCCCCGTGACACCGGCTACACCTGGAGGCCGGCGCTACTTCCTCCTCGTCGATGACGTGTCCCGCTACATGTGGGCTGTCCTGCTCGACGTCAAGGCAGCCGCGGCGGACGCCATCAAGCGCCTTCAAGCTGCTGCGGAGGCGGAGTGCGGCCGCAAGCTTCGGGTCCTACGCACGGACAACGGCGGTGAGTTCACGGCGGCCGAGTTTGCGGCGTACTGCGCCGACGAGGGGATCCATCGTCACTTCTCCGCGCCGTACACCCCGCAGCAGAACGGCGTCGTCGAGCGCCGCAACCAGACGGTGGTGGCCACCGCCCGTGCCCTCCTCAAGCAGAGAGGGATGCCGGCATTCTACTGGGGTGAGGCGGTGATGACTGCCGTCCACTTGCTCAACCGCTCCCCCACCAAGGCCCTCGACGGCAAGACGCCATACGAGGCCTGGCACGGGCGCAAGCTCGCGGTGAGCCACCTCCGTGTCTTCGGCTGCCTGGCCTTCGTCAAGGAGCTCAACCACGTCGACAAGCTCGACGACCGGAGCACGCCAGGGGTCTTCATCGGCTACGCGGAGGGCGCCAAGGCCTACCGCGTCCTCGACCCTGCGACACGGCGCGTGCGCATCACGCGTGACGTCGTGTTCGACGAAGGGCGAGGCTGGACGTGGGGCAAGATGGTGGATGACGGCTCGACTCCGACGACCAGCGATTTCGTCGTCGACTATGTCCACTTCGAGGAGGCCGGGGGAGCCAGCAGCTCGTCTTCACCGAGCTCGCCTACCCCACCACCTCGTTCGCCACCACCTCCGGCGAGTCCTTCACCACCGCCACCACAGGCTCCGGCGAGTCCACCGCCAGCACCACCGGCCACGCCTCGCTCTCCTACACTGGCGCCTACTCCTTCAGGCTCGGCACCGGCAGCTTCGGCCTACGACGAGCAGCGCACGGTGGAGTTCTCCACTCCGCTGTCCAACGACGAGGATCGCATCGACGCCTACCACGGCGGCGAGCCTCTGCGCTACCGTACCGTGGACGACCTCCTCGGCGAGCAGCCGGTCCCTGAACTGGCGCAGCGCGACTTCGAGGCGGAGCTGCACCTCGCACAGGACGACGGCGAGCCTCGTTCCTTCGCCGAGGCGGAGAGAGACGCGGCATGGCGTGCCGCGATGCAGGAGGAGATGGATGCCGTCGAGCGAAACAAGACGTGGGAGCTGGCCGATCTTCCAGCCGGCCACCACGCCATCTCTCTCAAGTGGGTCTTCAAGCTCAAGAAAGACGAGGCTGGAGAGGTGATCAAGCACAAGGCGCGTCTCGTGGCACGTGGCTTCGTCCAGCAGGAGGGAGTCGACTTCGACGATGCCTTCGCGCCTGTTGCACGGATGGAGTCCGTGCGTCTCCTCCTTGCCCTCGCAGCCCAGGAGGGCTGGTGCGTCCATCACATGGACGTCAAGTCTGCTTTCCTCAACGGCGACTTGAAGGAGGAGGTCTACGTCCGCCAGCCGCCGGGATTCATCATCCCCGGCAAGGAGAGCAAGGTCCTCCGCCTGCGCAAGGCCCTCTACGGCTTGCGGCAGGCACCGCGAGCTTGGAACGCCAAGCTGGACTCCACCCTCAAGCAAATGGGATTCCAGCAGAGCGCTCACGAGGCTGCGGTCTATTGGCGGGGCAAGGGAGGCAATGCCCTGCTGATAGGCGTCTACGTCGACGACCTTGTGATCACCGGTACCAAGGAGGAGGAGATCGAGGCATTCAAGGCGGAAATGAAGGCCACCTTCCAGATGAGCGACCTCGGGCCCCTCTCCTTCTACCTCGGGATCGAGGTCCACCAGGGCAGCTCCGGCATCTCTCTTCGCCAGACTGCCTACGTCAAGCGCATCGTGGAGCTGGGCGGCCTCACCGACTGCAACCTAGCCCACACTCCTATGGAGGAGAGGCTGAAGCTGAGTCGTGAGAGTACGGCGGAGGAGGTGGACGCGACGCAGTACCGGCGCATTGTGGGCAGCCTTCGCTACCTTGTTCACACGCGACCGGACTTGGCGTTCGCCGTCGGCTACGTCAGCCGGTTCATGCAGCGACCGACGACAGAGCACCAGCAGGCCGTGAAAAGGATCGTCCGCTACGTCGCGGGCACCTCCGACTACGGCTTGCACTACCCAAGGTGCCCCGGCGCGGCGCACTTCATCGGGTACAGCGACAGCGACCACGCCGGCGACATCAACACGAGCAAGAGCACCAGCGGGACGCTGTACTTCCTCGGCAAATGACCGATCAGCTGGCAGTCGGTCAAGCAGCAGGTGGTGGCTTTGTCTAGCTGCGAGGCAGAGTACATTGCAGCCACTACCGCTTCTACTCAGGCTCTGTGGCTGGCTCGGCCGCTTGGCGATCTCCTTGGCAGAGACGCGGAGGCAGTGGAGCTCAGGGTGGACAGCAAGTCCGCCTTGGCCTTGGCGAAGAACCCTGTCTTCCATGAGCGCAGCAAGCACATCCGGGTGAGGTATCACTTCATCAGAAGCTGCCTGGATGAAGGGAGTGTCCGGGCCAACTACATCAACACCCAAGACCAGCTCGCCGACTTCCTGACCAAGTCTCTTGGGCGGATCAAGTTCCAGGAGCTTCGCGCCAGGATCGGGATGGCTCAGATTCCTCACAAGGAGACACACAAGACTTAGGGGGAGAGTGATGGATAAGTCTCTGTGTTGGCTTTTGTTGGCTTTTGCTGCCCTCTTAGGACAAGCATCTTTAGGACAGCATCTTAGGACAGCATTTTGACTAGCATCTAGGACAGCATCTTGACTAGCATCTAGGACAGCATCTTAGCATATGCTTGGCTGGTTAATAGCCTATAAATTTGTATCCCCAACCCCTCAGGTTGGAATGGCATTGTGTGAGAAATAAACCTAGAAAATTGCTCCATCTCCAAGTGTCATCTTCTCGATGAGAGTAAGGATCTTGCTATCACCAAGAGCAAGAATCCAGCGACTAACACTGTCCACCCACTGTCACCTCCATCACTTAATTTAGTTCGCACACATCCCACTGTACTGGATCGAGATCATTTGTTGTCTGGTACATGATCTAGTAACTCATTTTTGTCCTTATTATTGTTGACAGTTGCAACAGGTTGCTAGCACAGGGAAGGAAGAAGTCCAAAGCCACGCAGCTGCTGCATTGGAAACCAGGAACACTGAGGCGGCATGATGTGAAGAGATTGAGGGTCTGGGCTGTCAATCTTCTATAGGAACTAGGAAGTGAAGGGAAGTAGCATGGCCGATTTGGTGTTTGGAAACAAACAAGATATCAATAGGGCCATAAAAGGGGGGGGGGGGTCCTCTTGAGATGCAATAGGCAGGGATGTTGCGGGTGGGGGTGGGGGTGGGTTGGTGTTGAGGGTGAGGACCTCTGTAGCAAATCTTGATTGCTTGCCTTTCGCCCAAACTGACAGCTGCGAGTCATCTCGGTCTAATATTTTGTGAGCCCGAAAAGGTTTTTGACTTTTGAGCATGCAAGGCCTTGTGGATTCCTCTCATCCTGCACAGAACTCCTTGTCTGAGCTTGACCATAAACTAATAAAATAATGATATATATATAAAAAAAAAAGTAGCATACAAGTTTAGGCTAGACTCACCACTTATGCGTAACTCATACAATTGTTTGGAACACTGATGTATGGCATAGATGTGATGCAATTGTCTTCAAGGAGATTATATAAAAATTGACAGATGCACTCATGCGCATCTTATGGTACTAAAGTTTCGGTAAGTTTATTTGGTAGTATAGCCAGAACTCTTCGATAAAGATCCACAGTCTGGTTTAGTGCATTGCATACCTGGACCACATTTGCATTGTGTTCCAATTTAATAGCATACTGTGTACTATTGTACTGTAACCCTCCACATAACAATCTGGAATGCAGTGCATGCCAGATAAATAGGTATTCACCTCTCATCTGAGCTTCTGAAATTTCCTACATAGGAAGCAACAGGCTCCAATTCAGTTTTAATTGATCGTCTTGATGTCTTCCCTTCCTCCATATGAACTGCTCTCAACTTATCTCTGTTGCTTCTCCACTTGTTACCATTTCAGCAACAGACCAAGGAGAGCTAAAACCTTTTGTTTAAATGTTGCAAAACCCAGCCTTGAAGCTGGAGTGCTTCAGCCCTTAGTCTTGAAGCAAAGGTCAGGGTACTGACTGTTTTGAGCAATCTTTTGTTTTTTTCCTTTGCTCTACAACTTTCACTTCAGCTCTCAAAGGTGATCCAGTAAAATGTTCTCTGAGAAAGCTGGTAACTTAAGGATTGCATATCTGATGACTATTTTCCAAATGTCTTCTGGTCTTCTGGAGGATAGTCGTCACTCCTCACTCACTATTCGTCCATATTTCTTAGCTTTAGATTCGTGGTAATATTGAATACTCAATTCTTAAGCACCTGCGCTTCCCTCATGCCAAACAACAAGGCTTGTCCAAAACATTTTAGGTATTATTTGGTTGGAAATTGTTATCAAAATTGCACTGGGTTTTTATGATACATGAAATTGGAGGTGTAATGTGCTTGGAATACATCACACCTTGTTTTTTACATGGAATTCTACTACATGTATTCCTAATTCATGTATTGCGATTATGGAGTGATCCAACCAAACACAGAGGAAAAACTCCGAACCAAATGCCCTCAGTTTTAACGTGCCCCCCCCCCCTCCCCCCGCCCCGCCCCCCGCGGCTTGGTAACTCTATTAACATGCATGGTTGCTTGTTAAAGACAAACTATCCAAAACATGATTGCCTTTAGTGAAAGCCGATTTAACTGGAATCACACAATTCTCATCTACTTGGGCCAAACTGTTGCGTCAAACCTTGGCAAAAATCTTGTGATACCAATCATGCCACCTTGGCTAACAATTTTAACTGCATACTTCAATCATGCTACTAATCGTGACAGTTAATTTTGTGAGTGTTTAACATCTCATACAAAAAAACTGATCACCATGCACATATTACTTATTTAATGGCTGCCATCACATGTCCATTGGCTACATATGAAAAATAATAATGATTCTTTGCATTTTCTTAATAAATTCACTTTTTTTTTCAGTTACTGCACATCACCTGGGCAGAAGAAATCAACAAAGGGAAGTTGGGTTATGGTCCATCGTCTTGTTTTGTTTCCTCTAAAAATTTTGTCAGATCTTGGTCAACTCCTGTGGGCCCAACATGGAGAGTTTTCTGCTGTTCGTCATCCGAACCATTCAACCTTATTTCTCCACAAACTTTGTGGGAGGTGTGTCACCGAACCACAGAAATCATCTTTTTTGCTAGTTTTTTTTTGTGCATATTGTATTGTGCTAATCGTGCACACATGTCTCTTATTGTAAAAACAATCTAAGACTTAACCATTTATTGCTTCGATATATGATATACCAATCTTTCAGTTTGGTCACCAGGTTTATGGCTATTCCATGTTCTGATGTTAAAATATATATGTTGTTTTATGTTTGTCATCTTTTCTCTTATCTTTCCACAAATATCTGAGCATATACATAAGAAAGAACTCAAAGAAGTCGAAAACCATTTTGTGCCTGGTAGTGTAATGCCACAGACACTTTCTGTTTAATGTTGTCGACACATTTTTATAATTAACAAAAAAATAAACAAGAATCAAACTTCTTTAGACTTTTGTAAAATGTGGAAAACTCTAGGTTAAGAACAATATGTTCAATGTCACAGCCACACCACTTTTGCGAAATGAAAGCATTAGTTGTAACCTGATAGTTGATAGTATGGTTATTGCTCCTCTCGGTTTGAATTTGTATACTTAATGTGCAAGGATACCCTCCGTGAATGCAACTAAACATTGATTTTTGTGTGTAGCAAGACTCAAACTTTGTATCTGCTGCATGCTAATCTTTTTGTGAAATTATGTAACAGGATCTCAAACCAGCTATCTCATACCTTGAACCTGAAGAATTAAACTTTGTACATGATGCTTTAAAGGTAATTGATATACGATATCAATCCTTCCATGTGGCTTGCGGACGACATGCATAATTGGCTGCACCGTGATAGCTCATTGAGTATTGCAGTTAGCATATGAAGCACATAATGGGCAGAAACGCCGAAGTGGGGAACCCTTCATTATTCATCCTGTTGAAGTTGCTCGTATTCTCGGGGAGCATGTGAGTAGTATATCATTGACACTATGATAGTGTATTTTCCTTAAGTATCCCTAGTATAAACACAATGAAGTTAAGTTTTGTTCCACTCCGTGGACATAATTAGGAACTTGACTGGGAATCAATTGCTGCTGGTTTATTGCATGACACTGTTGAAGATACAGACATGATTACTTTTGAAAGAATAGAAAATGAGTTTGGGGCAACTGTACGCCATATTGTTGAAGGGGAGACAAAGGTATGCTGTTTCACAACTCATGTTTATATTTTGTATGTTACTGCAAAATGTGATCTAGGTGTAGTGACTTTAATGTGATGGTAAATCTGTTTAATTTCAAATACAGGTATCTAAGTTAGGGAAACTTCAATGCAAAAATGAGGGTAATTCAAAACAAGATGTCAAAGCTGAAGACTTAAGACAGATGTTTCTTGCCATGACAGAAGAGGTATTTTTTTCCCCATGTAGACTGTTTTATCGACAACAATTTTGAATTCTCTACTAGTTTCCTAATAAAATAAAATAAAAAATCTTCTGTAGGTTCGTGTGATCATTGTGAAACTAGCAGACAGATTGCATAACATGCGTACTCTCACACATATGCCTCAGCACAAGCAGGTAAATTCTTGTTCCACTGATATAAGATCTGGCTGAGTGGCTGTACCTTTGTTCCATCTTATTCTAAGCACTACTACTATTTGCAGTACGCCATCTCCATGGAGACACTGCAGGTCTTTGCCCCCCTAGCAAAACTTCTTGGGATGTATCGAATAAAGGTACCTGCTGATGAAATCACCTTAAATGATAGCCATTATTGCTGCATATTGAATAAGCTAACTTCAATACTGCAATGGTTCTTTTGTGTTATTGATGTGTTGCTTTCTAACAGTGTGTTCTACTTTGCATATTGTCCATGTTTCTTGCAATAAAATTTGGACTGCTATTTAAAATATAGCCACCTTCATGTTTGTTTGTAAAATCGGAATCTGCACTGCTGACAAATTCTCAAGCTAGTTTAAGTACCTGTATCTGTAGAATTGTGGCTCAACTCTTTGACTTGTCCTACCATTGATCAACATACTTTATTGCTTAGTTTCACTAATGCCTAATGTTGTGAACCTTCTATTCAATATATCTCTGGCCCCTCTGTGTTACACTTCGAAAGTCCCAATGACAGAACCCATTGTATTCAAAGCAAAATTTAGTCTTAGTTATTTGCTTCTGCCTTTTTGTTGAAATTTCAGGTTTCACTTATATCGCCACAAACTTGCTTATAGACATGTATTTGGGGAAAAACATATTACACCCCCCTTAACTATCATAAAAGTTCATTTTTCTCCTTCAACTGTAAAACTGGACATCTAACTCCCTAAACTTTTGAAACCAGACCATTTGACCCCTGACGGGTTTTAATGGTGGTTTTGGAGACTTAAAAAGACCTACCTCCAAATACTTTTCCCCTTCATCTTATGACTATGGCAGATGGTTATATACTGGTATTTTTCTATAGTGTCAGATTGTTAGAAATTTCTCCTTATGCATTTTTCTTTCATGCGACATTCTTTGTAGATCCATGCAGTGTGATAATGTCTATGTGTTTTCTAAGAAAATAGTTTATTATAGCCTGCTGATGCTTTATTTTGCGGACTCTTAGTTCTTCCATTTGACCAGTAGCTCCTATCCTTGTAGTCTGAGTTAGAATATCTGTCCTTCATGTACGTGAATCCCGGTGATTTCGCTAAACTAAGGAAAAGAGTCGAAGATCTCTATAAGGCCCATGAACAAGAATTGGAAGAGGTACTCTGTTTTGCTATTGCACATCAACATGTTTTCACATTTACTATGGATGACATTTCTTTACGAGTTTCAATTCCAGGCAAATAGAATTTTAAGGGAAAAAATTGCTGAGGATCAATTTCTCGATCTTGTCAGTGTTGAAACAGAAGTGCGCTCGGTCTGCAAAGAACTTTACAGGTAAAACAGACATGCCATTTCATTAAGTTAAAATAAGTAATGCATTGAGCCTTCACCTTGATAAACTATCAGAGTTGCCACTTTAATACATTGGTTGTCACGACGTTGCCTAGGCGACGCCAAGTTGTCCTAGCAGCCGGAGGGGGACGCCAAGGCTCGTCGCCCAGGGCTGAGAAGCTAGGCGGTCACCTCCAGGCCGAATCCGTCCACCTCTGGCTCTCCTTGTGCAGATATGGCCGACGCCGGCTCAGATCTGGAGCTGGCCACATCTTCCTGCGCTGCCGCTGCCTCATCCGGCACTCTTCCCTTGCCGCACCACGCTGGCTCCCATGCTGGGCTCCATCTCCACCATCCTCGAGCCTTGCCAACACCGCTCGGATCTGGCAGAGGAGGAGGCAGGTGGCGTTGGCGGGGAGGAAGAAGCAGTGGGTAGGAGGCGACAGTGGCGGAGAGGAGGGGGGAGGCGAGGCGGCAGGAGGGGAGGCGGCGGAGAGGAGGCAGCGGCGGCGAGAGGAGGGCGAAGGCGAGACGACGGGAGGCGAGGCGACGGAGAGGAGGGCGGAGGCGAGGCGGCGGGAGGGGAGACAGCGGAGGCAAGGTGGCGCACACAAGTTTGGGGGGGAGATGCCAAGCTCGGGATGGAAATGGCAGGCGCTGGGTTGAATGGATCGAGATTTTTTTTGGTTTTTTGTGATTTAGTCCTCACAGTTTTTGAAAATTATGAATAGACCCCTCTTTCAATAGATTTCTTCTGATTTAGACCTCCTAAGACATGGTTATTTAGATAATTTATGTTATTATATTGCCTAACTACTATCATTTAACTACTGCCATGGCGGGTGCCTAGTAGACTAGGCGCCCCGGTCTCGCCGTGACTTGCCGGAGCACTGTGACAACCTTGTTTAATACTATCTCTGCTTTGTGATGTAGTGTTGGTATGATATAGATTTGCTTAGCTTATTTTTCTTTACACTACTTACCAATCCAATTCATGTGGGGGCATAATAGTAGGCGCACAGATTTCTCTAGTTAGCTTAGATCTTTATAAAAAAAATGGGGGAAATTTCGTTTTTGCCACTGTGTCGCATTGCTGACCAAACATCAGTTCACAATGTGGCGCAGTTACAGAAATTGGTGTTTGCCACTGCATAATCATTTGTTTAATTGTCTTCTTGTTTGCATTTTACAACCAAAAGAATGATCAATATGCGTTTGTTTTATTAGGAGGCAATTATTATTCAGTTCGAAAGTTTGAAATAGGTTGTAAGGTTTTGGTGGGTTTTTAATTATTTGAGTCATCTTGCAGCATTTATAAAACTGCTCTTAAGTCCAAGAGTTCAATGAATGAGGTCAACCAGGTTGCTCAGGTATGATTTTCCGAATATCTGTATAGGTAATTATTGATGCCTATTTTATCATTTCTATGATTTTTTTAATATCGTGTCTTTATTATTATTTTCTCAGCTGCGGGTCATCATCAAACCAAAATCCTGCAATGGTGTTGGGCCATTGTGCACCGCACAACAGGTAACATTATATACCATATCTTTGTTTGTGCAGTTAATTTTTCACTGATGCACAAGCACAAGTATGTTCAATTCAATTCAGATCTGCTACCATGTTCTTGGTCTTGTTCATGGCATCTGGACACCTATACCTCAAGCTGTGAGTTACCTGCTTTCTTTTATTCAATGTTTGTTTTTACTTTTATTGCTTCTAGTATTTTTTTAAAAAAACTCAGCTATGCCAATAGGTGAAAGATTACATTGCAACTCCAAAGCCTAATGGCTACCAAAGTCTACACACTACAGTGATACCATTTCTAAATGAGAGCATGTTCCATTTGGAAGTTCAGGTAATGCTTTCTACTTTTAGCTAAATTTTAAACTAGAAAATCTCAAGCATGGGATGTATTTTCATTCTTTTGGAAGTTGTGAATTATGTTCCACTGTATTGCAGATAAGAACAGAAGATATGGATCTGATAGCAGAAAGAGGCATTGCTGCGCACTACAGTGGAAGAGGGGTTGTTTCAGGGCCTGTTCGTCCTGGAATATCAAGTGGAAGAAATTCAAAAGGGAAAGTGATCTGCCTGAATAATACAGGCTTTGCTCTCAGGGTATATATATTTAATTATGTAGTCAATGGCGCAACCAGGCCTCGGGATACCTAGGCTATAGCCCGAGGCCTGGCAACAAAAGCCCATGAAAAATTCGTGAAAAATTACAAAAAAAACAGAGTTGGCCGAAGAGTCAGCCCAAGAGTAGCTGGCCCAGCCTAGGGCTGGTTCCGCCCCATTATATAGTACAATCACACTAATGTTTTAAAATTTATTGCACTTCATATTTAATTATTATTATCACACTTGGCTTAAGAAAGTCCTTTAATGACTTGTCATCTTTGATAGATTGGTTGGCTCAATGCAATCCGGGAATGGCAAGAAGAGTTTGTTGGTAACATGAGTTCTAGGGAGTTTGTCGATACTATCACCCGAGATCTTCTGGGAAGCCGTGTCTTTGTGTTTACACCTAAAGGCGAGGTAAGGCACTGAACTTGGAGAGTATTACTTTCGTTTGGGTTAGGCACTTGGTTAAACTTATTTTCATTGGCAGATTAAAAACCTGCCTAAAGGGGCCACTGTGATTGATTATGCATATCTGATCCATACGGAAATCGGCAACAAAATGGTAGCAGCAAAGGTTAGTTTTGAAAAAACAGTAGTATGATTTAACAATTAATCATATGAGTGTGCTCATGTTCTCCTTTTCAGGTGAATGGCAATCTAGTTTCACCAATCCAAGTACTTGCAAATGCTGAAGTAGTGGAGATTATAACTTGCGATGTCAGTATTCCTCTCGTAGATTGCATGATTTATTTCTACAATCTATCTTTTTTGACAAATTTTGTAATTTCAAGATATGTTTGTTGATTGAGTGATGCAGATGCCTCTACAATAATGCACACGCACACAACATGCAAGCTGCAACTTTAACCATCTAAAGCTTTTGTAGTGTCATATTCTTCTTTCACTTGTAGTTCTACTTCCAACTTGCTACAGACAAACCCGTACAGCAGTATGACGATCCCTCTAGGGGCCAGGATCCTGGCCCATCCCGGTCCATCCAAATGAACCCTAAAAAGGGGTAGCCACATGACAACTCCCCAGTGTCCCAGATTCAGGTTAAAGGCCAAAAGGTTCATTTCCAGTTTGTACCATTAGGTAGCTTATATCCCCCCTATGTTGAACTGAAACATAAAAATGCTGAGGGAAATAGGTTCGATTACGGATAATGCCCTTAAGTTTTTGAGGCAGTTTTTCTTGTCTCACTTTAAGACTGTGTTCTAAATAGTAACCGCCTGCACCTGATAATGCTAGTGTCACTTGCAACTGCACCTGATAAACTGTTAGGTAGCCCAGCCGCTCTGATATTAAGGACCCTAATCTGCATATTAAGGCAGTTATCATGGCTGCTAAGCGCTTAAATGTGGGATGACTGCCTGTTAAGTGCTAACTGCTTTTTAGAACATTTCTTTAGGGAGGCTGTAATGTGATGTAAGCAATCTGGGTGCATATAGACCACATGTCCGTGCTTCAGTTCCACTGTTCCTCCTTGTGAAGTTACTGCCTTTTATCCACCAGTAGGAATCCAAGGGAAGCAATTGTATTGACATACGTATATTATCTCTGTGAGCATCTGGTTAAACTCAACTTTTTTCCCTGTTTCAGAAATTATCCAGTAAATATGCATTCCAGTGGCACCAGCAGTGGCTACAGCATGCAAAAACTCGCAGTGCTAGACACAAAATTGTGAAAGTAGGTCTCGTCATCTTTCACTTTTAAGTGGGTTTCTTACATTATTAGATGGTTGCATTAACTAATCGTTTGCTTATCCAGTTCTTAAGGGAGCAAGCTGCTCTTTCTGCCGCTGAAATAACTGCTGAAGCAGTTAATAACTTTGTTGCTGATCTTGAAGACGAAAGTGACAGTGAGCAGTTAATTCCAAGAACTCAAAATGAGGACTGTAAATTCAATTGGCAGAAGATATTAAGTTCCGAGAAATTATCCTCTGTGAACAAGAATAGCGGTGTCTTTTTACCTGTTAATAATGTTCATACGCCGAAGGTTAACGGGAAGCACAACAAAACTGTTAAGGAACTGGGCATCAAAATTAATGGTTCAACAATTCGAGGTGATAGCTTCATCATGCACCCTAGCGTCCCCGCTTGTAAGGAAGTTTTCCCTAGTTTGGATCACTGGAAATCTGGCAAAATTTCTGGTTGGCACAATACAGAAGGCAACTCTATCCAATGGCTTTGCATAGTGTGTGTTGATCGAAAAGGTATTACTCATTTTCTAACTGTTGTACTAAACTGAAAATATTACTAATGTCTCTCCTCTGTACCCTTGAAGTAATAGTGTAATGCAAAGGTTCACTGCAACCATGTTCTCCTCCACTTTGTGCCCTTTCTGCATAACTATTTGCCTAGCTTCCTTCATCAGATTGATTATCTTAAAAAAAATGATTAAACTATTGTACATTGTATTGCTTCTCTGAAATGGACTACTTCTGATTAGCTGTAACCTCAAGTAATTTGTAATATCTATTCCTCACATCATGATTTATTTGTGGGCTATTCTGTTATTGAGCTTTCATTGCAAATGTTAGTAAAATCACTTCAAGTGAATTTTCACATTCACAGGGATGATGGCAGAAGTTACATCGGCTTTAACAGCTTTTGGAATTACCATATGTTCTTGTGTGGTATGTGGACTGAACTCCCTCAATAATGTGAAATACTCCTATTTTTTGTTCCTGCTCGAAAATCGATGTAACAGAACATCATTTATTTTCTGAGTATTTTTTTATTAATCCCCATACCCTGGTGATTGCATCTGAATTCTGTCAAACCGCCTCGTTGTGCTGTACTACTGTTTGTGTTCGACCATCCTTATTTTTCAGGCAGAGAGAGATAAAAGAAGGGGAATGGGTGTAATGTTGTTCCATTTTGAGGGAACTTATGAGAATGTGGTATGCTTTCTTATCTGAGTTGTATCTATTCCTGTTCAAGTTTTTTACCTAAGTATTCTACCTAAATAAACACCATAATTGCAGGTCAGCGCATGCTCCAGTGTTGAGATGATTCTTGGTGTTCTTGGTTGGTCTGTTGGTTGTAGCTATAATCCGTTGGGTGTTCTCGAGTGCTAGTGCATCACAAGAGTTGTGCTGCTTTAGTTCACCTTTTATCTCCACCGAAATAGAGAGTTTTTGAAGCACCAAGAAACCAGTCGCTCGATCATTTCGGAGCACTCAGATCGTGGTTGATGATACAGTGGAACCCTTAACTTCTCTGTCAAAGCAGGCAGAGTGAGGGCTGAGCAAACTAGAACCAGATAATATGGTTCATTTGGAAGCGAGAGGAGTGTACATAGCTGAGCGAGTAGTGTACTGTTAGTGCAGGGATTGATTGGATTATACAAAAAAAAAGCCTCCATGAACGGTCAATAAAGGCTGCTTTTCTCTTTTTTTGCCCTTATGTGGGTTGCATATGCTAGTTTTGTTCTTCAATGTGCAGCTAGAATTTTGACCTGCAATGTCAAATGTCCCAAATTTTGCCCCTGTTTGGTTATAGTTTCTCTCGGTCATGCTCATGCCTACGAATATACTATAGCTTCGATTTTGTAACAGGATAAGTTGAGCATAGCTAACTGGCCGGTGTACGGTTTATGACATCCACATTTTCGCTGTTTTCCACAGCAAGGTTAGTGAGACAAGACTGGCAAGGATGGCACGGTTGGTTTTTGCAGCTGGATTGTGAATTATTAATACAATGAGAAAATGTGGACCAAGCACAAAGCCATTTCTCCATTTTGTATCGAGAGACGAATTGTTGCAATGATTCATTGAACCATGTTTTACAATTCCAAGCTAACAAATGAATGTTGACGTTTCTATTTCATAGGGGATAAAATATATTCGAATCGACATAGTGAGAACTTTGATGTGTTTATTCAACTACACGGACTTGAGGAAACGAAAACCCGTAGGTTGCGTCCACATGTAGCGACCTTCTCTGTTTGGATCTTTTCATATGGCAGTGTATGTCAGCATTAGTGGCACTGCTAGAATACGTCACTGACGTGCATAAAAAGCTTGTCTAGTTCAAACGCAAAGTCTATACTTTGGTTTGAAGGTTTAGAGTATTTGGACTCATCAAGCAATCAACCTATGAACCTAATTAGGTAAGACTTTGTTCATACTGGCTTCTATTTAAAGAAGTCAGAAGTTAATATGAATATTAGTTTTTCAAAATGATTTCTCTATTTTTCTTGCTCCCGTCTCGCTTTTAGGATAAGGCGGGGGTAACGGTCGTATCACACATCTCATTCCTCTTCTCCTATCTTGCGCACGTATATCTCGCTTACTTTCCCCATCGCTCGCAAAGTTTGTGTTGTCACCCTGTTTTAGGTTCTTAACCAACATTTTACACGCTATTAGCCTATTAAATAATTGGTAATGATAATATAGAGATGCCAGAAGCATCTCACTAACTTGTATTAATAGGGAAAAACCTTACACTTGGGAAAGAGAAGTCCTGTCTCTCAAATTGTGTATGGCATAAGTTGACCCAAACAAATAAAATACTTTCAAATATTTGTTTTTTTTTTGTCTTTGAGAATTGAATGCAATGAGGTTACTGAAAGCGAACATCAGTATTTGGGGTTGGGAAAGCAATTTGCATCACCAGCCCCTTTTTTGCATAAATTGAAAGGCTTCTACCCTTTACATTTCTGATTTATCTGGGTCTACTATGGCCCCATTTGGCACAGCTCAGCTTCACTAGTGAAGCTGTTTTTTTTAGATTCAGCTTCACGAGCAGCTTCACCGGTGAAGCTAAAGTTGTTTTAGAAAACTGTTTGGCAAAACAACTTCACCAACAGCTTCATGCATGGCTGAGAGAGGTCAATTGTCCAAGATGCCCCTGTCTACCTGACTTGTTCTAACATTTGGAGTTGTATATTTGTATATGGTCATATGAATTAAAAAATAATATATTTGAATGTGTATGAATTAAAAAATTAAAATAAAAAAATATTAAAATACGTGAACGGGAGAGAGCGGTGCGTACGCGAAAGAAAAAAGTGAACGGGATTTTTGTGAACTGAGCGGTGCGTACGCCTGAGGGAGAGAGTGGCAAATACGTGTAATTTTTTGTGAACTAGAGGGGCATTCGCTTCCTTGGAATATGGGCCTGAGGGAGAGAGCTGTGAAAAGCTACTTTTTTCAGCTTCACCTCTCCCTATTCCTTTGTGAGAGCACAAAAAAAGGAGCTTCATGGGTGAAGCTATTTGCAAAAAGGGTGTTTGGCAAAAAAAACAGCTCACAACAGCTCATGAAGCTGTTGGTGAAGCTGTGCCAAACAGGGCCTATATCAGTCGTACGATTCTAAAAGAAAAGGGTACAATTCACTCAGAATTCAGAAGTACCATTGTTCTTTGTTTATGTTGCTTTTGTGCTTATGACCTAGAAATAGCACATAATATATAATTCTCTCGATTTTTTGTGCCCATCTCCCATCAAGGAGGACCTACTTGTAACACTGTCACACTTGCATGAACAGAGGGCCACGACAAACTATGGGCTGCTGGATTCAATGTTTTAAGTGACATTCTTGGGCTGACCAATTTGGGTTAGATAAGTCGCCTACAATTGGAATATAAATTATTATTTACTTTCTTTCTGCTCCTTTGTGTATTCTTTGCCTAATTTTGTTCTAGCTACTAATATCCTCGGTTTTTTTTATGTTTCACTCTTGACTCTGTTCTTGGTCTTCCCTTGCATTTGGCTTTGGGTACACCATCCCTTTTTTATCAAGTCGCATGGCATGCACCTTTATTCAGTCCCCTCAAAAGAAGAATTGTTTCCATATTTAGCACGGTAGCACTTTTTTCTTTCAAATTTAGTCTCTAGAGGTCCGTTTTTGCAAAAATAGCCTTATTCTTGAGCTCGGTAGGCGCGACTGTAAGTTCAAGCTCTAATTAAATTGGTTTTTGTGATTAATGACAAATTTAAATATGAGACTAACTCATTTTTAGTCTCATTTGGATAAAAATGTAAAAATCTTAGAGGTATGATGTCGATTGTATACCTCTATGATTTTCACCTTTTCATCCAAATGAGATTAAACAATATCATACTCAACAAATAAGTTAGTCTCACATTTATATTTATCATTTATTACTAAAACCAATTTAATTGAACTTGAACTTATAATCCCCCCATTTTGGTGATTGGTGACAAATCCATTATCAATGACAATATTTGGATGTAAATCAACATATAATAGGAATTTAAATTATTGAACTATATCCATGCATGTCACTAAGCAATTCGAGCATTATGCATATGATAATGACATGCTTGTGTACACGATGTATATAGGAGACTATGCAAATGAAACTATGAATGAAATGCTCCTTCTCAAGACATGCACTAACTAAGGTGAAATCATAAGATAATATATCAATCATCCAAATGTGGCAATTTGCCTACAAAAATCCTTCTCCTTTTGGTATTTGTAACACCCCACCCACCCTCTGGGTCTAGAGTGTTATCACCATTGCATACTCTTACCATTCCATTAACTACTAGAAAATTTTAAGCGAACACTAATTTATTTATGTTGCAGCGACTAGATATATCATAGCATTTCTAGCGATTACTCTAGCATACTAGTGGAGTCTAAAAATATGCTGATAAAAGATGGTACAAGGAGTGCTGTTAGTTCGTGAAATTATTCATGTGCTACTCCCGCTCGTGCATGACGTCCTCAACAGTCACCTAAAAAACAACAACAAAATAAGAGTGAGTCCAAAGACTCAGCAAGTACAAAACAAAACAGTAAATAATAGGTTCACGAATCAGTCCATAACCATCATAGTTTCATTAACCACTTGTTTCCATTTAATCTCTTTAAGTTCTCATCAACCAATCATCATGCATATGCACATGCACCTCTTTCTTATCTCTTTATCCTATACCGGTATAGCAGAGCGAGCACTCATCGATGCTCACCCAGGCTCGCCCTATTTCCATGCGGGGTTCACAAGCCTGTCCTTTTACATACGGGGATCATAGTACCCCGTCATTTTCATACGGGGACCTCAATCTCCACTCCTGTGGAGCGTCCACACAAAGTGGACCAATGATACCACAACACTATCTCTTTTCATGTCATGCATGCAATACAAGTTCTCCATTTATGCATATCAACATGTCATGTCTCAACAATTGTGATTCATCATTCATCATCATGCATCTAGAAATAATTAACTTACCACAACATGGTAAGCAATGCACCATTATTCATCTAACAGCAAACACTACCTAAATTTACCGTTTTACCATGCACTTGCCCGGTTAGTCTCAGGGACGATGCGTGGACGGCTCCGACCCAAAACCTACACCTAAACAAACGTCAATCTGACTTAACACATCATAACGAAACTAGTGCTTAAGCGAGCGACAACAACTCTACGCGCATAACCTGACTCTGGCATAAAATGCACGGGTTTTAAGGACTTGTCGTGCAGGTACCAAACCCCCCATCTTTCTTTTCTTTTTCTCCCTTTTTTCTTTTCTTTTTTCCCCTTCTTTTTCTTCTCTCTCTTTCTCTTTTCTTTTTCCTTTCTTTTTTCTTTCTTTTCTTTTCTTTTCTCTCCCTCTCCTCCATTTGGCTTGGCCGAACCAGCCTCTCTCCTCTTCCACCTCATTTCTCTCGACTGCTCGGTCTGGCAATTCCCAGGCGACGCGGCGGCGCACTGCCGAGCTCGGGCTCGCCAGCCCTGGGCTCACCTCCGGCCGACCTCCGCACGCCCCCCGCCTTCCCCCTTCCTCCCACTTTCTCTTCCTCTCTCTGTCCCCCGGATCCAGCCAGCCATGACTAGATCCAGCGCCGTCTTCCCTAGATCCGGCTGGCCAAGACTAGACCTGCCACCTCCCCTGTGCGCTCACGGCGGCGAGGCACTGGGCATCGCTGCTCGGTCAGCACGGCCTTCGGCTGTCGCCCTCGCGCCGCCGTGGTGGGCCCCTAGGCCATGGCCCTGGACTTTGACCTCCCGACGCTGCTCCTCCGGTCGTGGCGCCCCCTAACCAGTCGTCCTTGACGACGTTGGCTTCCCAAGCCGACGCCTGGCTTGGCCATGGCTGCGCCGCCGGATGGCCACCAGGTGTTCCCCTTGGCCATGGCTTTGGCCAAGGCACCCATGCTTGGCCTGAGCACCTCTACTCTACTACTTCACCGAACGGTCCATCTAATTCTCTCTCCTTTATTGCATTTTGATTTGGCTTCTATTTTTGGTTTTCCTCCTACTCTTATGCGCAAAGATTTTGGGAAGGCCTACAGGATCACCATGATAGAACTCGGCGGGGGAACATGTGCCGGGGAGCATGTTCCTCCGACCATGGGCGTGTGGCGATTCTATGGGCTTGCCGCCAATGGCATGAGCAAAGCTGGTTGAGGTAACCTCGATCGGCTATGAGGTAAGGTGAAGAGGAAGGCTTACTAGTTGTCAGCTGAGGATTGGCAAGGATCGTGGACGACGATGGTGATGGCCGTGTTGGGGTTCAGATGGTCCCTTCTCTTTCCGTTGTGGTCGACCACGCCCTTGCTCCTCGTCCTTCAGGCTTTGTCTTCCTCACCTCATCTCTGCTTGGCTGGCTTGCTATCGCAGTCCTGGCTCCTCTCCTTCGTCTTCCCCTCCACCTCTGGCTCCTCTCCTCCGTTCTCTCCCTTACAGTCTTTCTGTGGTGGTCATGGGAATGGTTGAGCTCGGTTTTGGTTGAACAGAGGAGGGGGAAATGGCTTTTTGCTTTGCTCTTGCCGTGGGTGAGAGGGAAGAAAGGAGAATGCTGGGAGTGAGGCTTCTGTGGCAGGAGTGGCTACGATTTGGGTCAAATGGCCATGACTCTCTCTCTCTCCGTGTGCATTGTCATTTATGCCCTTCTCTTTTAGCCTGGGCTAAGTATGTGCCTCATGAACCTTTTGGTCTAAAGGTAACTCTACACTGTTTGGGGTTTTATTTATTATAGCAGGTAAGTCGGTAAAAGGGTAAGAATGGAATTTTTACTGGATGATGAGAACCCAAACGTGAGACGGTGCCGACTATCCATGGACGGTTTGGGAACCTCTGCAAGCGCTACTTATTTGGCATTCTAAAAGCTGATGGGTCTGACGGCAAAACTCTTCTTTATCTCTTTTATTCTCACTTGGATTGTTTCATTCCTCGCTTTTCTTCTCCTTTACATTTTGGTGGTATTATAGTATTAATCACCAAAAATATAAAAGAAAGTTAAGCCAAAATTGAGTCTTTTCAAAATAAAAAAGCTTGGCAATAAATTCATCTTAATTTAGTCATAAAGAGTATGAAATAAATTGCAAAATGTTTTAATAAAAGCTAAGAATTCCATGAACTCCCTCTTTATGGCCTAAAAGGACACAACAACTCGAAATGAGGCCATATTTGACTTACGCAAGGAAATGATATTTGAAACATATTCAAATAAAATCACTCGTGAAATCTTCTCAAAATACTTTTTTCAATTTGAAAAACAACTTATTTTCTCAATGACCAAAGAGATATGTGCTTTTCAAATCATATTGAGCTCAAAAAGATATAACCAAAGCTCCTCAATGTATTGGGAAAAGTGGAGAAACAAGCTCTAAAAAAATCTGAAATAAAACATGGGGCTAGTCCTTACAAATACACTTAAATTTTATTTTAGAAGGCTCTCCCAAATGTCAACTATTTTGAAGATATGAAAATCATAAAGTTTTATAAAACTAAATGTTAAAGGTTTTTGGATTTTTCATTCTATTTGAGCTTATAAAGATAGTTGAAAAATTGTATAAAAGAATTCAAATAAATCTGATAAAAAATTTTGACATAGAAAAACTATAGAGGGTCAAATGTAAAAATTATATCTTCCTAAAATTATAAATCCATTGGAGATACAAAAATTACAAATCACCCTGAAACCATGCAAAACTCTGAATTTTTAGCATTTGCTCAAAATGAGAAAAAGTCAATTTTTCAAATCAAATTAAATGTTTTTAAATTTGGCAGCAACAAACTTTGGACTCCAGATAAAATTTTCCAACAAAAATTTTCGAAAAAGGAGTCTTCATTCAAAAGTTATGACAAAATATGTTTTCTTTGCAATCTTTTACATGATTGCAAGACACATGTCAACATGTATTACTCAGATCCAAAATATAAGTTGAACACAAAAAAATCTAGCTTTAGAATTTTGGCAATATGCACATATTCTTATATCTTGTTGCATTCCTCGGATCCAAAATACAGGTTGAACTCTACCAAAAGTTTGACCTGAATATGTGCATATATTTTTATTATACATTCTTATATGCACACATTTAGAAGAATTTCACTTTATGTATTGTGGTTTTATTAGTACTAATCCATATTTTTTTTTCTACATATATTAGGGATCTCTACTTTAAAATATATCCTTTAAGTATATAAAATATGTGTAGTTCATATATACCCATATTATTTTATATTTAATTATTTTCAATTCTGATGGTTATCATCAATTACTAAAAAGGGAAAGATTGAAGAATATAGACACATCATTATGAGTTAATGGTATGTTTTGGTAATTAATGATAATCACATTGTGGGACTAACAATTTTCATGAATTGAATAAATAGGTTATGTTTCATGATGATGAAGACTTTAGATTGTTTAATATGTTGAAAATCATCAAATCAAGGTTCGAGATGGAAGATGGCTTTATGAGTTGAAGGCCATCAAGAAAATGCATTTTGTGTTAATGCATGTTAAAGAGAAGATGCATTATATGTTGATGCACATCAAGATCCTAAGAAGAAGATGATCATGAGTTGATCATCAAGTCAAGAGAAGACTCATCATATGTTGATAGAGGACACTTGAAGAATGCATCATGGGTTAAGACATATCAAGACAATGACCAGTACTTGAAGTGAAGATGTGAGTCATCAAACTTTAATATGATGTTCAAGGCAAAGGAATAACTAGTTACAACTACGGTTGTGTTCTTAGTCTTTTACCGACCTTAGTGTTTGGTTAAAAGACTGGATTGTCAGTATAGATTTATTGTACTATTAAGAGGGTCTTGTCTAGTAGCTTGAATTTCATCATGTGTTGATAGTTCAATCCCGCTTGCTCTAGCTCTCTGTGGTATGATGCTATAGTTTGTAAATGTGTTTTATAACCACTGCCCTTTAATCTTTGGTTTGAAGACTAATGTTCAGGGAAAGAGGCGTTTCCATTTTGAAAGCTATTGGCCAAGGCTTGAGGGGTTCTTGCAGGAGGTGCAAAGCTCCTGGTGCAAACCAATTGTAGCTTCCTGCCCACTGCAAACCCTTTCCCTCAAGATGGGAAGACTTGCTAGGGACCTGCAATCTTGGAGCCAAAAGAAAATTGGAAATGTGAAACTGCTGCTCCGGTTGGCCACGGAAATCTTGCACCGTCTTGAAATTGCCCAAGATGCTCGCGTGCTGTCCAACGAGGAGGATTGGTTGCGGCGGCAGCTGAAACGGCACGCACTCGGTTTAGCATCCCTGGAGCGCACAATTGCTCGCTTACGCTCCAGGTTGGTTTGGTTGAAAGAGGGGGATGCAAATACTTCCTTTTTTCATCAGCAAGCTAGGTACAGAAAGAGGAAGAATTTCTTGGCAAAACTACAAGTGGGAGATAGTCTTGTTACCGGGCATGAGGATAAACAGCATGCTGTTTATGAGTTCTACTCAAGCCTGCTCGGCACCGTGGCTCAAAGACAATGCTCCCTGAACCTGCAGTCCTTTTACCAAGAAGCTCTTGATTTGTCAGCTTTGGAGCAGTGTTTCTCGGAGGATGAGGTGTGGGCAACAATTAAATCGCTTCCCTCAGATAAGGCACCGGGTCCGGACGGATATACTGGTCGTTTCTTCAAAACTTGTTGGAGTATAGTGAAGGTTGACCTTATGGCTGCTCTTAATAGGCTGTTGCAGGGTGATGACAGTAATTTGTTCCTTCTTAACTCGGCATACGTCATTTTGCTCCCAAAAACACCAGAAGCATTGCAAATCAGGGATTACAGACCTATAAGCTTGGTTCATAGTTTTGCAAAGCTTGTCACCAAAATCCTAGCCAATAGGTTGGCTCCAAAACTCAAGGACATGGTGTCTTCAAATCAGAGTGCTTTTGTTCAAGGGAGATGTATCCTTGACAATTTTATTTTGGTCCAACAAACAGCCAAAGTGCTACATAGACAAAGGGAACCAAGAGTTCTTCTCAAGCTGGATATTTCCAAAGCCTTCGATTCGGTGTCATGGTCTTTCCTGCTGCAGGTTTTGAGCCATTTGGGTTTTGGTCGAATTTGGGGTAACCTTCTTACCAAGCTCCTGAGGTCCTCAACAACTCGGGTGCTGGTTAATGGTGTGCCAGGGGAGTTAATACAACATCAGCGGGGGCTTCGGCAAGGCGACCCCCTCTCCCCGATGCTGTTCATTTTGGTGATGGATGTGCTTAACTCACTAATTAATAAGGCAAGTGAGAATGGTCTTTTGCAGCCCCTTCTTTCTAGAGGACCTAGTCAGCGGGTGTCTCTTTTTGCTGATGATGTGGTTCTTTTCTTGCGGCCCTGTTTGGAAGAGTTCGAGTTGATCAAAGAGATTCTTCGGATTTTTGGAGAAGCGTCGAGGTTGATCACCAATGTAAGCAAGTGCTCGGTGACACCAATCCGTTGCCACCAACAGGACATGGAAATAGTGCAAGGATCCTTTCCTTGCGAAGTTCAAGAGTTCCCTTGCAAATATCTTGGGCTTCCACTGTCAATCAAGAAGCTCCCCAAATCGGGTTTTTACATGATAATTGATAAGATTGCTGACAAATTTCCCGGTTGAAAAGCTGCCATGTTGCACCCAGCTGGCCGAGCTACTCTTATTCGAGCAATGCTCTCAACAATTACTATTTATCCTCTCTTTGCACTGGACTTCCCTAAATGGGCCCTTAAAGCTATTGACAAGATTCGTAGAGCTTTCCTTTGGAAGGGACGCAAGCGAATAAATGGAGGGCATTGCCTTGTCTCTTGGGGTCGGGTCATGAGACCATTTGAGTTGGGCGGATTGGGAATTCTTGATTTGGAAATCCTCGGATGGGCGCTGCGCATGAGGTGGCTGTGGCTCAAAAAGACCCAACCTGATCGCCCATGGGCTGGTTTGGACATTCAGGTGCACCCCAATTTAGCAGCTATGTTCTCCATATCAATCTGTTCTATTGTGGGAGATGGCCGCATGACCCTCTTTTGGTGTGATAAATGGCTACATGGCAAATCCTTAATGGACCTAACCCCCTTACTCTGTGCGCTTGTGCCAAAGAGAACTATCAGTCGTAGGACAGTTCAAGAAGCTCTAACAGATAATTCCTGGGTTCATGATATTAGAGGCAGTATATCTTCTTCAGTTTTGGAGGAGTTCCTTGACCTTTGGGATGTTCTCGCCCGCGTGAGGCTCACTCCTGGCGTGGATGATCAGCATGTGTGGAAGCCATCCCCCTCGGGCAGTTTCTCAACTAAATCAGCGTATCGCCATTTTTTTGTGGGGGCGGTGGAGTTTGAACCTTGGAAGGAGATTTGGCGAACCTGGGCTCCTCCTCGTTGCAAATACTTTGTGTGGTTAGCCTCGCTTAATCGCTGCTGGACCGCTGATCGTTTGGCACGGCATGGTCTTGTTCACCCTGAGTGCTGCCCACTGTGTGACCAAGTTGATGAATCTATTCAGCACTTGCTCACTTCTTGCGTGTTCACAAGAAGTGTTTGGTTCTCAGTGCTTACTCTGGTGGGTCTACAGCAATTATCTCCAGGTCCTGATGATTTGGTTTTCACCTCATGGTGGCGTCAAGCTTTGCACCAAGTTCCTAAGCAGCGAAGCAAGGGCTTTAATTCTTTGGTCGTGTTGGTGGCCTGGCGGATTTGGAAGCATAGGAATGGTTGCATTTTCGACGGCGCCTCGCCCAATATCAACATTGTTTTGCAAGACATTAGACATGAGGCCAAGCTGTGGTGTATGGCGGGGGCCAAGGGCCTTTGTTCCATTTGGCCTTAGGTGTTGTGTTGATTTTTTGGGCGTTTTGTCCTTGTTGTTTTTGTTTTTTAGCCTCGCCTAATTGGTGAGGTTTTGTACGAGTCTTCTTAGACTCCTTTTGCTCTTCTTAATATAATGATGCGCAGTTCTCATGCGCGTTCGAGAAAAAAATAGTTGAGGCTCATGCATCTAATCCTTGTAAAATATAACTATACTTTGTAAATGTGTTTTTGCAAATGATTGAAGTCTATGTACTTACTCTTTGTGGCATGATCTAAGTTTGTAAATATATTTTGTAAATTATTAGAGGTCATGTATTATCTTTTGACATGGTCTAAGATTATTTGTTGCTATTTTTTGGATTTACACCATGGAAGTGACTCTTTAGATTTCTGCATTGATCTAATGTGCTTGAAATCATGCAAACTGGTGGGTTATGTGACCTTTGAATAAGCTTTCTATAAAGTCCAAGATCACTCAATTTCGACAACAGAATCAAAAGTTATGACCGTTTCTTCGAGTGTCGTCTATTCCTGCAATGCATCTCCCTGCATCTTCGGTTGGCTCAAAGTTAGAGAGCCAACCTTGATAGCTATCTGTCATCCCAACCGGTACCATCTTCAACCGCACCACCACCATGGGCAACACCAACAGATTTCACTTCACCACCATCATCCCTACAAAAAGTACGCTCCACACCGCTACCACTAACCAACCAAGATATTTTCATGCTGCCGCTTCCGTCAGCCTCGCCCCTGTTGACGCTTCTGCCCTCTCCACAAACTGCATATACACCATTTACCTCCTATATATCGCTGCAGCAGGAGTACTTGCAATCTTCGTGTACTGCCATCAGATGATATTGCCAACCACTTTTTTTAGCTCTAAAAAATACTCCTCGAATCTTCAACCACCGTGACTGTCACCGTTTAAACCCAAATAAGGAGAACCGATTTGACGGTGAATCAGTGGGCATTCTCTTACAAGTCCTATCGGTGGGTTCATCATCTAGAACCTTGTACTTCAATCAATATTTATCTGACGCCATCATTCATTCACGTGTAGTCTAACTCGGTAATGTGTACTAGTCCTATCGGTAATGTTTACACGTGTACGTCAACAAGGATTGTCGTAAGCAACCGCGCGCCTGTGTAAAACCGTGGTCGATGCTATGCATAGCATAGCTAAGCTAGTACAGGCGGCAGCTGCTAAAATACTAGCTTCTAGTTATGGTTAGCTTTTCATACTCATCATTAGTCACTCCGTAAAAATACCGTCCCAATCCATCCGAAGCCTGTGCCGCTGCTGCCTGACGCACCGAGACCAGAGAGATCTATACGTACGGTGGAAGGAACAGAACGTTCAGTAATCAGTAGGGCAAGCAGCTGAGTACGCGGCCGGTGGCTCAAGTATGTGAACGCGATTGAACGAAACAAGTTGCCGGCTACTCAGTGCCGCAGTAACGATAACTTGCCGGTTCACCGTGCACCAAAGTAAGCTACCGGCGGAAATCTCCACGCATGAGCATGACTTGTCCGATCGTTTTTTTCTCGCCGGGACGCCGGCCAGACTAAGGCGGCGGCGCTGACCGACGCGCGCGCTCGTAGAATGTTGAACGGCGGTCTGTCTGACCGATCGACCGAGGAAGCTGCACATCGCCTTCCATGCATGCACGCGAACGCTACGTACGTACGCGCGCGGCCACGCGCCCCTCGCCGCTCTCTCTATATAAAGGCGCTACCACCGCAGAGACCACGCCGCGTGCAGGGTCGGCCGCTTACATCGACTGCACGTACTAGTAGCTAGCCTGCCTACCCTGCTCGATCGTACGTACGTACGTATCCGTCGGAAACTGTCGTGACACGATGTGCGGCGGCGCGATCATATGGGATCTCATCCCGCCGAGTAGCCACGGCGGCGGCGAGCGGAGCCTCTGCGCCGCCGACCTCTGGCCGCAGGTTCCAGCTGCGGCGGCGGCGGCCGGGCAAGCCCATGAGGAATTCACGGTCCATGACATGAGGACCGGCACAGGCGTTCAATCGGAGGAAGGTAATTTTACTATTGTACAGGTGACTAAAATTATTTTATTTCTTAGTTATCTGAAGTTACACTCTTAATCACCTGAAGTTGCACCTGTAGACAGACGCACGTATACTGATCACGGTATTGGCTGCTCTTGCCTTGCATGCACAGTGCCCGCGGACGAGCCGGCGAGGAAGCGGCGTGGGGAGCGTAGGACGCTGTACCGCGGCATCCGGCGGCGGCCGTGGGGCAAGTGGGCGGCCGAGATCCGCGACCCGGCCAAGGGCGCGCGCGTCTGGCTCGGCACCTTCGCCACCGCCGAGGCCGCCGCGCGGGCCTACGACCGCGCCGCGCGCCGCATCCGCGGGACGAAAGCCAAGGTCAACTTCCCCAACGAGGACGCGCCGCATCCCGACTACTACCACCACTACGCCTCCTCCTATTCGGCCGTGGCCGCCCCCGCGCCACTGGCCTCGAGGGAGCCGGTGATGATGGAGTACGACGCCGCCGCCGTCGACATGGGGATGGGGTTCTTTCAGCCGCCTCCTTACTCCGTGCTGGACTGTGCCGGCGGTGCCGTCGTGCCGGTGTCGACGACGCCAGCGGATCAGATCACGCCAGTTGTGTACGGCCAGGACCAAGAGGTGGGAGCTGCTCAGCTGTACTGGAGCTTCGATGACATTGCGGCCATGCCAATGTGATGGCTATTGCTCAAGTAGTCAAGTTACAGATAAATTTGTCATTTCTGCGCACAGGTTTATATTGCTTAAGGCTATCTTAGGAGTGGTTTATGCTCTTTTCAACTAAAGTGGTTCATATTTCAGCGACTAGGGCTGTAAATAGGCATGTTCGACATTGGCGCCCTGATCTTGCGAGAAAGGCGAATGTTCAAGAATAAACTTGTTTCTGCTGGACCGCGCTTCATCAATCTCAGCTTCATGTGCTAGCTACTCCATGCTTAGTGATTGTACGTTTTTGTTTGTGAAGCGAGGGTTCCCGATCGACTCTCACCATTTCTGTCTACTGATTCTGAAACAGCTTTGCTCGCTTCATCGGTGTACTTGAAATATTGACCGAGCAACAGATGAAATCCTCTTAAAAGTTGAAATCGAGAACGCTAAAGAAACTTGAAATCTTTGCTAGTTCGTTTCGACGACAAGGACACAAGGTGTGTCAGAATAAAAGGATTACAGGTGGGCTGATCCACCGACTCGCCCTACTTGGGGACAAAATAATTAGGGCATTATAAAATCATAGGAATAGAAAAAATACATATGAATAAGATCGGAATGCATATGCAAACAGAGAATCAAAAAAATAAGGTTAAAGTGGATGTTTTGATCCTTTTGATTTCATAGGAATACTACACCAAACCTAAAGAATTCGATCCTTTGAATCAAACACAGCTACTCTGAATAAAACGCAAGTACGGTCCAAAATGTAGGAATAGGATTTCTGTGTTTTCCCCTTGAAAATTCCTTCCGAGGGTCATGCTAGCCTGGTAGGAATCCTAGGATGCCTTCAATTTTGTAGTTTGTAGCCATGGCTGTTTACCAGCAATTTTAATGAGGTAGTACAAAAGGATGTACGCATCATACCAAGAACTCATAACAAACGACAAAACAAAGCTCTGGACTTAGAAGTTAAATCAATTAAAAAACTCGCTTCACATTATTCAGCGATCGACAGTGGCAATGCTTTGGACGGGATGTAGAAATATTTTCAACCGGTCAGCAGCAAAGACGCTTCTATGATTCTGCATCTACTTACCTCAAAAAAATCCATTAAAAAATGAACCTTGCATAACCTAAAATCAACGAAAAATAAAAATAGATCGTTCTGATTGCGTGACAGAAAATTAGACAGAAGCATAGATCCATAATAATATAGCCTAATGTGCTCACGAAACACTTATAAATTTCTGATACAAAATGCATAACATTCAACAAAATTTAGCTGATCCCGGCACTTAAGTGATAACATAAGAACTCTCAGACTCAAAACAAGTGTTATGTAGCCCATTTAGTGCAACCACATGGATAAGGTGCAACAACTTAGACCTTAAAGCCTCTACTGTTCCTCCTTCCCCTAGCCTTCTCAAACTTCCTTCCCTTGGAGCGGACGTAAGGCTTGGTGTGGCTGTGCGGTACTCCGGGTGCAGGACCAAAGTGCTTCACAGCTTCCCTAGCATTCTTAGGACCCCTCAAGAGAACCTGTTTCAAGAAAAATCAAAATTATGAGAACACCTTGCAAATCAACTCCAAAGAACAGTAAATCGGCAAAGAGTCATTGCCCTTTAGTCGTCATAATTGACTTCCTTCGGCTAAAAGTGCAGTAAATCGGCAAAGAGTCATTTGCCCTTTAGTCGTCATAATTGACTTCCTTGGGCTAAAAGTGGATCATGCACATAGGCCTCTTTCCTCTTCGTCTTTATAACTTTACAAGCTAGTCAGCCATAAAAAAAAGGTGAAAATAATTAAAGAGTGTTTAAAAGAACATAAAATTCAAATGATGGCTGATGGCATGAACACGACTTATCCCATTTTTACAGAACAGATTTTCCGAACGAGCGGTCCGTGGCATTCCTAGGCGCGGTGCTCGGGCATAGTCAGAAACGATGTCCTGAGCGTTTCCCAAACGCGAAGTTTGGATGGTCTCAAGCCTGGAGTCTTGAGGGTGCCTAGGCGTGTGACTTCAGTAGTAGTTGTTATAGATTGCACGCATAGGCAAACAAACGAGCATTTCCCAAACGTGTGGTTTGAGCGGTCTCAAGCCGAAACTCGGACGTGCCTAGGCGCATGGATCCAGAAGTAGTGTAGGATTTGGAATTTTATTGCATCTCCTTGTTGCTTGGTGTTATTTGCCTAATGTGCATGTTGTAATGTCAAGAACAAAAGAAGGGGGAAAGTAACACTGCTTTCTATCACTTGAACATAAATAAATTCTCATCTACTCGCATGCTAAACACTAATAAGAAATTTATTTTCTAAAAAGATGAACTGAAACATAATCTGGCCTCCGTAAGAACTTGCTGCAAGGGCATGGGTAACATCGCAGAAGTGGGTATATGGAGCCCAGAAGTGATGGATCTAAAGCAGACAGAACCAAAACCGATATAGAGCCTAGAAGTGGCGAGCCTAGGCGCATATATTAGCGCAGTGGAGTGTTGGGTAAAGATTAGACCGCCCTAACCAACGACTACTTCATAGTCATGTGAGAGTAAGAAACCACCCTGAACCACCGACTATAAGTACGTGGGTGGAGATATAATAACAAAACTAGGAAAAATGTTCTATACTTTGAACTTAGCACAACATCTAAGGAAATGCGGAAGACCCAGTTTCAAAGAGCTCAGAGTAGCAATAGGTAAAGTGACACAAGCCTGCCCGATGCTAAATAAAATCATAAATTCATATCTGTCTCTTGGATCGGAAGCTATGGGGACCACTAGGGGGTCTTTCTCTTCACCGAGGTGGCTAGTAGTATTTAAAATACTAAAACTTGCAAATCCTCACTTTAATTTGATAACCTAGTTTACAAAGAAAGAAGAGAGAAAATGAATTGATGATAAAGAGATGAGTCATACAGTTGCATTTATTGCTATTAATGCTTGCTGAATATGTTGTACCAACCCTTGCTATTAAATTCCTTCGTTTGATCCCAATCCGATCAGGGAATACCTCGAGTGGGACGTAGGGTATACAGGCTCTAAGGATGCCACGTGGACAAGAGTGATCGTGTTGAGGACCAGGGCAAGATGGATGCCCTATTCGGCGGCTCAAACGAATAGGCGACCTTTAGTACCTCGTCTTCGTGCAATAGAGTATATAAATAATCTGTATCTCCCCTTTGTGTCTAGTATTTGTACTGAAGACTTTATCCCTGCGCGACTAACTGTTGTAATAATGCAAGTCTCTAGTTATTATTCTGCTTCGTAACTAAGATAAAACTTATTATTCCTTAAGATGTTGAACTTAGGGAATAATAATCCGTTGCCCATTGTCATGTTCTAAGGATAATGATACGGAAAGTCGCATGCGTCGATAAATATCAACGCAAAATTAATGCCTGAAAAACATTTGTACAATAAAAATCATGCTACTCAGCTAGTGGCATCAGACAACAAGCAGAGTATTGGTCCACACATTGCATTCAGTGTGTAGGATAAGATTATGCATCATATGCCATTCTTCCAATAATACAATACGTGGTCAAATATAAAATCAGTAAACCACTCAAGAAAACAAAAAAAAGAGCAGTACGATTGCTTCAACATTCTATCATGAAACATCAGAAAACATGTAGCTGTTCCGAAGTCAATTGTATGGCCTAATGAACCAGCAAAAGCACCCTATCACTAAGGACGTACAACAACAACAAAAAAGGTAGACGAGCAAAATTTCGGTTAGACCATTTGGCACCAAAGCAACCATGGAGTAATGCAATGGGCTGGTAAGACAACCATATATATCTATGCACCCGTTATACTTCCTTGGCCTTCAGTAAGGTTCCAAAGAAAAAAGTAACCGATGCAGGAGCATGCTCGAAACTAATGATGATAAGTAACTTTGAAATCTTCAGGAATCACCTACAAGGATGTCTCGTGCAAGGCTAACTTGTATGAGGTGAAAGCACATGGACAATTAAAAGGACAGGCAAGCTCTCCAATGCATTCCTGGAAAGAAGTGCACAAACACGCAGACACTCAACACAGCATCAGGTTCTGACCGCTCGTCTGCTTTGTTCTCATCATTGAGACAACAAGAGGATTGAGAAAACATTTCATAAGGCTGAAACGCTGAGTTCATTTAAAGTAGTCAAATTTCTCATGTAAACTTTTAGTCTTGTACTGTTTCTTCAGGTGCAGAATAAACAAGCGTAACAATGTAGGTGGAACATCAGAAATATTATATAGTCAGATAAGTCTCAACAACAAAATCTTCGAGTAACAAAGATAGCAAAATGCAGAACCTACTCCATATCTACCGTGTGATAGTTAAAAGCACAGGACGAGAATACAGTGAATTGCCCCACTACAGTGCATTCCCAATAAAGCATTTTTTTAACCGTACAACAATATTGGACTCCCATTACGATGCTCATATGCAAACTGTACACCAACTTACGAGCATTAGAACACAGAAATGAGCAACAGAAATTACCGTGTTCTGACCCAGAGGCGCACGGAGCGCCAGCTGGTCAAAGGTGAGGCACTCGCCGCCGGCATTCACAATCCGCGCCCTCGCCGTCTCAGTGAACCTGAGCGCGGCCACGTTCATCGCCGGCACCTCGTAAACCCTCTTGTCGTCAGTAACGGTGCCCACGATCACAGCAATCTTGTTCTCCTGCATCCCCACAAGCACAAAGCCGAACAAGGTCATACAAAATCAAACAAGACATGCACCAATAAACCAAACCAAACGAGTATGGAGCAAACAAATACCTTGCCCTCCATGAACCTGACGAGGCGGCGGAGCGAGAGCGGCGGGCGGTTGGTCTTGCTCATGAAGAGCCGCTTCAGGATCACGGCGTTGAACTGGCTCTTGGTCCTCCGCACCAGGAAGCGGTACAGCTGCCCACACACAGATCGGGACGCCACGCCATTCAAAATCCAAATCCAAGCACGAATGGCGAGGCCGCCACCGGATAGGGGTGGAGGTGGGACGTACCTTGACGAGAAGCTTGAGGTAGACATCATCCGACTTGGGCGCGGTGCGCTTGGTCTTCTTGTTCCGGCCGCCGGCGACCAGGTCAATGCCCTGCGAGGAGAGGGGGAGATGGGTCAGCTCAGGTTCATGGTTACGGAGATGAGCGGCGAAAGGTTGGGAGAGGTTACCATGGCTGTGCGCGGCGGGAGTGCTGCGTCGGCGGCGGCGGCGGCGGCGGAGGGGTGGGTTCTAGGGTTTTGCGGGCGAGACGAGAGTGAAGCTTATATCGGGGCTGGGTGGTGCGGTGGACTGGGCCCGATTGGGTTTGAGCCCACTGGGTTTAGTTACCGGGCTGTGTTGCGTCAGATACTCGGATGTTGCCATCTTGACTCTGGGGTCTTCTCGTCCTTTTTGTAAGAGAATGCTTAGTGCTCTCTTCATTTCCTTTTACAAGACGTATTTTGCTTGGACATGGAGATTAAGAAGATTAAGGAGTGTATAAAACCAAAATAATGGTAGATAAACATGACCATGTGTTCATGGTGTTAATGTCTTGTGAATAAAAGGGAGGATAGTTTTGTGAGTGTTTACTCATAAATATTTAAGAGAGAAGGAAGATTAATAAGGGCAAAAGAGAACAAAATCTTTAAAACTGCATACACACCTTATATTTTGACACAAACTAGTAAAAATTATAAGCCTTATATTTTGAAGCGGAGAGGATATTAAAGGCTTGTTTGGTAGAGCTCTAAATTCTGATTTTTCATCTTCTGCTCCTGATTATTTAATAATCTACTTTTCTGATAATTTGGAACTGGCCGAGAGAAGTGTTTGATAAGAGGTTAGCTCCCAAAACCCAGAAAGAGATGATTGGAGGCAAAAGACCGTGTTACCCTTGGTTATTAACACTTGTAGCCTATTTGTTACTTACTCCTTCCTATTTGTACATAAATTTCTGAAATTTCTTTACAAATGTCACATCCATATAACATATGTTCATTTAAGCGACTGAGTTGATATAATTAACCTATCCCAGAAGGCTAAACACATTTTCAAATCTCAAATATAATCGCATAAAGAAAGAAGTAAATAGATATATTAATGCAGAAATTGATACATTGTCAAATGTGACATTGTACAAACTAGAGTACAGGAATCTTATTCTATACATTATTCTCAAATGATAACACACTATATCTAACATAATCTAGCTATACATTGGTCCATCATACTTCTGCTGTCAAGCTATACATTGGTTCAACTGACCTGCAAGAAAAATGATGATCACACTTTTGTTGTCAAGCTATACATTGGTTCAGCTGACCTGCAAGAAAAATGATGATCATATAAGTAAAAGTTGTATGCTTTAAAATCAAAGAATTTAGCAAAAGGTATATCACAATAATTTTGAGATGATATACAAGTCCCAGCATGGAAGAGCAAAGGATTACCTAGCACAAGATTGACATTACCAATAACTTGATTTTTCAATCCAGCTTCACAAACCTGCATAAGTAGCATTATCTTTCAAAAAGAATGACTAAAAATATGTGAACAGACCGCTTTCACTAAGGAAAATAGAATCTTGTATTCATTGTAAAGTAAACACAATCATTGTAAAGTAAACACAACCTAATCTCACAAGAAAAAAAAGAAGCAGACAAAAACTAGTTTTTTACAATTCTAAGGAGTTTGCTCTGCATCACATAAACCGAAATACAGAGTGCTTGGGAGATTTTTAGAGGTGTTGGGAGTTGGGAAGCATAATTGATATCAGTAGATCATCTTAAATAACCAGTCAGACCTTTGCGTGAGAAATTTTTTCCAAAAAACGTTCTCACACTAATGGGGGGAAAATCTCATTTTCTGTGTGGCATTTCAACAAACATATCATGAGAAATGTGGATCACACAAACCAATATCTCCAGACCCTACCACCACGCATGGACAAGAGATTAGATTCAATTTTATCACATATGTAGTTTACCAAAAGGATATCGTTGTTGTTCCATTAATAATACCCCATGGACAACATCGTAGTATGGAGTTCCGGTAGTACTACGTGAACTCCAACCGATCTGATCGAGAATAAATTTACTAAATTTAGAGGCTTGAGGACTGGGGTGGGGTGGAGGGGAGCAACTTACACGGCATCGATGTGAATCCATACTGCTAAAAAGCAATTAATTTGAATGCGCAGATGTGGTTGGGGATGAAATCAGCACGGCACTGCAGTTGGTAACGAAGAAGCACACCATGACCGCATAAATGAAAACAAGGCATGATAACTTAACTGCAAAGAGAAGGTGGAAACTTAATCCAGATCCAAGCAGGGAAACTTTTACCGGCCGATAATCAACCGAAAATCGGGATTATCGGAAATATCGGAGCCCCCCGGTTGAACTTTGTATCGGTTGAAAATTTTCGGTTTTGCATGGTTTTTGTCAAATACAAAGGAAATTCATAACCATTTGTAATCATATGAGTGTGTAGCTGGGTGGTAAGGCCTGTATGCTTTGGAACAGCAAGTCCAGGCTTAGAACCCTAGCGGCATTCTTTTTCATTTTTTCGTTTGAACTTTAAAAAAAATCAAGTTTTGATTTGAAAATTTCGGCCGAATTTATCCCAAATTTTCTGAAAATCGAAAATATCGCTAATTTCGGACCCCTCCGATAAAATTTTAATTCCAGTTTTGAAAACCCTGGATCCAGGAACAAACTATCCCCTGAACACATTCTAAGCCAAAGATTTGCACATTCCAAGCCAAATACTGAAATTTATGTTCTACACATTTTGCTGCGGCAAGATTAGGGTTAGGGAGGTGGTAGGGGATGGTAACCTCGATGAGAGCCACGGACAAAGGGGATGACGGCGAGGTTAGTCGGCGGTGTTGACATCGGGGGTCGGCGGTATTGAGATCGAGGGTCGATGGCGGTGTTCAGGTCGTGGGTCAACGGCGATGTCAAGGCAGTCGGTGCGGGTCTTTGGGGATGAGGGGGCTAGCGAAGGCGGGGACGAGAGGGGGTTAAGAGAGGCAGGGTAGGGACAGGGCGGGGGGGCGAGCGAGACAAAAGGTAGATGTCAAATTGCAGGTAATTATCTCTAATTTTAGAGATGTCATATCTAGTAGCTTGAGTCTCATCATATGTGAAATAAAAAGGAGATCGGATATTACTTGGACGGTCAAGATGCGTGGATACCCCTTCACTTAAAGGTGATCTTAAAGGCAAACAAGTTAAACACTGAGTTACGATGAATCGACGGTGGATATGAACTCATACCCCTTCAATCACAATCGTGCAATGTAGAAGCAATAGAGTAATCACTGTTTACCGTTAAATGGTTTTCACTCAATGTAATGACTTTGTCGCTCTTAATCAGACTGGGCCAGATGCGGAAGATATAAGTAGCCGCCGGATGTAACGAGGGGCTATGTCCAAAAACCGTAACTATTTTCATATGCCATTACTTTCCCCAATTCATCTTCGTATCGTTTGTTCCTTTTCGTTCTCAATTTCTTACCAGCAGCTTTGATTCTAGATTCCATTCGGATTCCACATCGGGTCCTAACAAGGAGGGGTAGCGCGGCGAAGGGGTCGCCGGAGGCAAGGTGGAGAACGGATTCAACAGTGGGCGACGGGCTGCTGCAAGGAGGGCGGGGCTACAACGACCATCGACATCGCCGAGTATCGGCGGTGGCCGGCAGGGAGTTTGGGGGTTCGAGAGAGTGGGGGCTGTCGTGCCACCCACCTCTGTGGGCCTTGCTAACGCGCCATCAAGAAGGGCCTTGTGCTCGGTTCGCTCAGACCGGCCCAGCATAGTTGCTGTCACAAAAATCAGCCAAGCCTTTTTGCTTCAACCGGTTTCAAATCCTTCTGCTTCCGGTTTCTGGTTTCTGGCAAAGCCATTTAGAATATATCGATTTCTTAATTTTAACTCTTTTGGTATTTTGGTTTTTTAGCTTTTTCTCTCTTATTTCTTTGCATTCTTCTTGATGATATGATATTGATTTTTATTTTTTTCTTATTTTTTATTTTTAATCGAATGTTTTATAAAAAAACTAACCATCGTTATAATACATTTTACTTATTATAATGTAATTTCAGTCGAAAGTTAAAAACGGAAAGCCCGATTGGAGCGGCCCCTAGGTAAATCTGTGAAGCGTGCTTGTCGATCAAGTGAATCTCGTACCGTCGTACGAGTAGTAATCAGCGAAGTGTGCTGCGTGTCATGTATGTACTCCTCGACAACCATCCATCGAGTTTTGCTACTGGGAATTGTACCTGCATGTGATGCACTTGTTTGTTTTCTCTTTTTTCTTTTCATTTAATTGTAGCTTGTTGCCAAATGTTATAACAGGTACTTTAGTTGTTCCTTATATTCATTCTTTCCACGATTATTACATTAATATTTTTTTATTTGCTTAGCTAATGCCTTGATTTTTTTCTCCCACGTAATCAATTCATCTAGCTCTACCACTGGAACATTATTGATGAGCTATTTAGAACATCATCAATAAATTATTAGAACATTAAACCAAACACGTGGAACATTGATCCGTCTCCCATATGACTTAATGCGCGGAACATCATCAGTGAATTGGTAGACCATTGAAATTATACGTGTGAAACATGTTGGAAATTAATCTTGACTTGTTGGTATTTTAGTGTCTTGCATGTGTTTGCATGTAGCTATAGAGGACTTGTGCGTTGTAGCTACCGAGTCATCAGGAGTTGTGTGAGGCTGTTTCGGTGTGGTGGCACAAGAAATGGTCTTGATCTAAGATTGTAGGATCAAGTGTTAGTTTAATGTGTGCTTGTGAAGAATCAGTTGGCGAGGCCGCGGCTTGCGCGCGAGCATTCATCATGGCGTGCATGAGTGAGTTCGTTAAGTAGTGTGCATGTTTTCTAGTGTATGAGGACCAGCCGAGTCTCTGGAAGTGTGATTGCGCTATATATTCCTATGTACTTAGCTTGGTAGGGTTAAAAGGAGTGAATAAAAGAAAGAGGAAAAATGGTTGCTAAGCAGTTGCAGCACCGTCAAGTCTCTGTACGTGTGTTCCTTCTTCAGTGTTATCTCCTCCCACATGTTTGCGTGTGTGTGCTCTCATTTCTGTTAGCTTCCAGAAAAACTAGTGTGTGTGTGAGTCCATCCATTCTCCATTTGTGTGTGTATTCCTTCATTGAGAATCTCGTGAAAGCGTGAGTAGTTCCTACTGAGGATTCCCAACAAAACATTATATTTTATATATTGGTGTTGTACCTTTCTTTTGCGCTTGGGGGGCTAGATCTGAGAGAGAGAGAGGAAGAAGTAGGGGCACTGACCGTCCGACGGCGTGGAGGAGGAGGTGGCCATCTCGGGTTCGTCGGTGTAGTCTGCGCACGGGCAGCGACGGTCGGGGAAGAGGTCGGTGGCGGCGGCGGCGTAGATCCGGCGACGTCGACGGCGATGGTGCTTCCCGCCGCTGGCTGCGCACCCTCTGATCGGTTAGGGTTTTTTTGTGTCGGTGGGATGTGCGGCTCCGGTCAACCTCGTAACGCGAGCCGTCGGCCCCCACCCTCTATTTATAGCGCAGCGCGACGGGGGCCCATCAGCCATGGTTGGGCTGGGCGCCCCCGATCAGGGCGCGGATCAAGGCCCGATTAGCCGTTGGGCTAATCGGATGAGATCAATCTAACATTCTCCCCCTTGATCTCAATCTATGCTTTAACTTTAATTACTTTTGACTTTACTCATTCCATCACAGATTAGTGCATAGAACATGTCTCATCGTCACGGTCAATTGCCGATAGATTTAACAGCTACAATACACCTCGCTGTTCTGAAATAGTTACTTTAATCTTTTGGGCCATCTTTTAGTCCAGGAATCATAGGCTTTCCCTTAAACCCATGCCGGCTACATGTTCTCTGAACACGTTGGGTGGTAAGCCTTTAGTAAGCGGATCCGCTAACATCTTTGCGGTACTTATATGCTCAAGACTTATAATTTGATCCCGAACTTTATCTTTCACAACATAGTACTTTATGTCAATGTGTTTGGCAGCACCACTTGACTTATTGTTGTGGGCATACGTTACTGCGGGTTCATTATCGCAGTACAACTTAAGTGGTCTATTGATGTCGTCAACCACTTTTAAACCGGGTATGAACTTCTTTAGCCAGTTCACCTGCCCCGTAGCCTCATAACATGCTACAAACTCGGCATACATTGTGGACGATGTAGTGACGGTTTGCTTTGAGCTTTTCCACGATATAGCTCCTCCAGCGAGAGTGAATACATATCCGGATGTAGACTTTCTATCATCTCCCGCAAAATCAGAATCTGTATACCCCACTATATGGAGTAAATCTGATCTTCTGTATGTCATCATGAGGCCTTTTGTTCCTTGCAAATAACGCAAGACTTTCTTTATCAATTTCCAATGTTCTATTCCAGGATTGCTCTGGAATCTGCCAAGTAACCCGGTAACAAATGCTAAGTCAGGGCGTGTGCACACTTGAGCATACTGTAAGCTTCCGACAGCTGAAACATATGGAACCGCTTTCATTTGATCGATCTCATACTGGTTCCTGGGCATTGAAAATCCCCATATCTGTCGCCCTTGACTATAGGTGCAGGTGATGGACTACATTTATGCATACCAAATTTCTTTAAGACTTTCTCTATGTATGCCTTTTGTGACAGTCCCAATACCCCTTTGTTTCTATCTCGGTGAATTTCGATCCCTAGAACGAATGAAGCTTCACCAAGATCTTTCATATCGAAGTTTGAGGACAAAAACTTCTTTGTTTCCAGTAGCAGATTAACATCACTACTAGCTAGTAGGATATCATCCACATACAGGATTAGAAAGATAAACTTCCCATCTTTAAACTTTGCATAAACACAGTTGTCCTCAACATTCTCTTTAAAACCAAATTTTCTTATTGTACTGTCAAACTTCAAGTACCACTGTCTTGAAGCTTGCTTTAACCCATAAATCGATTTCTTTAGGCGGCATCCCATTCTTTCATTTCCTTCCACGACAAAACCTTTCGGTTGTGCCATGTAAACATTTTCCTCCAAATCCCCATTAAGAAATGACGTCTTTACATCCATCTGATGTAACTCTAAATCATAATGTGCTACTAATGCCATTATGATTCTGAAAGAATCTTTACATGAAACTGGAGAAAAGGTCTCATTGTAATCAATCCCTTCTCTTTGCGTAAATCCTTTTGCCACAAGTCGCGTTTTGTATCTTTCTACATTCCCTTGGGAGTCATGCTTTGTCTTGTAGACCCATTTACAGCCTACTGTTTTGGCTCCTTTAGGAATAATTTCTAAGTCCCAGACTTTATTAGTCTTCATGGACCTCATTTCCTCTTCCATGGCCTCAAGCCATTTTGAGGAATTTTCGCTTCTCATGGCTTCTTCAAATGAGGTGGGATCATCATCCATTTGAAATTCCTCTGTATGATAAATCTGATAATCATCAGAGATAGCTGATCTTCTTACTCTTTGAGACCTCCTCGGGGCCTCATCATTTGGTACATCTTCTGTTTAAGGCTGCTGTTGCTCCCCCTCATCTGTGGCAATAGGTTCTATAGGATCCTGAAAAACAGGTTCCTCATTATCATTCATTGTTGCCACAGGAGGAACAATAATAGGTGCTGGCACCACAGTGTCTTGCACCGTCGGTGCAGCGACAGCAGGTAGTGTGAAGAATGGCTCTTGAATCATCGGAGTGGGCGCATACACCCGCTTCTCTTCAAGGTCAATCTCACGAGCTACCATGCTCCCCCTCATCATTTCATCCTCTAAGAAGACAGCGTGTCTCGTTTCTACAAACTTTGTATATCTATCTGGACAGTAGAAACGAAACCCTTTTGACTTTTCAGGGTAGCCAATGAAATGACAACTTACTGTTTTGGGATCAAGTTTCCCAAGGTTTGGGTTAAATACTTTAGCCTCAGCAGGACTCCCCCACACACGTAAGTGCTTTAGTGAGGGAACTCTTCCTGTCCACAACTCGTACGGTGTTTTGGGCACCGACTTACTAGGCACTCTGTTGAGAATATGAATGGCGGTTTTCAACGCCTCCATCCATAAACTCAATGGGAGTGTGGAGTAGCTCATCATACTTCGCACCATATCCATCAGGGTACGGTTGCGTCTTTCAGCTACTCCATTTTGCTGAGGTTCGCCCGGCATTGAATACTGGGCCACTATTCCATTTTCCTGTAAAAACCTCGCAAAAGGTCCAGGAACTTGTCCATATGGGGTATGTCGACCGTAGTACTCCCCCCCACGATCAGATCGGACTATCTTAATCTTTAAATCGTGTTGGTTTCAATTTCAGCCTTAAATATCTTGAATTTATCCAAGGCTTCATTTCTTTCTTTGATTGGATAAATATATCCATAACGGGAGTAATCATCTGTGAATGTTATGAACGAGTCATATCCATCCATACTTTTCACAGGAAAAGGACCACAAATATCTGTGTGAATAATTTGTAGAACTCCTGTGCTTCTTTTAGCGTCTTTTTTAATTTTCTTTACATATTTTCCTTTAATGCATTCTCTGCATTGTTCTAAGTCTGAGAACTCTAATGGAGGAAGAATATCATTCTTTACTAGTCTTTCTATTCTCCCCCTCGAAATATGGCCTAAACGACAGTGACATAATTTCGACGACTCATCTAGAGTTCTTTTTCGTTTTCTGTTTACATTCGTAGACGAGGATTCAATCACTCTTTCGCACGCAACGTTCTCATTATCACATACGACATTCACATCATCACACAATGATAACAAATAAAGCTCATTCTGTAATATGGCAATACCAACACATTCTTTATTAAACATTATTTCGCACTTGCCATTTCCAAAATTGCAATCATAACCATCTTTGTCCAAATTTGACACACTAATCAAATTCCTCTGTAAAGAGGGTACAAAAAGGACATCTCTAAGTAAAAGAGTGGAGCCATTAGCTAATTCTAATGAAAGATCGCCAACGGCTTCAACTTCAGCTTCGACTCCATTTGCAACTTTAATGCATCTTTCTTTTCTTTGCGTAGTCCTCGTCGAACGGAATCCCTGTAATGAATTAGCAACATGAACAGTTGCTCCTGAGTCAATCCACCAAGTGGATTTCGAATATTTCACATACAGGCATTCATTAATAAAGGTAATAATATTCTCACCTTTCTTAGCCATTATCATCTTTAAGTAGTCAGGACAATCCTTCTTGTAGTGTCCCGTCTTCTTGCAGTGAAGGCACTGGTCTTTGTCTACAGCAAATTTATTCTGTTGAGGCTGATGTACAGAGGCTTTGCCCTTGTTCTTTGAGAAGGGGTTACTGTGGTAATTCTTTTTCTTGTTTTCCCTCACAAAGTTGATAGAACCACCATGTGAGGTTTTGATTCTTTCCTCCTCTTGCACGCACATGGCTATGCACTTTTCCATGTCCCATTTTTCGGGCTGCATATTATAGTTGACAACAAAAGTGTCAAACTCTTTTGGCAAAGAAGCAAAAACCAAATGAATAAGGAACTCATCCTTGAGAGCCAAATCCATCGGTTTCAGTTTAGATGCCAAGTTGCTCATTCTAAGAATGTGCTCTCTTATGCCATTGCCACCGCCAGAATACCTCTCTGTTACCAGCTGCTTAATCAGCTGTGTAGCATAAGTCTTTGAAGAGCCAGTGAACTGACTCTTTATTTTATCAAGGTATTCAGTGACAGTGTCACACTCTGCAATTGAGCCCAGAATAGCAGGCTCAATTGTGTTCTTTATCACAGCCATACATTTCTTGTTGGCTGTGGTCCATTTCTTATGATCAAGGTCATAAGACAACTGTAAGGGAGCATGATCCCTCTGTCTGTTCTGCCATGCAGTGTCATCCTCATTCTGTTCCCTCACTGGCGCCAAAGGCTCAGTGGGACGTGCTGTAGTGAGGACCCAGTCCACCTCAGCCAAGATAAAAGCTAAATCTAACTTTTTCTTCCACTCTCCATAATTATCACCTTTGAGAGTGGGGATTTCTCTAATACAACTCATTAAGTTGTATCCTCCTGAAAAAATATTTCAAATACAGTGAGAACGTGACATCAAAATCATATGCCTTATTTCCAACGTTGGTCAAAAATACGACATACAATTTAAAAACAATTCTATCATACATTAAATCTACATCACCGTTGGGCAGAAATAGAAATAATGCATGAAATCAACATTAAAAGTTTATAATACTGATATTAACAACGTTGGTCAGAAAATAACAGTATCATAAATCTCTGGGAATTTTATCTATTTTTCCAAAATTAAATTCTCCCGTTGGTTCGAATTTAATAATGAAAATCATTTAACATTAACTTTTGCAGCGGAAACAATAAATTATTCAAAATAATTCATTATTCAGAAACACCATTACTGTACTCAACAATCTCTGGAAATAATTAACACGTTGGTGCAAAAATTTCCAGAAATTTTGGTTCAATTTTCATTTAAATTCATTAAGAAATGCTTCTGAAATTAAATAAACACTCTTTTCCGGGGTTTACTGTTCAAAATTCCATTTCGGCCCAAGGCAGCCCAACCGGCCACGCGCCCGCGGCCTCTTTCTCCCATGCGGGCCCAAAAATCCCGCAGGTTAAAAAGCCTCCTTTTTTTCCCCCTCTTTTCTTTCTTTCTTCGGCTCGGCCCAACAGCCAGCCGGTTCCACCGGCCCAACACTCGCCGGCCCATCAAGACTGCGACCGTCCGATCTGATCGAACGGCCGGGCACGCGCGTGGCAGGGATAACCCCCCAAACCCTAGCTCAATCCCCATTTGGGGCCGCCTCCACGCGAAAAAAACGGCGGGCGAGTCGGGCAGGCGGCTGCGCCAAGGGAGGGACGGCGGCGGCGCACGCGCTCGGAGAGGAGCGGGGAGCGGTCCCGGCGGCGCGCGCACGGGGCGGCTGGCGGAGGGCTCTCGGCGGCGGCCCCGGCCTGCTCCCTTTGAGCAGCGGCGGCCCTAAGCGGCGCCCGCATGGAGCGGCGGCGCGACGGTGCCCGCACGCGGCTCCCACGCGCTCGGCCGGCGATCGGTCCCGAGCGGATCTGTGGCGCGCTGGCCACGGCGAGGCGGGGCAGCAGCGGCCCGAAGCGGCGCGGGGACGGCAGCACGCGGCGGCGCAGATGGCCGGCGCGGCGCACGGCGACGGCGGCCCGTGAGTCCCCTTCTAACCCGCTCTGATACCATTGTTGTACCTTTCTTTTGCGCTTGGGGGGCTAGATCTGAGAGAGAGAGAGAGGAAGAAGTAGGGGCACTGACCGTCCGACGGCGTGGAGGAGGAGGTGGCCATCTCGGGTTCGTCGGTGTAGTCTGCGCACGGGCAGCGACGGTCGGGGAAGAGGTCGGTGGCGGCGGCGGCGTAGATCCGGCGACGTCGACGGCGATGGTGCTTCCCGCCGCTGGCTGCGCACCCTCTGATCGGTTAGGGTTTTTTTGTGTCGGTGGGATGTGCGGCTCCGGTCAACCTCGTAACGCGAGCCGCCGGCCCCCACCCTCTATTTATAGCGCAGCGCGACGGGGGCCCATCAGCCATGGTTGGGCTGGGCGCCCCCGATCAGGGCGCGGATCAAGGCCCGATTAGCCGTTGGGCTAATCGGATGAGATCAATCTAACAATTGGAACATTTAGCACCCACCAAATTTATTCCCTCTAACCCAATTCAAAAATATATGTATTGGAACATTATCCGTGAATGAACGGAACAGTAGGGAATAATTCGTAGAACATTTCTGGTTTAATAATGCGTAGAACATTTCTAGTTTACTATCGGAACATATGGTGTATATTATATTATTAGATAAAAATATATGCAGGCACGGTTTTATTTTAAAGATCTTATTGTAGGAAGCACGGTGATTCGAAAGATAGATCATTTGATTTTCGGTTCGGAAAAGAAAAAGGCATCTTAAATTCCGTATGCTGCGTTGGCCTATCTGGGCCGCGCGAAACACCATGAGCCTTCCACGCTTGCAGGTGAGGGCGCGTCCCAGGCCCGACTTCCTTTTCTAGAAGGTGGGCAGCGCGTGCGTCCTTGCCACTCGGGATGAGACGCTTGTTATTAGCGCTACAATTTCCAAGATCTGGTTGCTATTTTCGAGTCACGCGCGTCCAAGATCCGGCAACTTCGAGTTCAAAAAAAAAAAAAAAGATCCGGCAACTTCACCCTGCCCTTGGTTGAACTTGGTCCACTTTAAGTATGTGGTAGTTATAGGGCCTGGCACTTGGGCGAACTTGGTTGAACTTTGGATGGATTTAGGTACTTGATTGATGATGTTGCTTCAATGATGTTATGTGTGGCGATGTGTTTGATTGATATTGCTATATTTGAATCATTATTAAATTATATATAAGAATCTAATTTAAATTATCCCTGGGGTTTGCATCAAAACCATATGGGAAAGAATTTATGCTATTGTGAGCTGTAGTCTAGGGAACAATAGCTTTTTCTTCCCTAGTGCTTCAAAAAGAAACTCTAGGGATCATTACTTCACAAGTTGGATGATCCAGCCATGTGGACATTGTTCCAACTCTTTTAAGGAAAAGCTCCCCAGGGTTCTTCAAGAAAAATTCTAGGGATCCATCTTTTCCCCGTGAACCTCTTCCCTAGAGGTCGTTTCCCTAGGGTTCACACTAGGGAACTGTCTCCTACTGTTGGTTCCATGGGTTTTCAGCACTAGGGAAGTCATTGAATTCTAGATATTCATTCGGTCCTGATGAGTGTAGTCCATCCACGATCATTCGCACTCGTTTACCCTCTCTTTTAATGAAAAGCGTTCATGTTTACATTATGAAATAGCAATTTCTGATTCTAACCTCTGCTCTTGGAAAGTAGACTATGTGGCTGCTCCAAACAGCTTATGGTTATATCTTAGACTGTTGATTGAAATTATACTGTAGCAACTAACAACTGTTAGTTTTTTAGAATCATTTAATTAAAAAATAAAAAATAAAAATATCGTTATATCTCCACGGACAATACAAAAGAAAAAGAGAAAAAGCAAAAAAAAAACCGAAATAGAAATCGTCTGTTCTAAATGACTTGTCAGAAGCCAGAAGAAGCCACTTGGAGCAGGAGTTCTGTGACACACTTCTATAGGGATATATTTAACTTTTTCTTCAGAAAATAGAACAGCTTCAGAAATCAGAACTGACTGGCCGAGACGCGCATCCTCCCACCATCAAGCATAAGCCGCGTTCATAACAAGATTGATGCTCGATGCTTCTTCCCTCTGGCATGTGCGAATCCGGCTGGGAGCATAAACAAGTGCACCATCTTGCTGTGTAGCATCTAATTCCGGACCTGACCATGCAGCCAGCAGGGAGAGAGAATGAACATGCCCTGTCCGGCAATCTGCACTGCAACGGCCGTCGGTGCGTGCGGAGGCAGGGCCACTCGATGATCGCCCTAGCTACAAAACCCAACAGCGAAAGCTCGTCGAGTCGCGATCTCGTGTACTCTGCAGCCGGGCGAACTTTCCCCGTAGAGAGGCCAGTCGCACAAGCGAAAGCAAAACCAAAACCCATTGCCAACTGCTCCATCCGACTTACCTGCTCTGGTAATCGCAACGTGATACCATACTATACTATTAATTGCTGCTCCTACGTTGATCGACGTTTCGTTTCGTGGACGACGACATTACCTTTTCCAATGGCGGATATAGGTTTTCGTGATGACTTGAGCTGTGGAGTGGCCGAAGATCACTACTATCTAGTTGAACGAATGTTATGCGTTTAACTTATCTACGCTTTACACTAATAAATATCTCATACGCCTAAATAGAGCTTAGACTGCCGTAAGCCTGAATCTGACCATTACCGGACAAGGATTCCAGTGACGCACCTCGCCGGAATATCTAAGATTCTTTAAAGGCGTGCTCGCCAGCGCACGAACTTGCTCCACTTCGGCGTCTCTTCCATGGCGCAACGTGTCCGCTCTAGAGCGTTTCCTTGCCCAATCCCCGGTGGTCGAGATGGACCCGTTTCCGTTCCCATGGCAGCCGTCGCCTTTCGGCGTCAATTTCAGTGGCGTTTGGATGCCATCAGGCCACTGCAGCTAGCTCGTGTCGGCTGACTACACTAACCGGAGTAAGCAGCGGTGCGGTGTCCAAAAGCCACTGGAGCTTAGTTTGGCCGTTTGATTTCTCGCGGCCGACAAGGCAGGATCGGACGAGGCAAAGTGCTTGACGAACAGAGAGAGTAGCGCTTGGTTATCTAAGTTGGAAGGTTTGGCTTACCCTACCCAACTAAAAGCGAAGCTTTATGCGTGCTGTTAGGAAACTGATGTGAAATCTTGAGGTCAAGTAAGCATCTTCTTTTCAGCTTATGACTTCTCTCAAACAATTAAACGAGATAGTTTCTTCACAATTGTTTTAAAATAATTTATTTAGGGTGTTGATAAATACCATCTGGATATTTTCTTTCTAACTATCATCCAGATTTATGACTATTAAATTAGATAATATTTACGTTATGATTAAAAGCTATAAGCCACAGCATAAGGTTCGAGATGGATTTCGCTGCTCTGTCGCACGACACGACCGACGACCGACCGGCCGGGCGATGTGACCCCGTGCAGATACGTCCACCCTTAGCCAAAGCACCTAGTGTCCTAGCTTGTGTTACATATATCGCCATTTCTCTGAGACACTCTCCATCTTGGCATCTTCATAGCTCCCTCACAGACAATCGCGGTACAAGAAGCTCCAATTAATGGCCGACCCAAGCTTCTTTGTCGGAATCGTAGGTCAGTGTGATACTGTCATATATATGCTTCGTGACTTCATGGTTACTTTTGCTAGCTCCATTTCTTTACGCGATTTTGCTTGTGCCCATGCTCATATCAATCTGTTTCCTTTGGTTCTTTGTTTTGTGCAACAGGGAACATAATCTCCATACTGGTCTTTGCATCTCCAATGTGAGTTCAGCTAGCAATTTCATTCATGCATTTAGCAGAAACAGTAGCACGAGCTGATGGTTTCTTCTGCATGCTTTGGTGATTCGAGTTCAGCGGGACTTTTCGGAGGATCGTGAAGAACAAGAGCACCGAGGACTTCAGGTGGCTGCCGTACGTGACCACCCTCCTCAGCACCTCCCTCTGGACCTTCTATGGCCTCCTCAAGCCCGGCGGCCTCCTCATCGTCACGGTCAACGGCGCCGGCGCCGCGCTGGAGGCCATCTACGTCGCGCTCTACCTCATGTACGCCCCCAGGGAGACCAAGGTGCGGCGCTTGCAATCCCCTCACCGACCGATCTCACCGGACGGACAGCCTCGATTCTTGGTGAAACCGGTAGATGGATTGTCGCCGATGGAGACGAATTAATCTGGATGGTTTTTATATGGCTTGCAGGCGAAGATGGCGAAGCTGGTGCTGGCCGTGAACGTTGGCGTCCTTGCCGCGGTCGTCGTGGTGGCGCTGGTGGCGTTGCACGGCGGCGTCCGGCTGTTCGTGGTGGGCTTGCTGTGCGCCGCGCTGACGATTGGGATGTATGCAGCACCGATGGCCGCAATGGTATGTATACAAGATCACCCTTCAGTACAAGTACCTCGTTGCAAAACTATGACAAATTTTAAATGAAGATGGCGTGTAGAAGGTACTCAAATGTTTTTTTTTGTTGTTTGGATCACTTGAATTTTTTGGAGAGGTGCATATATAGGAAAAGGGGATTCAAATATTTTTTGTGGTTCAAAACACTCATATTTTTTTGGATAGGTGCATACATGGGAGAAGGGGAATTGGAATATTTTTTGTGGTTCGGAGCACTCATATTTTTTTTAGAGAAGATGTATACCTGAGAGAAAAATCTGAGTACTTTGAATAAAAAACACTTAAGTGATGTTTAGCACTTCCCATAAATGAATGTCTTTCACTAACATGTTTTATCCGTCTAGTTCTTTTGCTCCGTAGATTGACCTCTGAATAATGCATACGCATGCTCAAATCTCTGATGAGAGGATGCAGAGAATGCCCAACTCAGGGGACCAAACATATTCATCTCCTTCAATTTCTGACCTGTCATGAAAGATTGTTCGGTCCGACGTCATTTTCTTCGATTTATAGTAGAAACAAAAGCAGTAACATCTTTTGAGCACGCATTCCATCGTCCTTGAACCAGACCACTCACCTAATAAATCCGCATAGCCAGTGTCGCCCGATCTATCCAGCTAGCTTGGTGCCTTCGTGTCAGTCGGTTGGTGGCATTGTTCGGTGTTGATATATCATTCTTAGGTCTGTTTGAAACGCACGAATTTTAACAAAAATCCGGAAAAAAAATAAGAATCTGAAAAAAAAATTTCGGATAGTGTTTAACAAAATCCGGAAAAAAATTCACACATTTCAAACGGACCTAAAGTAGTAGAGCTTTGCAACTGACGAAAAAGAAATCAATCATGTCTTCCGGTGATGCAGAGGACGGTGGTGAAGACCAGGAGCGTGGAGTACATGCCGTTCTCCCTGTCCTTCTTCCTCTTCCTTAACGGTGGCGTCTGGAGCGTCTACTCCATTCTTGTGAAGGACTACTTCATCGGAGTACGTACGCACCATCACACTGCATGCATGTCTCGATATACCAGTACACGTCAGTCTATGCATCGACTCAAACTTGCAACTCGATCGATTAAGCTTGGGCACTGCTTGGTACTCGCAGATTCCCAACGCCATCGGCTTCGCGCTGGGCACGTCGCAGCTGGCCCTGTACATGGCGTACCGGAAGAAGAAGGCGGCGCGCAAGGACGACGGGCCGGAGGACGAGGAGGAAGGGGTGGCGCACCTGATGGGGCAGGTGGAGATGGCGCAGAGGCGGGTGCAGCTGCACAAGGGGCTCAGCCTGCCGAAGCCGTCGTCGATGTCGGCGCCGCACCACGGGTTCGGGCACAACATCGTCAAGGCTTTCTCCACCACCCCCGTGGAGCTGCACTCCATCCTGCACCAGCACGGGCGCTTCGAGTTCGAGAGCGTCAGGGACGAGGAGCCGAACGACGACGGATACTCCTACTCATCGAAGTGATAAGACTGATGATGATGGTGTGTGTGTAGTGTCTGATGAAGTGAAGTCTGTATGTGCTATGCGTGTAGTGTCGACGGACACAGCCGTGACGGCCACACACGAGACCGGTGCGGATGTGATGGGCCTACTTTTTCCTCGCTTTCATATGGAATCCGTAACGGGCCTACTGCTGAACATGAGGGTATTTTTGGATTTCTCAATTTACTTTTTCGGAATAAAAGACGAGGGGCCCACTTGTCGGTCGGAGACTTAAAGAGACAATGGAAGGGATAGTTGGCTCGGGCCAGCTCTCCTGTAGTCCTGTGTGCATGGCGTGGGGGTCGTGGAGATTGATCCCGATTCCCACGCCCTCTTCGACGACTTTGGCGGGGCCCCATGGTGGCGCTGCTTCCCTTCTCTTCCTTTTAATTGGCTCGAGCTCCTCCTTTTTCTGATCATCGATCTGAATTAAGCTCTTCCTATCTCTCTTCCTCTTCCACCTCTACCGAGTGAAAGTCCTAAAATTTTGAGCTCCGGTGGTAGCTCGATTCGGCACTCCACCTCCAGCAACCCTAAGCCTTGTCCTCGGCTTAGCCATCAGTGAGTTGTGCTTAGGTAAGGGCAGATCATGGGTACTAGATTGAGGCGACAATGATTCCAACTTTGGGTCGGGTCAAGGCTACTGCGGTGTCGATGGTGCACGACATCTAGACGGTGGCGTGGGTGAGCCACGGCGGTATCGATTTGGGTGTTGATTCCTCGGTGGCGGTTTTGTGGCTCGGCCATGACAATGGAGGTTTCAACCATGTTTTTGTGTGGTGCTTTCCTTGCCTACCACTTGGCCAGTGCTAGGTTATTGGTTTTGTGCGGTGTTCTTTGACCCTCGACCTCACGGTCGTGGTGCTTATCGGTTCATGTGGATGGCTTTGTATTTCTGAGAATCACATCGTGGTGCAAACGACAGTGATAGATTTTTTTGTAATTGTTGTTATTATGCAATTGTGAGCCTTTCTAATGCATTGTAGTATTTGGCAATATTATTCAATAATTCTGGGAGACAATTGCATGATAATTTATGGGATAATTGATTGCTCGAGGAGGATTAATGGTTTATATAAGATTAAAATGGTTTTTAAGGATATTCTGCTAGAAAATTGAGTAATTGGCAGCTACTGTTAATGCTATTTTGTATTTGTAGTAGCCTTAATCATTCTGTCAAGCAATACTTGCTTATTGTTAGTGGCGTGTTACCTTCAGTTAAGCTACTATTATTAATATGTTTGATGTTTTTTTTGAATTATCATAGCAAAGTATCTGAAAGTGCAGTTCATTACTTATTTAATTTTATTGAATTGCAATTGAGTATCGTGGCAAGTTAATTAGCTCAAAAAATATCTAAAAATCATCATTTTAATCATCGATTAGATTTAGACCACCGTGATGAGGAGACCTTGTTTAAAATAAGAGCAGCCTGATATCTGAGAGCCTAAATAACAATTTGACTATTATGCTAATTGTTCATTTGTTTTCAACAGCCCTGTTAAGCATGTTTTTATATTTAAATCACTTGGAAGAGATTTATAATCTTGCAATTATTTTAATATTACTCTAGTCATTTATTTTAATCTATCTTAGAAGTATGATTTATTACTCATTTATAATTCTAGAAATTTTTTTAAAATATTTCCTAAAATGATGTATTGTGCAGTACCTACTACCCTATTGATAAAGAGGGCATTCTTTTGGGATGTGCCTTTTGACTTTTAGCTGTAGTTTATTAATTCAATAAATATTAATTGTTGAAAGAAGCTGAAGTCAAAAACAAAACAAAAATAGGTCAAAATACGAGTAACAGGTCTAATAGACCCTCTAAAAATAGGTCTAATAGATAGAGCACGAACCATCCCCGGAGATTATTGATGTACAAGTGATTTCTTATGCTTAATAGATCTCTGTCTTCTATCTCTCTCTCAAAAGAGGGATATGTGTAGGTATGCATGTGTACTTGTGGTCATCTGTTTATCAACGAACTCTAGAATTTTTTTTAAATAATCTATTTTTTATGCCAAATTACAGTATTGTATTGGTGTTTTATTTTTTGCAGTTTTAACTATCTGTTGCTCTATGGTTGAGCGACTTAGGCTAGTCACCCAACCTGGTTGAGCGATTAGTTCAAATCACCCAATGGTTGGATGATTTAAAATAATAATATAATTATTTTATTAATTCAATGAAAATAATTATGGGGGGTAAATGGCATTTTTCTAGATAATACATTTAACAAATCTTGTTTGTAGGTTGTTTTTTTTAAAAAGGGCAGACAATGTCGGTTGGTCTGTTTGAGATTTTCATAGATTCTGAATGGTATGAAATTTGTTAGACTCACAATACATTTTATCATCATCGTATGTTGTTGTAGTATGATAAATTTTTAAAGAATTTTGTAAGGACGATTAAGGTAGCAACGATTTGTAAATAGGAAGGTAAGTGATATTGCAATGCAACAAGGAATTTATACCCACAGGAGAACTTCAGATAAATGCATAATGATAACCACACGACAGTTGATCCGATAAGGGGGCTGCATGGCATGTAGGCTAATGAACCAAGGATGATACACGCATGCTTTTAGGAAATTAGAAATACATGGGACATATAGACGAAGAAGGTCGAATTACTGCGTGAATCGTGTCCATTTGCCCTTCCTTTCGAAATCGGCATTGTAGTCCTCACTAACCGCGCTGGTCTTGGCTACCAGTTCGCGCTTTATTTCTCGCTTCTCCTCGTGAGCCTCACGCTTCCTATGTCTGCACGCCTCTAGATGAGTTTGCGTCTCCCACCGGATACGCTCGCTTCGATCTTCACTGCGCCACTGCCCTCCATCCTCTTGTGTGCTATCTGGGCATCCCACTCCTCATAGTCCAGAGTCCACTGGTCATGCGGGTGGATCTCCCAGTTGATATATTTGCAGTACGCACATAGCGTATCCGGAGATTGTGGGAAGAGGGGAGAGCTTGTTAGTGCATGCCATAGAAGAGAACTGCTAGAGGAATATACTATAACCCGTCCTTTATCGGCTGCCGGTATTGGGCCGTGTCCCAACATCGGTCAGGATGGTCCTAGGCGTAGTTACTACAACCCCAATAACGTATGCCCAAGCTCAACCACTCCTTGAACTTAAAGAACTTGCATGTGTCCCTGCACCAGCAGAGAGGGACGTCTCTTCCACGAACAGGTCTTATGGTGATTGCTCGATGAGAACGTTGAGGTATGGGTTAGGATTGGAGGTATGGAGGGCTTCGCTTCGGAGAGGTAGCCTCCTGACACGCTCTACTTGTTCGTCCTAGGCCGCTGCAGCCATTGCGAGTCGGATGATCTCTTCCCATTGATTCTCCATGCTAGCGATGTAGTGTTGCAATCATAGTATTGGAAAACACGCTGCGGAGGGGGTAGTACTTATAGGCTAAGCCAACACGGTGTACACTTGACAAGTCAAATTGGTTTGGATAAATTTGTGTCCATAAGGCAGTGGCACGTCAGACGATTTGTGGACCAATGTAGCATCATGTCTCTGTACAAAGCTGCCTTGTTTGGTCTTATCACTACATAAGGCTATCTCGTTTGGTCTTGTCACTGCACAAGATTGTCTTGTTTGTTCTTGTCACTATGAAAGGCTATCTCGTTTGGTCTTGTCACTGCACAAGGTTGTCTTGTTTGGTCTTATCACTATGAAAGGCTATCTCGTTTGGTCTTGTCACTGCATAAGGCTATCTCGTTTGGTCTTGTCACTGTGTAAGGTTGTCTCGTTTGGTCTTGTCACTGTGTAAGGTTGTCTCATTTTGTTAGGTTAGGACACTGCACAAAAGTTGTCCCTCTAGGTTTATTATAACTGCAATTATCTATAGTCACTTGTATTGATCATTATATGTCTTCCATTATGGATTCAAAAGGACCATTTTTCCCTCGCAAAATGCCTACTTGCTTGCACCAAAGAAGTAGTTGTTTGGCGACAAACGAGTTGAGAGTTTAGGCTACAAAAGAAATCCATTCATCAGGCACTTCCCCTGTATTGTTAACGATGACAGATTGATAGTACAAATGAAATTAAAGTTTGCAAATGAAGTTACAACATGATAGCATTCCTAATCTTAATGCCACTACATACACAACAAGAAGTGGTGCTGCACTTCATGTCGGTGTTCCTACTTGTCGACAGGCGCCTTGCATCTTCTCACAGTGTGGTCTTCTTGGCCACAACGGCCGCAATGTCTACCCATCGCTCTAGCTTCCCTTTCGTCCATATTGTTCCTAATGCGATGACTCGGTCGATGACCCTTCCCACCCTTCAATAGGTCAAGATTTTAGGACCCAAAATGTCCATTGCATAGACAAGGCCCACAGCTTAATGGCACCCTGCATTGGTATATTGCAAGATATACCAATGCTAGAACTAGACTTCTTTTGATTTTCTTGGAGAAGCAAGTCATGAGCTTCCTTTAGCTCCTCATAGGATTTTTGAAGAGATATATGCTCCCTCTTCAAAACCTTAAACTTTGACTTCTCTTTTCCAAGAAATTCATTTAATTCTACTAACATATCCATCACATCATCATAAGAAGGCTCATCGTCATCTAGAGTTTTTACCTTCTCCCCTTTTGCCATAAGACATGTGGGAGTGGAGAATAGTGATGAAGCTTCCTTGATGGCGATGCCGACAAGTCCCTTCTTCTTGGGAGACTCATCCTCGCTAGAGTCGGAGTTGGAATACTCCATGTCGGAATCCCACTCACCAATGTGGGCTTCGTTCTTGCCGTCCTTGTGAAGCTTCTTGAAGAGCTTCTTCTTGCCTTGATAGCTCTTCTTCTTGGATGACTTCTCCTTTTCATCCTTCTTCGTGGGGCATTGTGATGCGATGTGCCCCTTTTCGTCACATTCATAGCAACGAATGTTGCTATACTTCTTGTTGGAGGAAGATTGCCACTTCTTGCCTTTGTCATAGCTTCCTCCTCGGTTTGAGCGTCTTCTCATGAACTTGTTCATCCTTCTCACAAGAAGGGCAAGCTCCTCTTCGGAATCCTCTTCTTCATCTTCGGACTCCTCACTTGCCACCGCCTTTGCCTTGAAGGCGGTGATCTTCTTTCCTTTGGAGGTTGATTGCTCCAAGAGTTCCTCCTTGTCCTTCTTGTACAACTCATTGGTAATTAGATTACCCAATAGTTGTGTTGGCGTCATTCTTGCCAACTCCGGTGAGTTGAGGAAGAGCGTCACCAACATTTCGTACTTCTCCGGTAGATCCCTAAGCATCTTTCTCACAATATCAAGATCCGAGAGGTTAGTTCCAAGGCCTTTGAGCTCATTCACAATGTTGTTGAGCCGTGTGTACATCTCATTGATGTCCTCATGGGGCAACATTATGAATGTCTCATATTTAATCCTAAGCCGATGCAATTTTGCCTCCTTAACCGTGGATGTCCCTTCGTGTATTTTCGAAAGGGTATTCCAAATAGCGTGAGCCGTCTCAAGATTGCTCACTCTATTGAATTCATCCACGTTTAAGGCTCCAAAGAGAGCATTCATGGCTTGGGCATCTAATCATGTTACGCCCATCTTGCTCCGTTGGGTTATCGGGATCAAGAGGCATGACGTAACCATCATTTACGATTTTCCAAATGTTAGGACTCATGGCCTTTAAATAAATTGACATTCTAATCTTCCAATAAGCATAATTTGAGCCGTCAAATAAAGGTGCCTTTCCTACCGAAATCCCCTCACTAGCCATCCTTTTCTCTCTAGACGGTTAAGTCTATAAATGAGAGACCAAGCTCTGATACCACTTGTAGGATCAAGGATACCGACTAGAGGGGGGTGAATAGGAGGTTTTTAAATTTTTCTTGTTTACTTGATTAATTCTTCACAATTTAAATGACAATGATGTAAAGCAATTAATTCTATGCAATTCTAGTTAACAACTTAGCCAACTTAGCTCTGAACAATCAAATGATCACAATGAAGCAAATAAACAAGAGCTAAAGAGACAAGAGACACAACCGATGTTTTTACCGTGGTAATCGGAAACTTGCCGGTTTCCCCTAGTCCACATTGAGGTAAGCTCGGACGAATCGGACCGGCTCCACGAATTGAGCCAAGCACCTCGATCACTAATGTAACTCTTCCCCACTCCGGGTAGGCGAGCTCCAACCTTCACAATTGCCGGGTCTTCTCACAATCTTCATGAGAAGATCACCGAACCAACTTCTACCGGATCGTCCAAGTGCCGGCAAGCACTAAGAGTAATAGATCCCGGTGTTCTCTTGAATGCAACCTAGTGCCAAATGGATTTGCAATTGAAATCTAGCACTAAATGCTCAACCACCTCACTTTGATGTGCAAAGGAAGAATTGAGGTGAAATGAATGCTCTAGGGCTTAAGAAAGTGCAATGAGTCTCTAACCTATGCCCTTGTGCAGTGGTGGGGGTATTTATAGCCTCCACCAACCAAACTAGCCGTTTGGCTCAATTTCCCGCAAAAATCAGGATGAGCGGTACTACCGCCCTTCTGGGGCCGGTACTACCGCTCCCAAATCTTTGCGTCAGAACGGCTCTGTCAGACATGAGCAGTGACCGTTGGATTTGGCGGCACGGTACTACCGCCGTTGATATTTGCGGTACTACCGCTCTCCGGTAGTTTCGCAAAGTCGGCGCGGTACTACCGCTCTGGCCAAACTCCGAAGGGTCCTCAGAAATGCCGCTCTCTGGAAATTACATTCCGCTTGGGCTCCGGATCAACCGGACTCCGGAAGTACAGCTCTGGGAGCGGTACTACCGCTTCCTGCGGTAGTACCGACGTTGAAAAATCCGGTACTTCCGGTCTGGTTAAAATCCGAGACCAACCGGAGATGCTCTCTGGAAAAAACATACCGCTCGAACCTCCGGTTCTTCCGGAATCCAGAAGTACCGCTTGAGTATATGGTACTACCGCTCTCAGCGGTAGTACCGACGTTGAAACGGCCGGTACTTCCGTTCCGCGAAGATTCAACCGAGTTCGAGGGGTGCTCTCTGGAAAAAGGTTCCGCTCCGAAAGCGGAGCTACCGCTCTGCTGTACTACCGCATTTGGGCACGGTACTACCGCTCGCCGGTAGTACCGACGTTGAAAAACGCGGTACTACCGCTCGTCCAGACAGAGCACAAACTTAACTTTTAAATTGAATTTTCATGAATGCAGGATTCAAAAGATCATCCAAATGGCACTAGAAGTATGATTTCAAGTTACTAGCCAAGATCCCCCTTGATGGTACGATCATCTATCCTATAATCCGGTCTTCCACCATTCTCCAAGATCGGTAAAAATAAAATAGATCCTACGCTAAGTGTACCTTTGCCTTGGGCCACAATTTTGGATCTTCACAAGAGTTCTTTGGCTTTGCATCTTGTTGCTCATATGTGGACCAGCCTTTCACATGCTCATAAAATACGTTAGTCCCAAATTCACATAATTTCATTAATTACCAAAATCATTTTTAGGGGCCTAGATGCTTTCAGTACGATCTTCCTGATCTGCCTCAGCAACATCTACATTCGTCTATCTGACAGGCTCAGTATGCGGTGTCTGGTATTTCGATTGTGCCTCTGCAACATTAGTCACCGTGTCCTCTTCATGAACCACACACTGTGCGCCTGCGTTGCTCCCACCAACCAAACGATAGCCGTCAACAGGGCCTCCTGTGACTCTCTTTAGACATGGTTGCACAGTAGCATGCACTTGTATCCATGTCGCCGGCAGCCTTCTGCAAAACCCGTCCATGCAACCGTGCACATCAGTCTCCTCAACTCCCACCAAATTTGCATGGCAGACCGACTCCAAAGCCCACGTAGGACAACATTGCACACCTCGGGGTCCAAGGAGAAGCTGTTTGTGAGCCAGTGCAGGACATCTCCGATTAGAACATTCTCCATGTCTGGGTGTACCAAACTAAATTGCGGGAAACCACTCAGGTCAACACCATATGGACCTTCACGAATGGGATCAACACCATAATGCACTTTCAATCTTGCGGGCTCGAACATGACTGATTTTTCACTACAAATATTACCATTTGTTAACATACATTCACTACATACGTGCTAAACCGATAGGTAGTGACATGTTACATACATTCGGATGAGAACAAGAATGGATGAGACTATTACCTTCACACGAAGACCTCTCTTCTTCTCAACGAGCTTCCTTTGTTTTCCTCTCTTCCCTCATGAGCTCCTCTCCTTCTCTCCCTCTCCCAAGCTCATCTCCTCTCCTTCACTCTCTATACCGAGCTCCTCTGCTTCTCCCCCTCTCCTTCTCTCCCTCTCCAGAGCTTCTCTACTTCTCCTCTCGCGACCTTCTCCCCCTCTTCACTTCCTCTCTCTTTTGATCCCCCTTTTTTCTCCACTCTCAAGCTCTCTTGTTCTCTTTCAAGAGAAATGGTGAGAGATACCGTGAGAGGGTTGGGTCAAATTAAGATGGACGGGATGGCAGCAAGTAGTCGCTCCACTGTTGGGCGACAGGGACTAGTCGCCCAACGGTGGAGTGACTTGGCCACATGTCGCCCAAACATGGAGCAACAGATGGTCAAAACTGCAAAAAAAACATAGGTATAATACTATAATTAGGAATAAAAATTAGATTATTTAAAAAATGACGAACTCTATCTGATTCTGTTAGCACGCATGTCGGCATGTGTCACTCCATACCGTGGGTGCCGAGTAAGACTTAGGAAGATGAAGAGATTGGCCCCTCTCAAAACCAAGTACATGGCTCTTTTGATCAGTGTTAGTTGTCTCTCTCTATATACATGCACACACTTTACACCTTTTCTTAACTAAGACACTATGTGTCAGGTACTCTGATCTAAAATAGATATTTCTTTTATCGCATGAGAAAAATTTTCAATTTTTGGATGTCGAGTTTAACTAGTTCAAAACAAGTTTGAACTGAAATTTGAATTGCAGTTGCCTTTTTTATTATAGTTTGATTGTAGGCATGTATTGATTTTATATAAAAATCAGCAAAATATGTGATCTAAATTTGTTCAAAGTCTATGAATTCAAGTATATTTTTTTCAAAGGTATGTATTTTTCAAACATGTGTGAAAGTTTTTGATTTTTTTTTGGATATCAAGTTTAACTAGTTTAAACATGTTTGAACTAAAATTTGAACATCAGTTACATTTTTATGACAGTTTGATTGTAGGTATCTCCTTATTTCATACAAAAATCAGCAAATCATGTGATCTAATTTTTTTTTTCAAAATAATTGAATTTGAGTATATTTTTCAAAGGTTTGCATTTCATTTGAATTATTATAGATGAGTATATGCCCTAAAACTGAATTTTTTGAAAAATGTACTCGAATTTAGGTTGAACTTGCACATTTAAAATCATGGTGTCCTGACACCATGGTATCCCATTTCGGCACCCTATATAGTATAATATTTGAATTGTCATATATATATATATATATATATATATATATATATATATATATATATATATATATATATATATATATATATATATATATATATATATATATATATTCTTCCAGTATCAATATTCTCGCCTCACTTCTTGGAAAATTCACATCGTGCAGACCAACGCCCTAACACCTCACTTCCTTCATGCACGCTAACCTAGAGATTAATTAGGAGTTGTTGTGTTCCCATTAGCTTTTGGCTAGCTCTTTATTTGCATGCATCATAACCCTTGTAATATATATATATATATATATATATATAACTCAGTTAAGTGTGTCATTTCTATGAGCCTTCATGGTATCAGAGCATCCTCTCTTAGCAACTTTTTTCTCCGACCCACCACGCTTCTTCCTCTCATCTAGCTATTGGTGACACTGATGACGGCACTGGCACCGCTGCCATTAAGGCCGCCCTCTGGAAATAGGTTGTTGCTGTGGCTAGCATAAATACCTCGGTTCTAATCACTCTCAATCTCCAGGCTGCTAACTACTCCCAATGGTGAGGCCTCTTCGAGGTTGCCCTGTTCAAATATGCACTCGATGACCACGTCAAGGATGCTGCTACTTTTTCCTTTAATGCACAATGGAAGTGCCTAGATGCTCTCATTCTCTCATGGATTTACGGATCCATCTCCACTGAGCTCCTTGCCATGGTGATGCTTCAAACACCACCGCCCGTATTGTTTGGACAAACGTCGAGGGCTTGTTCCACCACAACGCTGAGACCCGTGCCATTTATTTGGAAAGTTTCAGAGCTTTGTCCAGGGTGCTATGTCCATCTTTGATTGCCACCGTAAGAAGAAAACCTTAGCTGATGCCCTCGATGCTGTTGTCAACCAATTAGCAACAAAACTCTTGTCCTCAACACCATGGACTGAACAAAAGGTACGCCTTCATGCGTACACTTTGGCCCATGCAAAGATCATTTCATACCTTCCTGGAGACTTGTTCCACCCTCATACTTGAGGAATAGAGGAAAGCTTGTGAGGTTTCACAAGCCTTGGCCTTCATCACCTCCTCTGGCAACAGCAGCATCGTCGGCACCTCTGTAGGGGGTAGCATATTCTCCGAGGGTGGCGGCACCAACAAGACTCATATTGGTGACTCCAACCATGGCATTGGGCATGGTAACAATAACTTCTCCAACAATCGCCACCGAAACCATGAAAACGATATTAGGGGTGGCGGCAAGGGTTTCACACCTTGGCCCTCAATCCAGCAACCATGGGCTGACTCCATACATATGTGGCCAAGCCTAGGACCACATCGACCCTCTCGGTCCGGATTTCTTAGTCTGCGCCCCACTAGTGCCCATCAGTGTTCACCGCTTTGTTCCCTCCACAACCCTATTTCCCGACACAACCATGGGTTGGCACACCGTGGCAAGGTGCCCCATGGCAGCCACCCATCCCACTGTCACTTTTTCTGCATCATCACTGTCATAGGACTAGAACCAACTTGTAAACACATTCAACACCATGACACTCACACCACCATCCTCTTCCAAAGCGTTCATGGACTCTGGTGCATCTGCCCACATGATATCGGAGCATGGTAATCTCTCTTCTATCTCAAATTTTTCTTTTACCATATCTCCTCATGTCATTGTTGGCAATGATTCATTTCTTCCCATTACCCATACTGGACACACCTCTTTTCACTCTCTTGCCCACTCCTTTCACCTAAACAACATGCTCGTTACACCTAATCTAATTAAAAAACCTCATTTCCATTCATCAATTCACTTTACATAATCATTATTCTGTCGAATTTGATCATAATGGTCTTTCTGTAAAGGATCTTTGAACCAAGAATGAGATCATCAGGTGCAATAGCCATGATGACCTTTACACATTTCAGTGGCCACCCCCTACTCCATGCGCTCTCACCACCGCTACCACCTCATCTGCTACCATGTGGCATCAGCGTCTTGGACATCTCGGCCGTCAATCTTTGCCATATTTAGCTAGCTCATCTCTTATTCTATTTAATATAAATATTCCAGATGATCCTTTATGTCATGCTTGTTAACTTGGCAAACATGTACGCTTACCTTTTTCTTCTTCGATGTCTCGCGCAAACAAAGTTTTTGATTTTATTCACTATGATCTTTGGACTTCTTCGATTATTTGTGTCTCAAGCTCAAGCTACAAATATTATCTTGTTATTCTTGATGATCACACCTACTATTTCTTGACTTTTCCTCTTCGCCTCAAGTCAGATGTTTTTTAACCATTGTCTTCAATTTTCTTGCCTATGCCACCACTCAATTTTGTACACCTTTCTGTAGCATTCAGCGTGACAATGGTGGCAAGTTTGATAACATCACCACACACACATATTTTCTGTCCCATCACTAGTACAAAAAAGGTCATCACAGACGGTTCGAAACTGTCATCATAGGAGATGATGGTGTCACCTTTGTGTCACGATGGTGAGACTGCACAAGACACTCTTATGACACTTACGAAAAAAATGTGTGTTATGCAGTCGACCGTGGTGTCACAACGAAGGCGCTAGATCATGGTGGTAGTCGGCGTCGTTGAGGAACAAGTTAGGAGTGGATGAACTAGTTAGGAGCAGCTAGTAGAACTCACACATCTCGGAGTAAAAGAGAGAGGGGGAATATTTAATAAGGGGTGAGATGTGGGAGGAACCGGTGTCTGCCGTTCAATGCGGAGAGAATGGACAGGCAAGATCAGAATCCTAGGGGAGATGCACCATCCGGCTTCATTAATATCGCGCAAAGCTCCCATGTCTGCTTGCTAAACTGGTCTTTGTATGGCCTTAAATAGGCCCCCACAAGCTTGGTTCAACTATTTTGCCACCTTTCTTTTGTCCTTTGGTTTCGTCAGGTCTAAAGTTAATCTATCCTTGTTTATCTATACTCATAGCTTTAATGTTGTCTACCTTCTTCTCTATGTCAATGACATTATTCTCATAGCATCCAACCCAATGCTTCTTCAATGGACAATTGATTCTCTTCATAGTGGGTTCTCCTTGAAAGATCTTGGCAGCCTCCACTTCTTCCTTGGTGTCTCCGTTCATCGTTCCCATGACAGCTTCTTTTTGTCCCAACACCAGTACACTACAGACATTCTCGATCGTGCAGGCATGTGCAGGAGCCCAGATATTACAATCTGGAATCCTCTGTGATTCCCCGCACTATTCACTAGATCAGTAGATAGTGCTCACAGATTACAGTTCTGAATATCAAAGTACATATCATGCGGAAGCGTAAATATAATAGTAAACTTACTCACGGGCCGATTGAGCCGAAATCAATGAAATGCAGCAGCGGAAACGAAGCACACAGGTGGGACCTTCAGGACATGCCCACATGCAGCCAACTGGAGGTTCGCGACCTAGCCCTCGACATCTTCATCTTCTTTGCCACCGTGACCAAATAGTGTTGCTGAAGCGTAGTGATCTGAATCCTGATTCTGGATTTGTTGTGAAAGCGAGTCTGAGCACAAACCACTGTGCTCCGCGAGCCAATACACAGGATGCAAATAAATAGTATGCATGGCTTATCAAAGGAGAGGCTCGTGTTATTTTATTTGCCAAAAATCGCTTTTGGTAGCATTATTATTATTTAATCATAGTGTTATTGTTGCTGCCTAAACTCCACCTAGAGTTTACTATAATCGACTTGATCCACCAAAATACACTTTCTTTATTAATTGCTGTCTAAGACTCCAAATAGCTAAAGACATCATTTAATTAATCCACCGAGCACACTCTTTCTATATTCAGTGCTGTCTAAAACTCCAAACAGCGATTATCATCAATTATACAATCCACCAATCAATTGCTGCCTAAATCCCCACACAGCTAGTGACATCATTTATCTAATATCCTTGATCAAGTCTACGATTCACTAGTATTCATCCACCAAGAATATCATTAATCAAGTGTACGATTCACTAGTATTCATCCACCAAGAATATCATTGATCAAGTTTATACTCCAATAATTGCTATCATACCTCCAATTTCCCAATAATTCAATTGACTCATCTAGTAACCAAATCTATTAATCTCAATATTGTCAACTGCTCCCAAGAACTTATTTATTAGTGTCGTAATCCAATAATTACCTTTGCAGTCCCTAAATCTCCAAAAATCATTTAAATCATCTATTCTAGTCTATCTATTCATTTAGACTCCACCAATTTATTTCTCTCAGAATCCACACTATCGTTCTCTTTTTATGATCGACATGAATTCACCAACAACTTTATGTGTTTACCACAAACAGCCATCTTCTTTTCTTACGACTCTATTTATTCTTCCTGACACTTTATTTTGTGAGAAGTATTATCATTATTTAAAAATATAATACATAGAAATTTTCTGAGACCTAGCAGTTTTGACCAGAAACATAATGTGTAAGAGAATGCAATAATAATAGCGATCCAGATTCCATCCACCATTACATGGTCTCTGCACCATATGCTAGACCTTCAGCGTTATAGCCGCTTACATTATCACTGGGACGACACCCAGGGCAACGCAAATCAAAGCTTTCCACTGGCTCCACTTTTTCATTCCCATCCACATAAAGATTTTTGAAATAGAACTATATCTGGTTAAGTTCTCATGTCCGCCCTTGACCGTGGGCACAGCTATTCAAATAGTTTTGACTCTGCAGAGTTTGTACACTTTCACCACAAGAGACAATCAACTCGTTGCCCCACACGATTCCTTAGTCATGTGGTTGAGCAGACCATCACAGTGACTTTTCCAAGTATCTAGTCCCCTTTGTCATCTCACCTTATGGGAAACTGCCCACTTGCGGTGGGTCCCATCTATGCACGGGATGTAACCACGTCTACTAGCGCAGCCCAGGCTCCACTCCCCGCAACGCTAGTACGGCTAGTTACTTCACCCTCCACTCGGTGTCCCTTTAGGCCTCCCCTTGCCCTTGCGTATCCACTTCCATCCACTACCAGTGAGATGAGTCTGTGGGTTTCGATAAATTTACTTAGCCAAGTTGTACTTTACAGACTTGTGGTTGTGCTGTTTTACACAGGAGGTCATGACAAGATTCAGTCCTTAGTGGTATCTGGGCGGTTCTACCACTACCCACTTTGTGCTTCCACTGCACCACATACACACACCCTCGAACCATCCGCCCAGATAATTAAGCAAGTTGGGGTTTTTGGGAATATAAAATAATCATATCCAACATATACCAGTCATTACCACCATGACTGCCCAACCAAATTTTCTCATGATTAAAAGTGATGCTTGAGAGTTCTCGCGCCCATGAGTATCTAAGCAACACTAAGCATGGCATATAATTACGGACTTATTTTCGAAAGGTTACTATTATAATTTTGCTAGGGCGACAAGGTTCACAATTTCAAATATTCCAAAGGAGGGGTAATATTAATCAAGGTACACAATGGGATATAACTAGAATCGTAAATTAAACATGTATTTGCATATAAAATAACAGCATGCAATTTGATAATTTAAACAAAAATAATTTACAGAAAATGTAGGTTCAACATGATCAAAGTATTGACTCGCCTGGTGCAGTTTACCGCGGTCTTGAGCTCACACAATGATTTCTCTTGAGCTTCTGGTCTCTATCTTCACTTCGATCTTTAATCTCGCTGGGTCCACTGAATCTTCACGACTTCCAATTTCTAGTTACGCGACAAACGACTGAATCCAAACGAAAGCAAATAACTCAAGAGATCCAATAAATTCGAATACACTCAATTTTTGTTTTATCATTAGTTAATAGATGATTTGGGTGATTTGAGGCAAGTTCGGTGGCAAAAAACGATGACTCGGTCTTTTATTAACAGTTTTTTTTATTATTTTTATATTTATCAAGGAAGTTCCATGAGTTAGGATGGACCTATGAGTAGGTATTATTTTGTCGAGCGTTACTTTTTAGGGTATTTTGGCTTATCGAATTAACTTTAGAGTCTAGGTGTATAGCATTTTATGGGGTGATATTTTGTGTAGTCTTAGTTTTCCCTAAGCCTATTTCAGCCTTGAATTAGGATTCAGTTGTATGGGCCATATCTTGTTATTTCATGCTCCTCAGTATTATTATTATTATTTTAATTCTAGTATTAAGATTTAATTAATGATACCATTATTATTTTATCTATGCTTTAGTTACTATTATGCTTAACCTTATTTCTAGTTTTAGTTTAAAATTAGCAACCTGAGCAATGCTTGATATATATCATTTTATGTGACCCTAATTACTCGTGTTAATGGTTAGCTGTTTACTTTAGAGTATCCATAGGTATGTGAGATTATTTTGGTGTTTGATGACCTAGGCTATTACATTTTAATATTTGTATATTATTATAACTTTTTAATCGAGTGCACTTTGATATTACTGATACAGTTATTTTGATCCCTTTGTAACTCGAACCTGCTATACATGATAATATTCTGTTAGCATTATCAATTAAGGCTTCCATTTAATATTTCATGGTTGGTAGTATTCTAATGATAGGGTTAGATGTATGTATTTTAAATAGGGTCTACGGCGAACGCAGGGATCATACTGCTATATTTACTAGTGGGCTGCATGAATGCTATCCGTATTTCTCTAACCTCTTATTTACATATACGCGTAGATGCTTATATATATACATTTACTTAGAAAGTCTCTACATATTAATTGGTATTAGCTTTACTTAAAAACTTATTTATCTAGCAAGGTTATATTCCTACATTTGATAATTAGTATGACCCACCACTATAGTTCATTTAATGGCAACATTTTAAATATTAGGCCAAAATCTTAATCCTAATCTTGAATGCATTTTTAATTAGGATTTTTATTAATTTTGGACTATACATTAAAGCACCTTCTATTAATGCCTTTAATGGATAATTAGACCTCAATTAAATATTTAATCTACATTAGCTGCTCATGCAATAAATAACCAGATAGTAATTGTTAAGCAACCTTATTTTACACTCTAACTAAATTTATTATATTCCCTAGATTATTCCTCAATTTTTCCATAATTTTTACTAATTGGAATGAGGTACAAAACTTGAAATGAATTAAAATGGAGAAGGGGGGGGGGTGGTCGGTGGGATCGAACCCGGGACCTGGTGTTTTTAACGCTCGGCTGGCCAGTTGGCCCGTCGGTGTTTTGCGATGCACTAGGGGAGACATTCTTAAAAGCTAGCGGTTGGCTGGGGATTTTTAACAGAACTCGTCGGCCGAAGACAGGGGAGCAACCGGAGAAGGGCAAACGGCGGCGCCGCCGGCGAGCGGTGGACGGAGGGAAGAGTGGGGCCGGCAAAATGGGTTGCTAGGGGAGTGTAAACCAAAGAGGGGCGGTGGTGTGAGCCGAGGAAGAAGCGGGCGGCTCATTTAGGCAGCCGACGGTGAGATGAGGATGGGGCGCCGGCGCACTACAAGAAATTTGAGTATCAGTGACGAATATAGTTATGATGAGAAACGAAAATGTCATAGATTAGCTATCATTCCGTGACGATTCAAGTGATTTCGACATTAATATAAGGGACGGTACCTTTGACGCCTAGTTTTGTGACGAAAACAAATATTTGTCACAGAATATACAGAAAACCATGATGATTATTTATATTCGTCATCAAAAAAATTATTATTCGTGACGATTTATTGGATGACGAAAAAAATATTGTCAAAAAAAAGTTAGGACGAATGGGGCCATTGTGAAACAAACTGACATGTGGGCCATCTAGAAATAATAAACTGAGTATATCACCCCGGTCCCCCTCCGCGACTTCGCCCCCCTCTGGCACTCCCGCTCGCACAGCCCGCCTCCTCCTCCTCCTCCATCCGCCTCACCCCGCCGCCGGCCTCCGCCTCCGTCTCCCCCCGGCCGCCGGCCTCCGCCTCCGCCTCCACCCGGCGCCGGCCTCCTTCTCCGCCCCCCCCCCCCCCCCCGCGATAACTCTCCGCGACTTCCGCCCCCCTCTGGCACTCCCGCTCGCACGGCCCGCCTCCTCCTCCTCCATCCGCCTCACCCGGCCGCCGGCCTCTGCCTCCGCCTCCACCCGGCCGCCGGCCTCCGCCTCCGCCTCCACCCGGCGCCGGCCTCCTCCTCCGCCCCCACCCGGCCGCCGGCCTCCTCCTCCGCCAGTCCGCCCCCAGATCCGCCTCCTCCGCCCCCCACCCGGCCGCGGGCCTCCTCCGCCCCCCACCCGGCCGCCGGCCTCCTCCTCCATCCCCAGATCCGCCTCCTCCTCCTCGCGGCCGCCCACCACCCCCCGTCCTCCTCTCGGTCAGCCGCCTCCCACATCCTCCTCCCCGCCGGCTGCCGCCCGGCCGCCCCACCGCCCCCCGTCCTCCTCGCGGCCGCCCACCGCCCCCCGTCCTCCTCCCGACGCCCTCGTCTCTCTCTGGCTTGCCTCCTCCTCCCCCGTCTGCGCTGCGGCGATCTAGGGTTTGATCCCCGACTCCGACGCCGACGCTGCCAACCTCCTCCTCCCCCGTCTGGCCTGGGATGAAGCATGTTGATTATTTTCTCATATTGTAACTTTGATGAGCTTTACCTGTTCTTTGTAACTGATTTAATTATATTGTTGGTACTTGCAGCAAGAAAGGGGATTGATCGGATGCCTCAGAGCATGGACAAGCTATGATTTGTGAGAATTTTGGATTCTCTTTCTCTCATTTCTTTCCCTTTTAACTGTGTATTGCTGCTGTTCTTCGTTTCCTTTGCTGCTGCTTCTCCATTTTTTGGAGTCAGGACACCCCTGAAAATGAATCTTGAAAATTTTGAATATGTTGCCTAGGCTGAAACAGCAACTCAAACCGAATATGTGGATGAGCAATCAAGATCTTCAGTGGGGCAGTCTTCAACATCCAACAATTTGCATGACATGCAAATAGTACGTTCTGTTTCATTTTTCATCCCTTTTGTCTGTGAGTGCTGTTGATAGGAGCATGTGAAGAAACTGAAGTTTTAAATGAAATAACTGATTTATGCATGCTCTTCAGTCAGTGAGATTGACAGATGAATTCATGGAACTTGCAAAGGAGAATACAAGAAATAATTTAGAGACCTGTGGAATTCTCAGTGCTTCATTTGTAAGTGCAGTGGGAAGAAGAATTTTACCAATGTGACAACTGACAAGCATGCCTATTTTCAGATTTGTATATTGAATCTTTTTATGTTTAATTGTAGAGAGACGGAACTTACTATGTGACAATGTTGATTATACCAAAGCAAGAAACTACTGCTCATTCAGTATGTCAGTAATTTAATGGTTTGCAAAAAAATGTATTTACTTAGTTTATCTTTTTTAGTTTAATATATCGTGCTTTAATTTATCCTCAAAGTCACATTGTGAAGCTGTGTTTCTCCCAAATGCAGTGTCACGCTTTTAGTGAGGAGGAGATACATGCCATATTATCAGAGCAGTCACTTTACCCTGCAGGGTGGATACATGTATATATTAACATTTCTGTACTTAATCGACTTCATTTTTCTGTTGGTTCAATCTTGAAAATGAAAAGAGTGCATTCAAGTAACCTGCCTCACCTAGTTTGAAAAGATAGGTATGCTGAGACAAATCTTTATTAGTGTATTATGCGGTTACTGCCAAGTTAGTGTGCGTAATCTCATTTGTTTGTCTTCTGATTAGAAACTAGCATTAATTCTTATTAGTTACATTTGGTTTATGAACTAGTTAGTACCTAATTGGGATTGCTTACTTGGTGGCTAATGTTCCCACATTCTATGTGTGCTTTGCTAACAGATTTCATACAAATGGATGAGAGGAGGGATGTTATATAAAGCAGCAATGCAGATTGTTGATGAGATTAGTATTAATGTGTGTGTATGTAGATTGTTGATGCTATGCAGTTGAGGAATGCAATTTTATTGTTTGATTGTTGTAGTGATATTGCACAGGAAGCAATTGTGTTGAACCAATGATTGTAATGGCATGTATTGGATAAATGTCAATTAATTCTATATGCTTTGATGGAACAATTCTATGGTGATTATCTGGAGAATTATGCTACTGTTCATGACTTTTTTTTGTCATTCATGTATGTCTGGATTAAATTTTGTGACGTTGCAAATATATTCATGATGAATAATTTCGTCATAAATTACACGCCCTGGACCACATAACGGTATCGTCATAGAAAATATTTTATGACACTAAGTAAATCGTCATAAACATTATTGTATGACGATCTGTTATTCGTCATAAATGTGTACTATTTTATGACGATTTCCTAATGATCGTCACTAAGAACATTCTATGACGCAGAATCTGTGACGATCCGAGTGACGCAAGAAAATCGTCACTATTATGCTTTTATGACAAAAATCCATGATTTTGTGACAAATACGTATCATCACCGATGTTCAAATTTCTTGTAGTGGCGGCCGGAAGGAGGGAAGGATAAATTGACCGGTGCAGGAGCAGTAGGGGGTCTTGGGGACTCTTACCATGCGGTCGTCGTGGCTGAAAGGAGGCCGAGGCAGGCCGGCACCGAGAGCTTGCGGCGGCGCGGGAAGGTGTACGCCGCCGGCGGGCTGGGGTGGGCCAAGGCTCCAAGCGGTGGTGGGGTTGGCGTCGCCGCACTCCAGGGATGCTCTGGCCAGGGGTAATTGGTCTGAGATGGGCGCAATCGGTGGATCCCTTGGTTCACCAGAGTTAGAGAAGAGAGAGTGGCCGGCGGGCTGCGAGGCTCTAGGGGTCGATTCCCTGCGGTGGGAGTGAGAAGGGGACATGGAAATGTGGATGAAGGTGCGAGCTCCCCTTTATACGCGACGAGCTGACCGGGCAACGTGGAGAGCAAGAGTGGCACCGCTGGGATGCGCGCGGTGATGGCGATGCGGCGATGTCAGGGGCGTGCGAGGCGCAGGGAGCAGGTGCGGAATGATGCCCGAACAGTGGAGCGGCGACGTGCGGTGATGGGAGTAGACGGGATCGGGCGTGCGTCCGGCGGGCGTGGGTGAGCACAGGTGACGCGACCGAGCGTCGGCAGCAGTTGGCGCAGGGTATGGCGGGGAAGTGGCAACGTGCGCTTCCGTAGACGAGGACGGTGGGCAGGTTTGGCTGACGCGAGGAAGGACGGAGGAGCAGGTCGGGCGATGACGAAGCTGGGCGTGGGAGTAGTGGGCGCCGACGGGAGACAGAGAAGAAAAAGAGGGGAAATGAGTGGAGGAGGAAGGAGGTAGAGAGGGGAGGGGTGGTCGGGTGCCCAAAACAAAGAAAGGCAGGGGTTCCGGGCCCACATGGCAGGGAAAGGTAAGGGAGGAAAAAATGAGGGGAAAAAGAGGAAATAAAGGCCTCAAGCCAATTACTGAAATTTGAATTTTAAATTTAAACTTTTAACTTACCTTAAGATTCATTAATTTTAAGTTTTGCATTGATTTTCAAATTTAAATTTTAGCTCTAGTGTTAAGACTAGTCTTGAATTTAATTGTATAGTTTATGTATGTATATACTTGAGTTGTACTTTTAATTCAGCTATTTCCCTTTAACTACTTTATAAACCATGTTTTGATGTCGTAAATAGATTTTTGGAATTACTTTCTCAGGGTTAAATACTATTTAAATTATTTTTATTCACTTATCTAATTATTTATTTTTATATTTGCTATTTGGTGCTCAAGAATTATTTTCCGATATTATTTGCTCAACACATAACTCAGGAAAACCCAAGAAAAATGTTGAACCAAAATTCAAACGACAATAAGATGCAAATAAAAGTTTTAAATCTCTCAAAATTTCAAACATCCAAAATTTAGGATGTTACAGCATGACTAACTGCAAATATGCACCTCGCCAATTGACATGAGCTCCAAACTACCCTCCTCAAGCGTTCCTGTCGAGAATGCTACCCACTACCGAAGCATTGTGGGTGCACTCCAGTATTTGACATCCACTCACCCAGATATTGTGTACATCGTGCAGCAGGCATGCCTTCATATGCACAATCCACGTGAGCCACACTACAACCTTCTGAAGCACATACTTCGCTATATCAAAGGCACCATTGATCACGGTCTACAACTACACTGAACTACACCAACTACTCTCATCGCCTAAACTAACGTTGATTGGGTTAGGTGTCCTAACACTTGCAAGTCCATCTCGGTCTATGGCATCTTCTTTGGTGACAATCTGGTGTCTTGGTTATCCAAGCGGCAACATACGGTGTCCTGTTCCAGCGTCGAGGCCAAGTACCACACCATTGCCAATGCCATCATCGAGTCATGCTAGCTCCGCCAGCTTCTTTTAGAGCTACGTTGACCCCTTCAGTAGGCCATGGTCATCTTCTGTGATAGTATCAGTGCAGTATATCTCTCGACTAACCCCATTCAACATCAAAGGACGAAACATGTTGAGATAGATCTACACTTTGTACAACACCGCATCACTCTTGGTGAAGTCCGCGTGCACCATGTCCCCCACCAACTCTTAGCACGCCGACATCTTCACCAAAGGGCTCCTAACGGCGACCTTTAAGGAATTTTGCTCCAGGTTGCACCCACTCCCGTTCCAACTGTGGGGGGTGTTAGCCTACCATGCCAGCTTGCATGCATGTAGATCAATATGACACCTCACTTCTAGGAAAATTCACATCATGCAGACCGATGCCTCACTTCCTTCATGTACGCTAACTAGGAGATTAATTAGGAATTGTTGTATTCCCATTAGCTTTTGGCTAGCTCTTTATTTGCATGCATTGTCACCCTTGCAACATATATCCTCAATATACCAATCAATCGGTTAAGTGCATCATTTCTATGAGCCTTCACGTTCTCTCTGTCTGTATCTGCTGAAAGGCACCCCGCATGCTGATTGCTGCCTAGCCCGATGGTCCATCCATCTAGGACTAGAATTTTTCTACTCCAACGTAGTTCGTGAACACTAGCTAGCTAGACAGACACTCAACAATATCCCAATCTCTTGACCAATTAGTTTGCATTGCATGTGTGAGCAAGAAATGTGCAAGACTAGCTAGCTCTCGACCCATAACCCATGCAATCGATCGAGTGCATGCTCCTATACAGGCCAAGGTCAAGCTGCCGCTGATTGACCTGCAAGTCAAGTGGCATGCATGCACATCATGTATTCCTTTGTCCCATACATAGGCACAGTATATACACTAAATAGCCATCGATCTGCTGTGTAGTGTGTTGAACCTTCACGTGCTTCAACTTGTCAGCTTGCTGCACAACGTCCACTGATCAGACCATGCTTACGGGAAATGTGCATGTGTTCCTTGCTTAATTGCATGTACTTAGCATGCATGCATGTCCCTTTAATCTATGTGGTGTATTGTATATGCGATGCATACATGTAGAAGGCCAAAAGAGGCTTTATCTTGGCATGCTTTTTTCTCGCCTATTCTGGCAGCATGTAATATTTTTGTTGTAGTAGTAGATTGTCTCTGAACTTTTGGGGCTTCGGTGAACTAATGCATGGGAATGAAATCTCGCTAGCACAATTTAAAGAATAGAAAAAAAATAATTCTGACATTAAGATGTCTAACATTGAGATTTGAGACCACGAATGTCGATCTATGGTACTGAACAAAGTTTCAAAACACGTTGAGTCTTCCTCGTAGGTCTAGTTGGGCTTAAGGCACTATTCATATTAGCTTATGCTTCTTATTTTTACTTGGAGAAGCCAGATGACAATATAAACGCCTAGCCTCTCGAAGCAGCTTCTCCACTCCTCTCACTCTCATCTTGCTCTAAGAATAAGTCAAAGATTCACGGGTGAATCACGTACCCCATTCTTCTCGCTCCTATCTTGCGCACGCATCTCTCCCTCACTTTTTGTACCACTCGCCCCCTCCTAAAAGCCACTTCTTTCAGCCGCTACTATTTATTTTCAGCCAAAGCCATCAACATAAGCCAATACTAATTCCCTGTAAATTATTTTAACACCCTATTTAGCTGTCAGGTATTGGGCCTAGAATTTTGGAATTGAAATTCAACTTCAAAGATGTAGTTGTTTGGCTGCCACCTAGAATTGAATTGATCATTCTGAAGCCAATTTCAAGAGGCATGATAGAGGTGAAGCAATTCTTAACTTACACATGTTAGCTGATGCATCATTTCTTCTTCAGGTGTTTGTTCTAATGAAAATAAGCAAGTTTGAGTACACCAGGTACTTAGGAAGCCACACAAAAAGGCTATTTAACTATCTCGCAAGGTGTTCAATTAGATAGAATTATGAGTTGTAATATGATAAGAATAGATACAAGTTTGCTAGTAAAAAACTTTGTACTTAAAACAGTAAAATATTATTTAATTAACAAGGGGTTCTTATCATCCGCAATTTCCAAATTAAAATCATCCAAATTCTATTTATTCCTTGTTATCGGAATTACCCAAGAAACACGATTTCATTGACCAGAAACACGATGTAGCAGAATTGCCTAACTTTACAAAATATGTTAGACTCATAACATCAAGTTGTAGACACGCAACTTGATTTCGTGCAACTGAGCTAAGAATAACAAGGTTGTTTCACTACTCTTTTCATTCTAGCTTCTACCCAGTAAGCTCAAAACCATTCAACTTTTATCAAGGATTCATTGTCCAGTGCAGAAATTGCGGCCCGATATTGAGTGGACCTACCATTGTGAAGAATGTCAAGTGGCACAACAAGCCCAACTTTTATCTCACCCCTTTCTCATAGTGTAGGATCAAGAATAACTGACTAGAGGGGGTGAATAGGAGGTTCCAAAATTTCTTTGCTCCAAATTCAACAATTATAATCACAATGAGCACTATAAGAACCTAGCACAAGTCAAGAGCGAATTCTGTAAATTTTCTATAGCACCACAAAGATACCAAATACAATTCTTAGCTACACACGATATCAATTCAATTCCATTCAATAGCTAAGAATGTAAATGCAAAAGAGTAAAGACAAGAGATAACCGCAGTTTGAGACACACGATGTTTTTCCGTGGTATCGAAGACTTACCAATCTTTACTAGTTCACGTTGAGGTAAGTTCAAATGAATTGGACAAGCTCCACGAATTAAGTCTAAAAACCTCAAACCACTAGGGTTGCTCTTCCTCCACACTGGAGATGGAGAGCACCACACCACTCATAATCGACACTGGGCCGCTTCACATTCTTCTTGAAGAGATCATCGTGCAACTTTCTCCCAAGCCGTCTAGGTGCCGGTAAACACCAAGAGTAATAAACCAAAGCTCTTGCTTGAGGAGAAATAAGTGCCAAATGTTCAGCAAATGATGTGAATGCACATAATGCTCTTAACTACCACAAGAGTGAAATATGAGCAATATAGGTAGTTGAGAGTGCACACAAGGCTCTAATGTATTCAATGAGATCTAAAGTTGCTACTATAGTGCTGGTAAGGGGGCATTTATAGCCTCCAACAACAAATTTGACCGTTTGAGAGCAAACCCTACAAAATTCAGTAGGGACGGTAGTACCACCATGCATAGCCGGTATTATCGCACCTACTATTCAATGGCTAATTTGGGTGCATTAAATACGATTGAAGTGGATGTTACACTAAAAGTGCGGTAGTATCGCCAACTAAAATCGGTACTACCGCTTTGCGGTATACCACATGATCAGGCTGGTACTACCAATTTTCCAGAGCTTAGAAAATGAATCAAAAATATGCACTCTGGAAAAAGCGTACCATAGAAAAATTGGTAATACTGCCAGCCGGTAGTATCACTCCATAATGATGGTATTATTGTCGATCGGTAGTATCGCACCTCCAGGGTGGTTCTACTGATATTTTTGATAGTTGAATTTTAGAAACTGTCTAATATGCATGGGTGATTTTGTTGATCACAATGGCACAAATTTAACTCTCAAGGTATTATCCATGATCCCTCGTTATAGTACGACGTCTAGCATATAAATTCGGTCTTTTCTTCAAACACTGAGACTGATAAAATTATAAAAGGGACCTAAAGCTAATTTTCACCCTTGTTCTTGTGCCATGTCGATCCTTCATTATTTTGCATGCCATTGTTGCATTGACATCCTTACTCTGGGACTAAAACTTTATAAGACAACTTAGCACATATGTCAGAATTTATAATCCATAACAGTATTTGTAAAGGATCTATACTTTTCTAATCTATCTACTAATTACCGAAGAGGTGACTTTATATTATAATAAAACTTATGGTTGCAATGTGGATATGGCTTACAAGAGTATGACTATGCTTTTCAGTGATTGGATCTAACTATTCTTCATGTCATTCAAAATTAATGCTTTATGTAAATAACAGTGCTCAAATAATAAACATGAAGGAATAATAATTAAATAATATGAGATCAACATGATCAAGACATGTGACTTGCCTTGTTATCCAGGGCCTTTGATCACTTCTTCGTAGACTTCAGGTTTGACACCATCTACTTCCGTTGCTCCAGTAGCTTCTCCGTTGGCTAATACAAATAAGTTTCTCCTTTTGTAGAATGCAAGCTAGGAACAAAATGCAATAGAATATCAGGAAAAAAGATATAAAAAGAAGGTGGGTTTGGGCAGGTAGGGTTTAAACTAAGCTTAGTTAGGTTGAATGAGGTTGAAAATGGGTTAGACGGGCTCAAGATGGTCAAAACAAGTATAAATAGGCTTAACAGGTTTTGAGTAAACAATAACGGTTTGGTATTATTCCTAACAGATTAGATTTGATGAATAGTGTTAACCTGTTACTGTGTAGCAGATCGGTTTGAACAATGTTGGGGTCAGGTTGAATGAATAGCATTGGGCCTACTAGATGTCATTGGATTGCACAGTGTTGAGCCGGGCTATGAACAGTTCTAGGCTGCATAGTATGGGTTGGCCTAGTTAATCGACTAGCCAGGAGACAACTCGGGCTGGCTTTGTCAGCCCACCTTGGCGATCTAAGTAGCTTGTGGCTCATCTCGCCTCAAAACAATGGCAGCCGAGATAGGGGAAACAGTGTTCTCGTCGATGACGGTGGATGGCGGCGAGTGACTACGGAAGGAGAGCAACACATGTTGGGCACACACACATGTGGTGGTGGCTTGGAGATGACCGGCGACAGCGGAGCTCGGCCAAAATAGGGGAATGGCACGGGACTCTGTAACATCCCCATTTCTGCGGCCGTTAGATTTCCCTGCAACTGCCCAGGATGTTCAGCTGTGGAGTACCGTAGACGAGTATGCATCACACCAACACAAGCTTAAACTATAAAAACCAAACTTATTACAGAATATAGCATAACAGACAAGTTTACATAGTAAGGCATCCAAGCCCAAAGTTTATATTACAGCACAAAAGAAAAACCACAGGCATGCCTGAGCGAGGATGTGACCAAAAACTAATAATCATTTACTCCAAAGGAATCATCAAAGTCTTCCTCGAAAGGCTTTTCGTTATCTTTCCAAGTTTTTTTCTGTTGATATTTTAGCAAGAATGAGTACAACTGTACTCGACAAGTCACATGAGAAATACTAATTAACTACTTACTGGTATTTTAAGAGAATGAGATATGATGGCCTTATCATTATACTTGTGGATGCATGTTTATTTGTAAACAACTTTCCAAGAACAAGGTAAAATGCTATATTCTTAAGGGAAAAGGGGTTTAATCAACTTAATTACCAAATTAGAAATCTTACAAATGCTATTTATGCCTTGCTATTGGATTCACCCATTAAGCATAGCTTCTTTTACCGAAAGTACGATGTATCTGAATATTATAAGTTTTACTCTGCATAGTTGCACATCTTTACTCACAAGATGTCTCAAACTCTCAATGTCATACAATGGACACACAACTAGATAGTGTGTGACTGAGTTAAGATAACAAGGTTGTTCGCTGCTTTCCACTTTCTAGTTTCTACCCGATAGGCTCATGGCCAAATATTGTCAAGAATACATATGCCAATGCAAAAATCATGGCCCGACGTTAAGTGGACCTACCATTGTGAAGAATGACAAGTGATTTTTCAGTCCCACTTCCATTTCACCCCGTTGTACGCGGACCGTTCCACAACAATGGAAAGCTAACCCTCCTATAGATATTTGATTGAATCGAGCAGCTACTAAACAAGGTATAACAAGTCAAAACTTGTGATTGTGCGATGTCTGTGTTCTTTATTCAGCATAAGATTCTAATCCTTACTTTTCTCAAATGAGGCCACCAGTCATAAACCCAATGCATTATAGCATAGTACCACTAATTCATACCAAAGCCTCCACCCTAGGGTAAAGTCGTGGACTCCAACCATCTAGCGGCTTTCCATGAGTCATCCTTAACACTAGTACCATTTTAAAATCGATGGCAAGATGCCAAAACAAACTTAGTAGCATAAAATATTTGATTGTCTAATCTACTAATTATTAATTATATAGTAATTTATTATTATTAAGGTTGTCAATGTAAATATGGTCTTCAAGTAAAACATGGCTTTTTCAGTGGTAGGTCGTAACCAATTATCATGTTATTCTAAGAAATTATTTTAATAAATAATATTGCATAAATAATAATGATGAAAGTACCGATAATTAAATAATGTAGGATCAACATGATAAAAAAATATGTGACTTGCTTTGCTGTTCAAACTCCTCAACTAGTCCTAAGTCTTCTATGTCTTGACTTGCTTCTGGGACAGACGGCTCGGTGAATCTGGGTACTATTGCAAAAAGACAAGCAAATAAATCCATGCTCAAAAGAACTCAAGTTAGGGAAATAAAATAAAAATAAAAGTCAAATTGGAGGTGGCTCCAGCATTTGGGAAGTGAGGGGAGTTTAGTGGTGGTGATGGCTTGGCTCGAGGAGGTCTATGGAAGGTTGGTGGTGATAGCCGTGGGTGGCAGAGCGATGGTGCATAGCAACGCCAAGCTAGGGATGGCGATGCTAGGTGGTAAGCTAGGGCTAGCTTCATGGTGGTGAGAAAATGCTAAGGACACGAGCAATTGGACTTTTAAGGAGGTGGAGGCGAGGAATCAAAATTGAGCTCATTGGAGGAGATTTGGGCATCGATGGTTGTGGCATGGCGTAGTTGGAGCGAAGGATGGAGAGAGGGCATTGTGGCCATGGGTGTGCGATGGTGTGAAAAGAGGTGGAGATAGTGGTGGGGCTTGGCCAAAAAGGCGGTAAGAGGTGTTGGCACTAGTAGCGGCATGACCGCATGAGGCGAGCTCGGCGTGTGCATGGTGGTGTGGAGTGTGGACAGTCTCGTGGGTTCAGTGGTGTGACAAAGATGTGGTGATGACCCATGAGTTGTCGTTCCTCCTTAGAGCGGGTGCACAAGGTGGTGGTGAAAAACAGTGATAGGCACGATGTGCCGAGGAGTTGGTGATATGGTTTGCGGTGGCATATATCAACGGGAAAGATGGAGTGGTGCTAGCACGAGTGGCGTTAAGGCTGGTACAATGGTCACAAGGTGACGCGATCCTGGCATAGCTTGGCATGGACAAAGGCGATGTTAGGCGAAGGTGGCATACTGGCATGCATGTCGAATGGTAGCGCGATGCAAAGAAAGCAACAACAAGGAAGGAGGTGGGTAGAAAGAATATGTTTCCTCAAGTGGAAAGCATAATTCCAAAAAAGGAAAGCAATTTTTGGCCAGAATTTCCCAACTTGGCAAAAACTTTCAATTTCAAACGAAATGTGCTTAAATTTGATTTTTTAAAATCTTTGGTTGTTACACTTTGGTCTAAAAAATATGTCGGGTTTGCACTTGGAGATGATCAGTGAAGAAGTGATTTGTTTATGATGCATGTGAGAGCCGAGATCTAAGAAACAATGAAAACATTTCTTTCTTTTGTTTCAAAATGAATGGTAGTAGTAACTCTACCGACCGCATCCAAAAGAAAGAAACAAGTCGCTATAAAACCATGTAATACTATGTGATGACAACCCTATGTAAGTGATGAATATTGACATTAATTATATCTTACTTTTATTACTTGAGTTTAATTTTTGTGAATTTGAATTTTAGCTATGCTCATCTTGGCTAATGTTTTGCATGCTCTTGAGTTGTGTTAATGAGGTCACTATTTTGATCATTGTTGAGGCCATGCATGCTTGCTTATTTTATTTGCATGTGAATGCCATGCTATGTGTAATGTCTCTTGAGTTGCATTAATTAGCCATGCATGGCATTTAATGTTAGCCGAATCAATTAGCCATGCATGCACTCAGCGGCATAGTTAATCGTCAGGTTTTTTCAGTTGAACTGGCTTGTGATACCTGTTTGGCCGATAGGTCTAAACGATTGGACCGGGTGTTGGTATCGGTTGGACCGGGTGTTGGTGTGGTCATGTCGGTTTGGGGGTGGTTTGACAAGCTGCGGTGTGGGCAGTCTAATCGATGTGTGTGCTATGATTAGATCGGCCTTGGTGAGTTGTTGCTGAGTTTTATTGGTTTTGTGATTTTGGGTATTAGTCACGGCAGGTGCTATGCAAGTGTTAGTCATGGGAGAGTCTATACATGTCTGAATCGTGGCATATGTCTATGCATATGGTTTACTAATAGAGAGTCAAATACATGTCATTTGTGCCATGATTGATTGTTTTATTCTTTGGTGTGCATGTGCTTGCTAATTATTGTGGTCAATGGAAAGACCGAGGCTATGGAAGGAATCCTAAAGCCATGGCATGTCGCGTAAATCCGGGTGGAGCAACATCTCAAGCTGAGAAGCACGGAAGAAAGACAAGAGTCATGAAGAGGCAATGCATGCATGTGATGTGCTAAATGGATTTGTGCATTTCAAGTGGTGACGTTTCTTGGAACAGGCGTGCGATCTTGACGGCAAGACGTTGGGCATCACGGACTATGGAGTGATGTTGGTGTGCCATGAGACTTGGGCATTTCAAGTGGTGACGGCCTCGGTGCAGGCATACAATCTTGGGGACAAGTCATAGGCATCAAACAAATCCCAAGTCTAGTATTTTCTTACAAATTAGTAAATTAGGAGGGGCTCTTTTGTGTAGAAAAAGAAAAGGCAAGAGCTAATGAAACTATTTTAGTAAAATTCAATTATCTCAATTCCTCGATGATCGCACCAAAAACTCGAGTTCCCGCATCATCGTGAAGACCAGCGGGTGACAATTTAGGAAATTGTCTAAAACTGGAAGGAGTGGCGGTTTGCTAAACCGCGATACTGGTCTAAGTAGTTTTGGTCACGTCTTTATAGATGGAATGTCTTATCAGGCTTATGAAGCCTTTGGAAGTCGCGCTTTAAAAAGAATGTAAGTGCGTAAGAGTGTAAAACTCGTTTATGTGTGGGTTACTGGATTTCTCCATATATAAGTGGTGTGACCCCACTAAGGAGTGTCTAGTTGGTGTGAGGTGGTAGCCTCCAGTAAATAAGGGCATCTCCAATGGTCTGAGTCAGCTAGCTATATGTATGTACACATCAGCATATATCCTATGTGGAGGAAAGAGAGTATGCAAAAAAAACCGAGTCAGCTCTTCCTTAAGCACTAGTCTATAACGCCAAACGAGGCAACCTCTATAAATTTTGTGTGTGCATGTAAGCATCAAATAGCTATCTTTATAGATAGTTCTTTAGAATGCTAGCTTTAGTGTGTACTATATAAATGATGTGAAAGTCTTATAGTTAGTTGCTAGTTAGAACCGTTGGAGATGCCCTAAGTCTTGTATTGAGTTGAGTATTGAGACAGACTTGAGTGATTAGGATTAGGGTTTCTTTGTGTTGGAGCCTTATGTGTGTGCTCTAAACTTAGAGTTCTGCTATCCTAAGGGATTGGCTATAAAATATTTCTCTCCAAGTGAAATGAGCATCCAAACTTTACCCAAGTAAGTTGTGCCATGAGTTCCCTCATGTGATTTTGATTTTTCTTACCTTTCTTGTTTGGATTTCTCTTCTTTTGAGTTTTTTAGTGCCAAAGACGTATAAGGAGTGGAGATGTCTCCTGGAGACAAAATGACATCCATCTAGACATGATCTAGAGGAAATTCTTGAGTTTGCTCAATTTTTCTTAAGAGAGATGTGATTTTTAGGTTTTGCTCTTGTGTATATTTTGAGTTGAATTCATATTGTGTTCTAACTTGTTATGACATATGAGAACCCACCCTAAGTCACCTAGACCATCTATGACTCACGAGCAAAACCAGATCGAAATTTCTCTCTTTTGACCGGTTTTAGTGCACCTTTCATTTGAACGAAAAAAGATCGAAACTTTAGCAACGATTTTTGTTAGGGATAAGCCAAATTTTCATCTATAAGATCAACACTCAATAGTGAAGTGCATACGCATCTCCGAACACATCCAGGGGTAGAAAAAATCACTTAATTTGAAAAAACATGAGGCGCCAATATTCCTCTTGTTTTATTTTCTACTTTGTCAGGGTTGCCCATTCTTGAACCCAACCAAACCCAAATTTATTCAGCTTGGGCCCAACCCAATAAGAAAGTAGTCCAGCCTAGTACTAACTTGGTCCAACCTAGTCCAAGCTTGATCAAACCCAAATCCAACCCAATATAATCCCATCCTACACCCAAACTTAGTAAGTCCCATCAGTTCCTTCATTATTTTTTGGAAATTTAGGTATATGCTACTCCTAAGTGACTAATTTTGAGATATGCCACTGCAAAATGAGGCCTTGGGAAAATGCCACTACAAACTCATCCTATTAAAAAAATGCCATTCGTGTATATACTCTCCATATGTATTTATGTATTGGACTATAATGCCCATACCTTTCTTCCTCTCCATGCCATGGTGACCAGAGAAGCCAAAGAAGGTACCGCGAGTTCAACCTACCGTGAGTAGAGAAAACAGAGAAGGGAAATGGAGCGCTCTCCATCGTCATCAGTGCCGGAGAAGAACCGCACGAGGGCATCGGGGTCGGAGGAGAGGCATCCGTGTACACTATAGGCGATGGAGGAAGCGTCCTGTAGCTTGCCGACACGGAAGAACACACCAGCGACCCGACTTGCCGTCACGGGAGAACACCAGTGACCTGAGCTAGGTTTTCAAGTCTGCGAAGGAGGTGAAATTGGGCGTGTAAGTTCATATTGGTTTATGTTTTAGTTTCTGTTTGGAGAAACCAAAAGCAATATAATCATTTTTTATTCAAAGCGGCTTCTTCACTCTTCTCGCTACTATCTCTCTTTCATCTCGCACATTTATATCTCTTACTTTTCTCACCACTTATGTTTTCCTTTTAAAAACTACTTCTTTTGACCACTGCTATTTATTTTAACTCAAAGCTATTAGCTATAGCTAAAAATCATCAGTTACACGTAGTATGTGGAGTCGATTGACGGTGGTCAGTGGCGAGATCTGGCAGTCGTCGGGGTGGATCGGGCGGCGGCAACTCGGGCAGATTGGGGAGAGAGTTGAGAAATGAAGCGGAGAATGCCCTGCATGATGTCGAAGCAAAGCCATGGCAAACGATCCTACGAGTGTCTCCGCCGGCGAGGCCGTAGGCGTTGCGGCCGTCTCCTCGTTGTTCATTGGGTTCAGACATGCCCGAGCAAGTAAGCAGATAGATCCTAAAGCTTCTTTGCAGCAGGGTCACCAATAGGATTTGTATTTGGGCCGAAGGGTGAACACGAGGAAGAAGACCAAGGGCAATTTGGTCTCATTTGGGAAAATTAGTACATGAGTGGCATTTTTCTGAATACAACGAGTTGGCAGTGGGATTTTCCTAAACGGTGACATTACAGTGACATGTATCTAAATTTTCCACATTTTTCTCGCTTGAAAAGAGAACTGCGTCCTCGAGCCCTAACCTCGTAGCCGTGGGCCATCCAATTAAGCCCAAATTAGCCCGTATAACCACCCTGGCCTGCTAATTCCCGGACTTTGGCACGTCTGTGAGAAACTGAGAACAGCAATCAAGGTATCACAAAAGACAACCACAAATTCGATCAGAGTGCATGCATGCTTGATTCATGAACGATGATTCCCCTTCCCTCCTCCTTAATTCCAAACCATTAAGCACGATTTGTGCTCTTATTCCACATACTTATATATAATATAGTGTTATGCATATCAGTGCACTTCTCTTGTTGCGATGATACGTGGTGTGCAATGCTGTACTCAGCTCTCGTGCATGCATCGATGGGTCGATCAGCTCGTGCGGAAGGAGAAACCGGCGGGGGTGAGGCGGAAGACGCCGTTGAGCATCTTGGCGAGCGGGCCCTGCAGGTAGGACACCAGCGCCCCCGCCGCCGGCAGCCTCCCGTCGCACTTGACCAGCGGCGTGTCCACCACCAGCTCGCAGGCGCCGACGAGCCCCGCCAGCGCGTTGGTCATGTCCGTCTGGATCGCGAACGACCCGTTGACGTTCGTCGTCGCGCCGGCCACCACGTTGCCGCCGCACCGAAGCTCCACGTTCGCGTCTGCGCGCGTGCACGACACAGCAGGTACGTACGTGTAAACGTCAGTTACATGCACGAGCCATACCTACGTGCAGAGGTTATGCTGGTTGCGCCGGCAAATTACTATGCTGTACCTGGAAATGCTGGGGAAGTCGCGACGTCGATCAGGGTGCCGGTGTTGCACGGCACGACGCCGGTGACGACGAGCTTGCCGAGCTTGGTCTGCGCAGAAGCAGTCGTCGCGCACGCTGCAGCGGCGACCACGGCAATCGCGGCAAGAACGGCGGCCCTCGATGCCATTGTTGGAGCCGAGTAGAATATACGTACGTACTGATCTGCTACCTGGTTTTAGTTTTGCTCTCTCGGCTTGCTGGCTGGTACTCGAGATGGAGAAGCGTGCTATATATAGACACGGCCGGGATTCGCTGGAGTGGCCCCCTGCCTTCTCCTGCTTGATCATGTGGTATCACTAGTCGAGAAAACTAACTTTTGTGAATCGTCATGTGTGAATCTGATGCTAATTAGGGTCTGTTTTTTTCGACTTCTAAAAGTTGCTTTTTGATTTTTCTATAGTAACTAGCTTTTAAATGAAGTATCTTTTCAAGATAGGGTCTACTAGTTAATTATAGTATATATTGTACCGACTTCATTTATATCGGCAAAAACCACTCGTGAGTTTCTGTTACTCTGTAATCTCTCGCACGAATAGCCTAAAAGCTACAAGCCGCAGCCAAAAGCCATAAGTTTCAGTTAAAAAGAACAGACCCTTAAATCCGCGCTGCCTTTTGGAACCGGGCATCCTAGCCTAGCTTAGCTTTGCCACCACCCAAATCAAGGATTAGTGCTTCAGAAAAAAGGAAAAGAAAAGGAAGGGAGAGCTAGAAAAGCACTTCGATTTGGCGAATCGATCGAGTGTAGCTGATCGATCGATGTCGGCAAGTGTTTGTTCCACCGAGATGATCGTTGCCGTCCCTTTTTTAGGTCTGCTTTTTTTCAGCACCACCACATGCACTGGCCGGTGCTTCAGCACAATGATTGCATATGCATAAACATGGCTCACCAGTTCTGAAACCACCACGCCACGCCGGCCTTTGTAATTCCCACTTAATAGCAGCAGTCCATCCAAGCGAGTCGGGACCAGGGCTAAGAACTGAAGGCGTGCGGTGCAGTGGCCCTTCACCAGCAACTAGCTAGCTTGATCGATCATGTGATTCCACATCCTGGACAGGGTAGATTTCAGTCTAAGTTGTAAAAAAATATTTAATGTACAGCTCGATTAAATTCAGTCCAGCCTGCATAATATTTTTATAGCCTAACTCAGATAATCTAAATCATTCCATCACTAAACTTAGGACGTAACCAAATCCTGACTCGGCGTATCGGTGTCAGGTGAATTGGCTTCCTCTTTCTGGCGTGGCCGTGCAGCCACGATTGGTTCTGTCCAGAGTTCGTTTGGGTTGCTTGTGATGGAGCGGCAGATCCCGCTCCGCTTTTCTCGCGTGCCAGGCACGGCCGGTCGAGCCATGCTTCATGCTTTGTGTGGGCTTGCGTTGCTGCGGGCGCTCGGCTACGGGTTCCATAGGCTCACGCCGCTGCACATCCATTGAGCCATTGAAATCCAGATCAGGAGAAACTCTTTCGGTTTGAAAATAATTTCGCCTGGCAGCGGAAGCAACGAATGGGACGAAATTCAGATGAAATATTCAAACATATCTGGATTCTTTACCGAAATTTGGCTAAAATTTGGGTTGTATGAGTTTTCCGGGTCCAAACTCAAATGAAAACGTATTTATTTGACCAAATTTGTTTTTTTAGAGTAATGAAATGGACGAGAAAAACAATTTTTTGGTAAAATTTTGTTGAAATTGGAGACCCTATCCAGATGGACAGCATATAAAACGTGGTTTTTGCGCTCTTCAGAATACAGATGGAATAGCTCTCCCCTCTGGCACCCTTGTTCATCTTGGTACGTTTGGGATGTGTACCTCCTCCCATGAGTGGTTTTTGCGCTCTTCAGACTACAGATGGAGTGGCTCTCCCCTCTCGGACCCTTGTGGTCCTATTGCTTTTGGACTTTTTGGTTTTAGGCTTTTGTCTTTTTTGAAAATGAAGATAAATAAAACTTCTTAAAACAGATTCTACAAATCGCTTTCTAAGTTTAAAATCATGTATATCGTTCACGTCGATGTCTCTACTGTTCGCTGCCGTCTTAAAAATATAGGCAAAAATTATCATCCGTAATCAAAAGCCATTAGTTGTAGCATAAAAAAACAGGACGGTTTCCAAAAAGAAAAAGAGTGCAGGCAATACCACCATAGCCAGCGTGGTGGCCGCTGCAAAACGGGCGCTGTTAGCGTACAAGACATGCAGACCGTGCATGTGATTGCAGGGGAGAGCTGCTAACTGTTCCCTAGTCTTCGATAAGACATCGTTGAGAGATGACCGCGGCGCGCTCTGCCTATTGTAGAGACGACAGCTAACAAAAGCTGTAGTATGGAGTGTAGGTGGCCAAGATCAGTTTGGAAAATGGAAAGAAACATTCATGAATCATGATCTATGATGCTAGTTCGGTTCATGTTCAGCGAGTTTGGGTAAAAACGTCAGGTTGCAATGGTAGTGATAAGACCACTACTACCTACTTGAGTTGAGAAAAAGATTATGCCCCGAATTTATCCGGATTAGTAAAAATCTCACACTCCGAACTAAAACCTACGCTAGTGATACCGGACAGGCAGATAAATCCTTGTCCAGAACGAAAGTCCATGCAGATATCACGTCCGCTGCCCTATACCTGCCTCAGGGATGCCAGTAGAGCAACTCCAGCAGGGCCCCTACTTGAGCCCTCAAACCTCATATTTGAGGGCTTGAGGCAAAAACAGAACTTCAGCAGAGCCCCTATTAGAGCTCTCAAATTTAAGGAGACCCTCAAATCCCCCCTCCAGCCCTCATTCCCAGGGGCCCCCTACTCTGGCTCTCATTCTTCCGTTTTTTCCCGCCTCGGTGAAAAATTCCCCGCCCCCGCCTCCCGGCTTCTGCTCGCCCCCCGCCGCCTCCGCTTTCTCGGCTCCTCCGCCTCCTCGGCTCCTCCGCCCGGCGCCTCAGCTCTCCTCCTCCGCCCGCCGCCTCGCCCGACACCTCCGCCCAGCACCTCCGCTCGCCCGACGCCTCCGCCCGGCGCCTCGGCTCGCCCACCGCCTCGCTGTGGTGGTGCCGTCCGCGGAGAAGTGGTGAGGAGAGAAGGAGGCGCGGCGGCCGAGAGGAGAGGAGGAGGCGCGGCGGCCGAGAGGAGAGGAGGAGGCGCGGGTGGAGGAGAGGAGCGCGGCGGCCGAGAGGAGAGGAGGAGGCGCGGGTGGAGGAGAGGAGGAGCGCGGCGGCGGAGAGGAGAGGAGGCGGCGCGGGTGGAGGAGAGGAGGAGCGCGGCGGTGGAGAGGAGAGGAGGAGGCGCGGGTGGAGGAGAGGAGTGGATCCTACATGTCATTCTCAGTTGCAATGAATTTGAGGACCCTGATTTGAAGGCTTCTGCTGGAGTAACTCAAAAAACAGGACTCTCAAAAGTAGGGGAGCCCTCAAATCAAAAGTAAGGGCTCTAATTTGAGGGCTCCTGCTGGAGTTGCTCTTACCGAAGGAGCCTTGAGCAATCTCCAATGATTAACTAGAATGTAATCAGCACATTCTTACTGGGCAAACTAGAAGTTACCAGTCGTCTTTGCAATCAGCTATTACGAACCATTTCCAGCCTCTTAAGAATACGGCTATCAAAAAATTCAGAGAGGAACTGTGCACAAGCAGCTACCTAGCCTAGGTGGCTCAGCTCAAGAGCATTGCAAATATACGGAGTAATACAGCGAAGTTCAAGCAAACACCTTTCTACTACCAGAGATAATACATCAAGCAAAATTACACATACCCCACCTCACCCCCTGCTTGACATTACAACTTGCAAAGCACAGAACCATCATCCACGCAATGCACATACTACCACAACACACCACCAGCAGCAGCTTTCAACACCTTCTACACAGGCCATACATGCCTGCACATAGTAGACAGAGAAAACCACACATACTTACCGGCATCTACAGTATAGCACAGTAGAGGTAAGACAACCATAGACTTTCTTCTCCATTTCCCTCTTGATTTGTCTTTTCCTCCTTTGCCTTGTGTGAAGTAGTAGATGCTGGCCAAGGAGCAAAAAGGAGTGCGAGCACGCCGGGGGCTCACACTTCAAATGGGGGAGGGTGGCTGGTCGTCCCGGGCGTTGCCCTCTCGTATGCATCGGACGATGATTTCCTTCTGAAGCGACCACCTGGTGAATTCAGTCCCAAAAGGTTAGGCAAGATACAATTAACAGCCAACAAAAGGTGATGTTTATTAGCTCATAGAATAGAACATTCGGAATCAATGAATAATAACATGATGTGGATGTGCTTCATCTAGTGTGGGAAATCAACTGTACTACTGGAGGTCCATATGAATTCGCTGCTCCCCAATCCCACAGAGTGGACGAATATGCATCAAGACAAGTCGCAGAATTAAAATTTCCAGTAAGAATCTACCAAATCAAGATTAGAAGTATCATTGTTTCTCGAATGATCTACACACCCCCACCATCCCCCGGTCTAACTTGTTATCATTTAAAGAAAGATGCTTCAATAAGTTACTCCTACAAAGTACATGAACTACAAAAGAAAAACACTAGAATCTAGATCCACGTCAAAGTATCCGCTTCAACAAATCAACACAGATAAAAAAACATTTTTATATTGTCATAAGCAAAATTGGCATATGCATCTAGTCAATGAAGTCCATCCATGGTACACAGTGGAGTCATTTGGTTATCTGGTATATCAGGTTACCATGATATGTTTGGAAAGCATATGCTCATTAAAAAATTGATGGATTTGGTGCCCTTTGAGACAGTGTTATTGGGTAAATGCTGATAAGTCTTCTCCATCAAAATCATCCACATAACTTCAACTTGCAACAACAACGCTGCAGATAATACTAGATAAAGCAGGCTCATACGTAATACAGATGGAATGTACAATCTATTTAATTCTTTAGTTTAATAAACAGAAAGGCATAACCATTTTCCCTTTGAAGGCTACCTCACAGCGACAACTAATGATAGTTATGTTTACCCGATGGCTGCTGCATTTCAAGACACATATGACAACTTATCGAATAATTAATACGATAGTATCCAGCCATGATTCCACGATAGGGACGTAGAGCTAAAGCCCAAACGGGCTGGAAATGTCCGAAACGCCCCTGGTCCCGTCTAAGACGCTTCCGAACTCCCGGACAAAACCCACACAAAGGCTACCCTACCCGTCACGGCATTCCCCGTGACACATAAGGACGCGGCCACGAAATGACCGAACTGCCCCTACCAAAAAAGTTGGAACAAGGAGAGGGTGGAGTCCGGGGGGGGGACTCACCGGCGCCTGCGAACGGCGAGATGGGCGGCGTGGACTCGGCCGGCGAGGCCGGCGGCGTGCTGGCCGCGCTCCTCGGCGACGCCGGGCACCCCGCCGGCCGCTTGATCATGATGCTGCGCGTCACCTTCATCGGCGCCTCCACGCCGCCGGCCGGCGTCGTCGGCGGGACCACCGTCACTGCGTCCCCGGCCGCATCTGCACGACCCAACGCGACAAAGACCAACAACGAGTCAGATCGAATGAAACAAGCACACGGAAAGGGTAAAGAACAAATATGCTATTTTTAGGGAGCGGCGGCGGTCACCGTTGATCTTGACGGCGGCGGGGCGCGCTGCCGGCTTGCGGAGGCGGCCGAGGCCGGTGTCGGGGCGGGGCCCCGCGACGGTGTCGTCCCACAGCTTGTCGAGGAGGCCCATCCCTCGTCGTCTCCAACTACCAAGCTGCCAACTGAGACAGCTAGACAGATCCAGCACCAGTCGCAGCCAAGCTTTCCGGATCTGAGAGAAGAAGAAGAAAGCAAGTAAAGCAGGTGGGGGCTTATTTATAGTACGGTTGGGCCGTTCGTTCCCTGGTGGGGGCCGTTCCCCGTGGACCTGGTCCATGATTCCCGGCCGTATGCAGGTGGGCCCGAGGCGAGGTGGCGCCTTCCGGGGGATGCAAGCGATGGCGTGGCCCGTGGTGGGCCCGGGTGTGGATAAGCTCGATGGGGACGCGCACGTGGGGTGGCCCACGTGAAACTCTCTCCCGCCGCGCCAGCTGGCGATCGCCGTACGGCGCGTCACGTGACAGAGCCCCCCGCCCCATCCCATAAACAGGAGCCGTATTAAGGACGCAATAATCGAGGAGGCTGTAGTGTCGAGGCTTCGTGTAGCGCGCGCGAGCGGCAACGGCGAGCGGCCGCTGCCATGTGGGGGCCGCGCCGAGGCTTGCCGCTGCTGCAGAGACAGAGAGCGCACGCAACTCGGCGCTAAGAGACTGTCTTGGCTACGGCTCGCCGATTACGATGTGGGAGTACTTCAATTTTGACTGACGACCTTTCGTGTAAAATTATTGGATTCATTCGTAAACCCTCGTAGCTATCTTAGAAGGGCCTGTTCGGCTGGTAAGAAGCCTATCGGCTTTTCGCAGTCGTTACAGTACCTAACTTTTAAACAGAGTATTTTCTTAAGACGGGGTCTATAAGTTAAACGTAGTACACGTTAAAAGCCCAACATCTGTACCAGCCAAAATCGCAAGTGAGTATCGATCTCTCCGTAATCTGTACCGTAAACAGCCAAAATTCAAAAATTTCAGCCAAAAGCCATAAGCCGCAGCCAAAACAAACAGGCCTTCGATTCTTCGTCGCTTGTGGCCTTGAATTCACCGCGCCACTAAAATGACGTCGATGCTTTTAGCAGCCGTAGCCACAAAACGGCGTGTCAGCATCGCTGAATTTTTTCCCCAGCCCCCGGGATAAGCGATATTTAGGGCAAATGAGATCCTCTGACGTAATTTTCCGTCACTAACGTATGGGGCCACGCGGCGAGGGGGCCTACGCGCAGTGACCCAACGTCAGAGGGAAGTTACGTCAGAGGAGTTGATTCCTATTTAGGGTGTGCTCGGTTGGGCTAAGAGTATGTTCTTTTTAGTTTATAAAAGCTGTTTTTTTTGTTTTTCTACAGTAATTAGCTTTTAAACGAGGTATCTTTTCAATATAAGGTCTACTAGTTAATTGTAGTACATACTGTACCGACTTCATTTATATCGGTAAAACCCGCACGGGAGTTTCTGTTACTCTGTAATATCTCGCACAAAGAGCCCAAAAGCCACAAACCGCAGCCAAAAACTATAAGTTTCAGCCAAAAAGAACAGGCTCTAAAATTTCACTGTAACTGGCTGAAATCACACTATATCTGAAGGTGACTTATTTAACGTAATTAAATTAAAAAAATAGAAAAAATAGTTAGCTCATCACGAACAACGTAAACGAATACGGAAAAAAGGACTAGCAAAAAAGCTCAAAAAAGCCAAAAGTTTAGAAAAAAGACAAAATTTATAAATAGTAAAAAATAAGCTAGAAACCAAAAGTTTAAGTCAAAATAAGTGGAACGTTACTAATGCTAAAAACTTGGACTATTACAATTAAACAGTGCAAGCACTTTCATGTGAAGTAACACAGCTAGCATCCTATGTTCGGTCGTGCGGTATTTGGATGGGTTCTTTTAAACTGATGGCTTATAATTTACGGTTTAAATATTTGATTCTAGCTATTCACGAGAGATGATACGCAGAGAAAAATAGTTGCATATTATTTTATCCGGTACAGCTGAACTTAATACATTTTTTACTATAATTTTTCTATTAACATATCTTAAAAAACGCACCGTTTAAAAACTTGTTACTGTAAACAGTATAAATATAAACCAATTTAAGCCTGAAACAACCCAGCCATCACCGTCCTGTTACAGATTGGTTTGAAGTCCACAACACTTTCTAAGCTGTCTATTAGTATACTATACGAAGTAGCCATGACTGAACAGAAAACTGTGCTCATTTGGCTTTTTTTTGGGTGGCTTATGGCTAAAAAGTATTGTAGCTGGTTGAAAAAATAATGTACCTGACAAAGTCTTATTTAGCATAATTAAATTTAAAGAAATTAAAAAATATAAAAAAATATGTTAGCCCATTACGTATAATACAAACAAATACAGGGAAAAAAGAACCAGCCAAAAAGCTCAACAAAAAACCAAAAGTTTAGAAAAAGACGAAATTTATGAATAGTGAAAAATAAGCCGGAAGCTAGAAGCTGAAGCCGAAACGAGCGGAGCCAGTCCGAGTTACACTCGTTATGCTGACCTGTGAATGAGGCGGCGCTCCGCGTTAGTGTTTGTCGCTTTTTACTTCTGTTTTGCTGGGTTTGGACCGCGGCGCCACCACTGGCCGTTCGTCTAGCGGCGCAAGGAGGCATACTTGGCAATGGCGTATTCGGCGATGCAGTGCTCCATCATCAGATGCGGAACGGTTTACATAAATAGTATTATAGTTATTTCTTAAAAATTTAATTATTAAACATCTGTTTTTATAAATCTTGCTTTTTCTTTGAGCACGATAGGATGTCAACGGCCACACGGCGAATAATCAATGACTAATTAGTGTTAATCAATGCTAATCATGCAGCATTAGCGTTAATCATGGTAATTCGGGCACTTGCCGATTTGCTGCTGCTCGGTCAACAGCATCCTATTGAGCCACCCTCGCTCAGTTCTATCGAGCTCTGGTGGCTCAGCACGACTTACTGAGCTACTATAGCCGACAAATAATAGGTGTGCCGTAGTTGCCAAGCTTGGAGAGAGCGCTATATTTGTAAAAATGAATGTCCAGAGATTATTTTTTTAATAAAAATGACTATAATGCTATTTATATGAACGATTTTTAAGGGGGCAGGTATCTAGATTTTAGATGCTCCATAACGCTCACCCGTAGCATAGTATTCACCGTAAAAGGCTATACGGGCCGTGCTAATAAGCAGCGCGACGCCCTCCAAGGCAGCCGTGTTCTAAACTGTAAAATCCAAAACATGTGTTGCGGTAAATGTAATGAAATAATATAGCACATCACAAAGTTGCCCAGATGTTCACTACGAGAGCAAGGCAGGCACCAACCCTTTTTCCTTCACAAGCCTGACCTTTTTAAGTGGGATAATTGGAAAAATGTTACAGTAATTGTCTCCGGTTTGAGAAATGACACTGCAATGGTCAGGCTTTAAAAACTGCCATTGCAAAGACTAGAAACTATAAAATGCTACCGGTGACAATTGTAGTGGCATCTTAAATTGGTGATTGCCGTATAATTCATTTTAGAGATAATTCGTGATATATCACTCGAAAGAATAGCATAACTCGGTATATCACTCCAAAAAATTACTTCCACCACACATACCACTTCTAAGAAATTTAGATTCATGTATACTATTTTCTCTGTTTTATTACGAATTGAGACGTTTTCCTCCTTTTTGGGCATAAGAAGGGTCTATTTTATCCATGTGTACCACGTTTTCATATGCCACAATATTACAAACCATATGTATTGGATCGGTAAATAGCATAGTAATTTAGATACAATTAAATTAAAGTACACAAACAGAGTGACAGCGCAACTTGCCTTTATAGTTGATCATTTGGCGTTACCAAATACCTCTAGCACCCTCAACATGCGTCGACCATGTACTGTTGCACACATTTTTGCCAAGCAATGCATGTATATGTACCTTGAGCTCTCGGATCATCACGTGCGTGCAGGGCCGGTCCTAGGATTTTAGGGATCCGGGGCGAAACTAGAAATAGGGGACCTAGTATAAATATCTAAATATAAATCTACATACACACATATATATGTATCTAATTTTACCAACAAACACTTAAAATAAGTTATGTATTAAAGAAAAATTCATATCAAAGAGTTTATAGATATTACCTTAAAAATTTCTTCTAACATTTCTAGATGCGAAGTCATTGATGATGGTATTGATATCAATCTCATCCATTGACAAATAATCCTCTTTTTTCTTTTTTCACTGCTGGATGCATATTTTCTAGATGACATGGTACTGAAAATTTAAAGAACAATAGTATAATTAGTAACTACAAAGCACTAATTATTGATTAAAAAATTCCTAATATGCAAACTACAAGAAGCAATGACAAAGTGATGTAGATGTGGACCTGCTGGTTTGGGAATTATGCGGCTGATCGCTCGCTCCGCTCGGCTCGCCTGTCGCGGTGTCGGCTCGCCTGTCGCGGCGGAGAGAGAGACGACCACCCTCCGTGGCTCGGCGCGGCGTGCCCTAGACGGCTAGACGGAATCACGGAAGAACTAAGAAGTCACGGAAGAACTAAGAAGTCGGAAAGTAAGATTTCAAAAGGAAGACCGAAGACGAGAAGTCGGCCCGGCCGGGAATTCGGAAGACAGATAGACTCATAGACGGATAGTATACATAATATATATACTATGTATATGGGGGATTGGGGGCACCTGAATTTTGGGGATCCGGTGCGGCCGCCCCGCTCGCCCCCCTCAGGGCCGGGCCTGCGTGCGTGCATGCATAAACAACAACATGCTAACTACAGAGCTTCGTAATAAAATGCTAATGCTTTCTGCTTTTAGTACTACTAGACTACCATTTGACTTGATTAGCTATGTTGAGATAATTCTTAACTATCTCTCGCTTAGCCACTAGTATACCTGATTGCACAGTATTAATCAGGTGTTGCAACTAGACAGGGACATTTCTTCGTTGTCGGTAGACATATGTATTAAGTGTGCCTTCTAAAGGCTGCACAAGTTTGATAAGACATTCAAGCCAAGAAGACCTAACCTAGAGCACTTTAGGCCAGCGCCGCGGTTTTGCAAACCACCATTCCAACCGGTTTCAGATAATTTCTCAAATTGCCATCTATCGGTCTTCACGACGAAGCGATGCCCATCACTTGTCGCCAAGATCATACGCCTGCTCTGAGGCCGTCACTACTTGAAATATTCAAGTCCCATGGCACACCAACATCACTTCATAGTTCGTGATGCCCGACGCCTTGCTATCAAGATCGTACACCTGATCTGAAGAACGTCACCACTTAAAACGCATAAGTCTATTTGGCACATCACTTGCAAGCATTGTCTCTTCACGATTCTCATCTTTCTCTTGTGCTTCTCAACTTGAGATGTTGCTCCACTTAAGTTCAAGAAGGCCGGCTAGAGGGGTGTGAATAGGCGGTTTTAAAAATCTATTTGGTTAAAAGTAAGTTTATAATGCAGAAGCGTAAATTAATTCGGTTTAGCACAAATAAGACATAAATCAACTAGGTTCACCTAAATGCACCAATAACCTAAGTCTATGCCAAAAGTTTGCAATCCTAAGATGACAAGTAATCAATTTAATTCTATGAATATAAATTACTTGAATGTAGATTGAGTACAAGAGAACAAACCACAATGATACGGTTCCTTTTTACATGGTTGCAAAATATATTTACACATTTTCAAAATCATGACACAAGGTATAGGTACATAGACTCAACATATTTGCAGAACACATTCGCAAATCTAAGTCTCATGCTACAAGAATTATGTATGATATTCAACTATTTGCAAATATAAACCTCATACCACAAGAAGTAGAAAACATGGGCTTCAATCAATTGCAAAATACACTACCAATGTATAGTCCCATGTTACAAAGATTTAACACATGAGTCTCAACTATTTGCAAAACATATTCGCAAATATAAGCATCATGCTATGGAGTGCTAGGGCACGTGAGATTTGAGTTATCAACACATGATGAGACTCAAGCTTTTAGACATGATCTCTATTAATAATACGACAATCTATACTAGCAATTCGGTCTTCCAACTAAACACTAAGACCGGTAAAAGGCTAGAACCACATTGTCAGCCATACATTTGCCTTGAACATCCTCTTGAATCTTGATGATACACATCTTCACTTCAAGTTCAAGTCATTATCTTGATATGCATCAACCCATGATGCATCTTTCACTTGAACTCCATCAATACATGATGGATCTTCACTTGACTTGATGATCAACTCATGATCATCTACTCTTGGGAATCTTGATGTGCATCTACATATGATGCATCCCTTCTTTAGGATCTTGATCAACTCATGATCTTCTCCTCTTGGACAAACATCAACTCCTGATGCATCCTCTTCTTGATGGCCTTCAACTCATGAAGTTATCTTCCATTCCGTATCTTGACTTGATGTCTTCAATACATGAAGTCATCCCAATGCATCCTCATTTGTGGAGCCTAACCTATTTATCTAACTCATGAAAAATGTTAATCCACAAATCATTTTTCATTAATTACCAAAAATTCACCATTAACTCATAATAGAGGGACTAGATTCTACAATATTTTTTGATAATTTATGATAATCTCAACAAATAATAAAATAGAAAATTATTTGCGAGTATACAACATATACACAACAATTGTATACTCTAGAATATGCTTCTTAAGTAATTAACTCATTTGAATATGAGTGTTTATTTTTGAGATTAATTGCTAGCAAAATTTACTTATCTGGTTGTTATTAATCATCCAACCATTAATACATAATGTAGGAACTAGATTATTCAATCCTTTCCTTTAATAATTGGTGATGACTGGATTACAATTGATTTAATTTAAATCAATCAAAAGTATTTATGAACCACACAAGGTTTTCGTACTCAAAGGATACATTTCAAAGTATAGATCATAATATGTGTTAAAAGGGAAACATGGATCAATACTTAATGAAACTACAAAACATAGAGTGAACTCTCTCTAAATGTGTGCATACAAGAATGTATAATAAAAATATATACGCACATATTGAAATTAGTCTTTTGGTGAGGTCCAATCTATATTTTAGATCCAAAGAATGCAATGAGATATATAAGAAATATGACATCAAATGCATAACTCCACGATTTTTACTTTTACATCCAAATGAGACTAGACAATATAATACTTCAACAAACAAGTTAGTCTCGTATATATATTTGTCATTTAATCATATATTTGGATGTGAAAAGTGCAACAAGATATAAGAAAAAGATGTCGAGTGCATACCTCTATAATTTTCATCTTTTCATCCAAATGAGACTAAGTAATATCAAAATCAATAAACAAGTTAGTCTTATGATTGCATTTGTCATTAATCACATCCAAATGATACTAGATAATATCATAGTTAATAAACAAATTAGTCTTACAACTACATTTGTTATTATCACCAAAATCAGCTTAATGGAGCTTGAACTTACATCCACTCAAATTTACGTGACATGCCATGGCATCAGGACTCCTTCCGTAGTCTCAGTTCACCGCTGGCCGTAACCATCATCAAAGCACCTGCACACCAAAGAATAAAGCAAAAATAACATTTGCATAAATAACATGCACTTGACTCCCCATTAGCGAACCTAAGCATAGACACACACCATGACTCACACATGCATGGACTCCCCCATGACTAACATTGGCATGAACTCACACCGTGACTAACATCCAAACTCGCAGAACAAACAGACTAACTCAGCAAGGCTGGTTTGACCGTGGCCCACACACCGGTTAAACTGCCCACAAGGCAACCAGTCAGACCATCTCTCCAAATCGGTTTGACTGCACTGTCTAGCGGTCATACCACTTGGCCAAGCCGGTCTAACAGGAATTCCAGAAATGCATAAGCTAAAATTCAACTTCGCAAAAATCAAACTCAAGCAATGAAATCAATACACGATCAATGCCAAATACTCATCACTAACATAGGATTACCACCACATGGTCCTTCACAAGCAAATATTGCTCTATAATTTTTATCAATTCTTCACCTATGACAAATTGTTGCTTAATTTTCCCTTCTTATCCATGGACTAGTCTCGATACCTCAATTTATCACAACTTTTATCACTTATCTAAGAACTGAAAGCAACATATGAATGAACATGCATGCTCACCTATAGCCAGTACTATCAAGGACACACATGCTAGCTGATCTCATATTGTCACCTTCTACAAGCTCATCTTCGATGTCGATGCTCAAACCTTACCATCCTCCTTGGCTAGCAGCTGGCCACAGCCACCAAACTCAAGCTTTTGCTGGCCACCGCGATGTCCCCAACCACAACATGTGCACTATGCCGCACTCTTGACACCCACAGAACACGCATGCTCAGGTTGCACCAAAATACAAAGGCCGTGAAGCATCCATGGTGGCTTCTGACTAGCGGCGTTGATGCCGGCTGTGAGCTGTACGCCGATGGCCTCACGGTGCATTTGGTTAGTGAAATCCTATGATGATTTCTAGAATATCTTATGAGATTACCTTATTTGGTAAAACAATCAGTAATTTGAACTAGTAATCCAAGATTACCTTGGGAATCAGAATATCACAATTTTCAGGAATCACTTTCCGCTAAAAAGGTGTCTATCCTCGATTACTAATGGAAAGGAATCTTTACTATTGCACTTTTATCATTTGGTTTTATTTCTCATATTACAAATTTGAACTTTCTGAATAAAAAATCCAAATTAGAAAACATTTTTTCAACACATGAATTTTGAAACCAAAATATCAAAATTAAATCCTAAATTCCAAAATCTTAAATTCGGGCAATTTAAACTTTAAAATTCAAATTTTCCATTTTGGATTTTGAAATTCCTTATTTTTAATTTAAATCTTAAAATCTAAAATTTTGAATTCTGGATTTCAAAATTCAAGCTCTCAAAATTAAATTTTAAAAATTTGAATATTTTAAAGTCCAAACTCAAATTTTAAAATTAAAAATTTCTAAAATCTAAAGTTGAACATTTAAATCATAAGAGTTGTTTTTTTAATGTTGTAATTTTAAATTAAGAGAATTTAAAGTGTAAAATTCAAATTTTAGTTTTTATTTTAAAATTTATAAATGTTAACCTTCAAGTTTTGAAATTTTAAATCATGTAATTCAAATTTGTGGACTTGTTGGTTTGAGTTATGAAATATTTGGGCTATTATAAAGGCCATTTTGTAGTTTCTTTTAAATGACCAAATATTGGAATCATAGATTACTAATAATGTGTTACCAATAATCAGGTTGAGTGGAATATTAGATTATAGAAAAATGTAAAATTATGCACCGATCCACCCCCTGCTCTCACCTTTCCTTCTCTATTGTTTTCGGGTGGTTTTTTTTGGACTGTGGCTTATGGCTTAAAATTTTGAATTCTGACTATTTGCGAGAGACGGTACGTAGAAAAAAAATAGTCACATGCGATTTTGGCCGATACAGCTGAACTCAGTACACTTTTTACTACAATCTTTCTATTGACATCGACTTGAAAAACACACCGTTTGAAAAGCTATTTACTGTAGCATAAGACATAAGTCACAAACCATAAGTGGAAAAGAACTCAGCCTTCTTTTCTCTTATCCTAATTGGAGTAGTTGACTAACAATCGTGATGGATAAGTTTTGGACATGTCCTGCTTAAAAAGAGGCTTACGTGGCAAAACTTGGAAGGCAGACTTAATTGCAATTACTTCTCATCCTTTTAAGTAGGACTGTGAAACGGTAAAGGATAATCCATTTTATCCGATATTCATATGTAAGAAAATACAAATGTGGTAAGCAAAATCCGTATTCAAGAATGTTCATATTCGATAATGTTCGTATCTATATTTGAGAATGTTCATATTCGTATTTAAGAATATTCGTATTAGAGACTATTTGATTCATATTTGATCTGTTTCCATCCTTAGCGACCTCCCTGGGAATGATTGTAGAAAGTAATTTTCTGATGAAGTAAGGTTCACAAGCAAGAAGTGAAAATTACTTTGCATAATTTTTAACTCTATGCGCTACACTGCTAGCTTGTGTAGACGTGTAGTCATATTACATAAATTTGTTCTACGTAGATTTGTTACAAAAGTTTTAGGATATTCGCATTCGACCGAATTAAGTACATATTCGATTCGTTACGACATTCGGTTTGTATTCATATTCGAGAATGTTCGAATTCATATTTATTTTAAAAATATGAATTTGTATTTGTATCTGTATTCGTTTTAAAAATATGAATTTATATTCGTATTTAAGACTACTAGATTTGTATTTGATCTATTTCCATCCCTATCTTTAAGGAATCTTTGCAAATTTCTGGACCAATATGCAAATAAAACAGGGCTATCTATATTTCTTAAAAAGTTCTTGGGCCATCAGTTGGCTGGGATATTACACATAACATCTCAGGCCACGCACTGACATGTCGATACCCCTCATTGAAACTGAGATGGACACCCGCAGATGTACATTTTGTTATCGAATCAGTCGAGCCCCATTGCAAGAAAACAAGGCCATGTTTTTTCAACTACCAGTGACTTTTGTTTATGTTTTTTAAAACGACAGTAAACGATAGAGATTTTAATAAAAATAGCATATATAATTTTAAACTCAAAAAAATCATTTAAAGAATTTGCTTCAACAAATCATCCCTATTTGTTTCTATTTTCAAAGAAACAAAAAACCAAAAACCAACAGACAAGACAAAAAATGAAACAGGACCTTCTTTTCCCATTGCCAAATGTCAAAAGCTCTTGCTAGGCGTTTGCGCCTTCGCAAACGGTAACCTCCTACTCCGTTTCGGCTATTCATGAAGAACCACCTCGGATGGAAAGCTAAGAATTTCAGTTTTCAAATGTGCAACTCAGAAAGCAGCCAATGATGTCCAACTGAAGAAATTTCCCGAGCCCGTCCAAAAGACCAAAACTAGTTGACGCAAGAGTCAAAACTGTTGACTCTATATGTGTGTTTCAACCTGACAAAAATGTGCCAAGGTACGCATGTCAACCGTGCGAAGCATAAATTGGGCCGAAATGAAGCCCAACAAAGGACTACAAACAGACAGGTCGAGACCACTTCACCAAAACAACATTTTCGACATCAAATCGAGCCCGAACCCAGATGGTCCATGACTCCATCCATCACTCGTACCTGAGCCCAACTCAAACCAACGAGGAAGATGCCCAGGGGCGGAATTGGGCCCCCGGCAAGGTAGGCTAGAGCCGGGGGTGTGAACAAATTATCAATGTATAGCCCAGGTCAGCCCGGGGTATTTTTGCTATTATTCAGCCCAGGTAGCCATGCGGCCCGTCTCCGTGCGGCCCACTCACGCGCAGCGCGCTCGGCCTCACGCGCAGCCCGCTCACGCGGCCGTCTCCGCCTCACTCTCGGCCCACTCACGCGCCCATCTCCGCGCTGCCGCCGCAACCCGCAAACCCTAGCCAGCAGCAGCCGCAGACTCCGCACGGGCGCACGCGCGAAAGGCGACGCCGCACCGCTCGCTCGTCGCCAGCTCCGCCTCATCCGCCGCCTCGTCGCCTCCGCGGCTCGGCCCTTTGCCTCGTCGGGCGTCGGCCGCCTCGTCGCCTCCGCCCTCCGCCTCATCGCCGCTGCCCTCCGCCTCGTCCGCCGACCGCTGCCTCGTCGCCTCCGTCTCAGATCTCCGCCGACTCGTCGCCTCCGCCTCGGATCTCCGTCGACCGCCGCCTCCGCCTTGGATCTCCGCCGACCGCCGCCTCCGCCTCGGATCTCCGCCGCCTCGTCGCGTCCGCCCTCCGCCTCGGATCTCCGCCGACCGCCGCCTCGTCGCGTCCGCCCTCTGCCTCGGATCTCCGCCGACCGCCGCCTCGTCGCGTCCGCCCTCCGCCTCGTCGCGTCCGCGGCTCCGCCTCGTCTCAGAGACTCAAATCCCGGCGACGCCCCTCCTCGGCTCCTCCTGGACCGCGCCACGCCGCCGCCTACCTCCCGGCCAGCGCCGGCGACCCGGCATCGCCCACTCACCCCCTCCTGTTCGGCTCCTGCCTCCTGGCCTCCTGCAGCCTGCTGCCAGTGCCTGCCTGTGGAGTGTGGAGTGTGGAAAACTCTCGGTGAGACATTGTGCAAAACTGAAATTCTGATTGCCATTGCCATGGAATGTGATGAACTGAATAACTGATTGATTGATTCTAGATTTCTAGGCTTCTAGCTAATATGTTGAAATGTGATATTTTCCATGGAATGTGACAATGTGTGATATTTTCCATGCAAAACTAAAAATTCTGATTGCCAATTTGCCATGGAATGTGTGATAATTGATATCATTCTTGTCTCAAAAACTGAAAAATATTAGTGTTTTATGCTTTAAAAAATATCTGAATTTTCGCTGTAGGAAACTAGGAGTTATTAGTCAATACAAAATGAAGCGGACGAAGACATTGTCATCTTATTTTTCAACAGAAGCACAATCGAACGAAACACCAGAAACAGGAGCTAGTAATACGTATCAAAATAATCCTTGTGTTGAAGGGATGAGATCACGTAAGAAATAATTATCTCGTGCTAGTGGTAAGTTAGCTTCTTATAAATGTAAACTTCGTGTTGTTCGTATTTATTCATACACTGTTTGATTTACTCTCATGTTGTCTTTACAGGTTCTGGTTTATGTCCAACTATCAATGAAGAAATGACAGGATAGGATAGAGAGCAAATCTTCGTAATTTAGGTACTCAAATTGTATCTCTATTATGTAACATTTTTTAATATTTTGTTATGATGCCATGTTTTTTTATTATGTTTATTTGTTTAGTATTGAACTCAAGTTTTATATCAGAAATGTAATTAGCCAATTATGATATACTTTTGTTATATCGTGGCATGGGTATAAATTGGCGTTAGTTTTAGGTTGTTAGAGTTCAGCCCGGGGCGTAACTAAATCCTGGTTCCGCCACTGAAGATGCCCATATGGCCGCTCAAGTATATTGGTGCGGCCACTTAATCCTCTAACCTAAAAAAACTGGCTATTTAATTCATGATGTTGTAAAACGAGATTACTTAACCCCTAATGGTTGTTTCGGCTAGTGGTTTTGCTTGCATGGCACTAGGTTAGGACGGTTTCATTGCATAAGCGAGTGAAGTGGCAAGCACAGAGGAAGCCTCAGAGATCCCTTTTCCGCGCGCCTATCATCTTCCCGCAGTTAGGGCCTGTTTGGTTGGAGGCCTCGCAGGCAAATGCCTGCCAGGCAACATATCCTGACCCCAGGCATCCAAAATCGAACGCCTGGGATGCATGCCTGGCTCAGACAGCTTTTTCCAGCCTCCAACCAAACAGGCCCTTAGTGCCTTAGTGAACAATGTAGAAAGGCCACCATTTACCGCCGTTGAGGTCATCTTCCTTGTCTCCAGTCGCACTCCACCTCTGTCACCAAGGAATGCCTCGCGTTCCCACTGCACGAGTGAGTTTCGATCGGTTCCGTTCGTGTCATCATGTGCTCCCGAACCTCCTCGGCATTTTCCCTCAAGCAATTGGATCCAAGCTGCAATCATGGAAGTGATCAAACTTTTTTCTCTGTCCTCAACCGTGCGCCGCCATTGTTGATTTCTCCCCCGCTGGTGAGAGCTTCCTCGAATTATTCTTTCCCAAAGCATCGCCTTGACCTCCTCTATCTTTTCCCTACGCCATCTCACCCAATGCGCCACCGTGGATTTTTTTTTTTTGATCGTCTTTCCCAACACCAACTATCACCGTCCTGTCACCTCTGACCACCCCGGCCTTATGCCTCAAGCCATCCTAGTCCAATCCAACCGCAACAGCAGGATCTCCATACCCTCAGAATCTCCCCATGCTGCTAACCTTGTTGGAGTGCCACCGAAATCACGCCGCTGCCAAGGAAGGTTGATGCTTACTCTGTTCTGTCATCATGCATGCCGTTGATGCCACCTTGAGCCATCCCAGCCCAAGCCGACCATGCTAGTAGCTTCGCAACAACCAATTGAAGCTCCCGCGCCGTGATTGAGCTCCGCCTGAGCACCTGTACGCTGATGCTAACCAACACCGTACCCCTCCAAGCCCAACAAACCACCGAAATAGGATCCCTGTACCTCCGTGATGCTCATCGTGCTACCCGTTCGCCGGAAAACGGCCTCCTTCGCTGTCAACACCGCCTGATTGCTGATTTGTTCCCAGGTTAGCCAAGTTAGACCGTGTCAAATCTGGCTTTCTCCACCTTATCCGCCCATGTGGTGAAACCACCCTAATCCAGTGCCACATAAGCAAAACCACCACTAAAATAACCATTGGGGTTAATATACCTATCCAAATGGGCCGGGCTCAGCCGTACTGACCCGAGGCTCGGTACTGTAGGCCCAGCCCGAGCAAGGCATAACACAACACGATTTTTTAACGAGTTGTGCCGGTATGACCTGCTGGACTAGGTCGTGCCTAGGCCGAAGGCGCAGCACGGCAGCAGGCCGGCACGACCCATTAAGAATTCGGGCCGTGCCGGCTCGGCCCGGCACAGCCTGGCTAAATATAGCCGTTTTTTGATCGTTGGGGTGTAAAAAATTCGAAAAAATAACAAAAAAATTTGAAAACAATCTGCAATTTTTTCTATAAATAGGAGGGTATCTGGTCTCCATTTTTCGCACCTCAAACCTCACTCTCATCTCTCTGTTTAGCTGTGAAAAATCTGAAATTGTTTGCACAAATTTGGTAAAATTAGCGAGAAATTCAGGCAAAATTTAGAAAATTCAAAAATCTTCAAAGAGTTTTGTGAGAGTTGCAAAGGAGGTGTCTTATTTTAATTTTTGCTATTATTTGTTGATTCAATAGTAAGTTAACTGTTTTTTACTATTTTAATTTGCAGTTGATTCAATGGAGAACTACGATTTTCAACTCTCCGAATCCAGCCTCTCGACGGAGGATATGCAATCCTTTCAAGAAGCATATCCATCCGCGGAAGGTCCACATGTACAATAAACTGGAGAGCCAAAAGAAACGACGACCCCGGTGGTGTCGAGTCCAATCGATCCATCTTTTGCTGGCTCAACAAGTGCATCCATAACTCAAAGCATGGGTGCAAAAAGAACAAGAGCTAGTACATTTGGAGTTTGGAATGATTTCGACAAGAAGTTCAAGACCAACGATGATGGGAACTCGGTGAGGTATGCTGTTTGTAAAATTTGTGGTAATGAATTGTCTGCAAAATCTTCAGGTGGGATGGGTTGCCTGCAACGGCGTGTTGCAAGTTGCAAAAGAAGGCAAGGAATACAAATACGCCAGACACAAAAGCTGCAATATAACCCCGATGGCTCGGTACGTGCGTAGGAGTACAACCCAGAGGTAGCCCGAGAATCTCTTTGTAGATTAATTACTTATCAAGATTTACCTTTAAATTTTGGTGAGTCTGATGCTTTTCAAAAATATATTAGGACTGCTCATAACCCTCGACTTAGTGTTGTATCTAGGCAAACAACAACTAGAGATTTAATTAAATATTATAATTGTCGTGAAAAATTGAAAGAAATATTTTATACCTATACATTCTCTATTGCTTTGACATCAGACATGTGGAGTAGTAGGGCTGGAGAGGATTATATTAGTGTTGTTGCTCATTATGTTAATGATGACTGGGTAATGGAAAAAAGAATTATAGGATTTAAATTAATTAATGCTTCGCATAGTGCTGAAAATATTGTAGAAAGTATTAATAAAGTTGTAGAAGATTTTGGCCTCACGAATAAGATTTTTTCTATAACTTTAGATAATGCAGTTGCAAACACTAAGGCTATGGAAATTCTTACTCCTTTGTTTAATACTTATGCACAATCTTTCTTACTGCATCAACGTTGTGCTTGTCATATTATTAATCTTATTGTTAAATCTGGTTTAAAAAGATTAAATGCTTGTATTGATTCTTTTAGGGATGCAATTTTATATATTTATTGTTCTAACCAACGAATAGCCGCATATAAGAGTTTTTGCGTAGCAATGAACGTCCGTCCTAGAAATTTTGGTTTAGACATGCCTGTTAGATGGAACTCTACTTGCCTTATGCTTAAACATATATTGCCATATAAGAGCACCTTATCTGTTTTCTTTCACACTCAAGGTTATCAATCTCGTAGCTCCTCCAGTAGAACCCAAGTTAGAGACCCTGAACTTACTGAGGATGATTGGGTTGTTGGTGAAAAAAATATTTTCCTTTTTAGAACTTTTTCATAAAGCTACACTTTATCTTTCTAGAGTATAATTGTTCATAACATTCTTGAAATTGCCACTCACCTAAAGGCTTTTGAAAATGATCCTATACTACGGGGTGTTGTAGTTGCCATGAAAACTAAGTTTTTAAAATATTGGAGGGAAATTCCTATTTTATATGCATTTGCCTTTATTTTGGATCTTAGGGCCAAACTCCAAGGATTTATAAATGTATTACAATTTTTAAGTGATGTTAGCGGTTTAGACTATTGTACATACTATAGAGTAGTTAAGAATAAATTATATGAGGTATATGAGAAATATGAAAATAAGTTTGGGTCCATGCGTTTAGAAAGACCCCCGGTAGCCCTTAGCACCTCTAGGGGGGACTATGCAATGGGGCAAGATTTTTGGTTCTTCGTCTAGAGATTCTTGTGCAGGTGCAGGTACACATCAGTCAAGAGGAGGTAGGCAACAAAGTACTGAAAACCTATCAAGCTATCTCAACAGTGATAGCGTCAGCTTCGAGCAAGAGTTGAACATCCTCTCATGGTGGCAAACTCAGAAAGTAACATATCCAGTGCTATCCATATTAGCACGGGATGTGTTGACTGTTCCTGTCTCTACAGTCTCCTCAGAGTCAGTCTTCAGTCTATCTGGAAGAATAATCGAGAAGCGACGAACAAGTCTCTCGAACGAGATGGTCGAAGTCCTTCTGACCGTCAAAGACTGGGAACAAGCTGAATCAAGACTCCAACATACTGCAGATAATAGAGATTTAGAAGAATCTTTTGAGAATTTATATCTAGATAGCAATGAATAGGATTTTCAAAATTTTTCTTCATATGTAGTCACTAATGAGCTTTATAGGCTGTACTCTTTTTGCTTTACCAAGGTTTTCTCAAGTTGAGTTTTTACTTAGTAAAGTTTTTAACGAGGCAGCTATCCCATGTAATTTAACAAGTTAATAAAACTCATTATGTCATTGAAAATAATTATTTTCATGATTAACAAATGTATACAATTTTCTATAATTTTTCTGAATTTTTTTCCTTAAATTTCTACAATTGTTTTTATAATTTTTCTTATTTTTTAAAATTTTTTTCTCCTTTTTCTGACTTAACGGGTCGACCGGACCGGTACAGCCCGTTAAGCCATAACTGTGCCCGTGGGACGACACGGCACGACCCATACCTAAATGAGCTGTGCCGTCACTGGGCCCGTGTCATACCGGCCCGGTACGGCCCATTGGCCACCTATGGGGGTTAAATCTGGCTTTGCAACTTCACAGCTGATTTTTTAGTCACACGGTTAAGCGGTCCAGGGGAAATATGGACTTCTTCCGACCAACAAAGAAGCCTCCTCCCCGTCCAATGAAGCCCAGCCCACCACAGCATCTCCCGTTCCGCACCTGCATACGCTGCGGCTGCGCGACCACTAAACCCTCTCGCGCCGCCGAGGTCGATCGATCCAGCATCGACTGCCGCCGCCGCCGCTGTAGCCATGGCCGGGGCCAAGCCCAAGGGGAAGCCGAAGCCCAAAGCCCTGGCCGCCGGGGCAGCGCACGGCAAAGGGAGAAAGGGGATGGGCGGGGCGGGGAAGCAGGGGGAGAGGCGCCGCCACGGGCCGCGACTCCCCACCGCGCTGCGCCGGGAGCTCGACGCGCTGGGGCCCCGCCCCGCCCGCGGCTCCGACGACGAGGAGGAGGAGGGGGCGGGGTCCGATTCGGGGGGTGTGGACGTGTACGAGTACGAGGAGGGGGTGCCCGAGGAGGAGGCCGGCAAGAACGGCCGCTACGATGCCGTCGCCAAGTACGAGTACGAGTTTGACAGCGACGACTCCAATGCGGTACGGCGATCCTTCTCTCTTGCACGTGTAGTTTTAGCCTAGGATTTGGTATAAAGACGCAACGTTGCGATTCAGTGTGCTGTAAGAGATGCGTCTTCGTGCACATTGGAGAAGAAAGTGATGGGAATCTTTGCAAGTTATATAGCTATCCTTTAAGTTGGTCTCGAGATAGTCGCTAAATTACGTGCATATTTGGAAGCAAGGTATATCATTTCAGCTAATTGTTGTGCATGCATTTTAGGACGAGAACGTGCCTTCGGATGAAGGCGATGATATGGAGGAAGATGACGACGGCGAGGATGAGGATGAGGAGAAGCAGATAAGAATACTCCAGGAGACGACCGGAATGCCTAGAGAAGCGTTTGATGGTAATTTTTATCTTTGAGACCTATTGGATAGTTGGATGGGACATTTTTACACCTATTGCATTAAAGTTCAATCTTTTGTTGATGGCTTAATGCTGGATTGCTTAAAAAGTTTGCTCTTGTTTTATTAATAGTGTCTAGCTCATGAACCACGGTGTGGCTTTTTGAACTAAAAATGCTTACTGTAGCTAAGCCTAAAAAAATATAGTACATTTGGTCTTTATCAGGAATTTCGGAAGCTCATGATGAAAACTCAATTGATTTGTGTCAATCTTACTCCAAACTGTGTGTTTTTTTTTTTGTCAAACAGGGGGTAAGAAGAAGAAACAACCATTGGAGCTGCCTTTGCAGCCTGGAGATGGAGATGGTCCAGTCACAATTCATGATCTCTTGGATAATATCCAGGGTAAGCCTGGGTATAGCAAGCTCCGTAAGAGGCTCCAGCAGCAGGAGAAAAAGCCAATGGTCGTGCAACCCCCACTTCCAAAAGTGCAGAGGGAGAAGCTGGAGCGTGGTGTGGTGTACCAACAATCCAGGAAGGAGGTCACCAAGTGGGAGCCGTTAGTGAAGAGGAATCGGGAGGCTCCTACGCTCTACTTTGAAAATGATGTCAACTTAGGTGTCAATACTGTTGGGGCAATTGCTAGCGAATTTAAACCAAGGACTGAGTTTGAGAAGAAAATGGCTGAGATTATCTACAGCGCAGAAATGATAGAAGCACACAAGAATGATGGTGCCAAAATCTTGGAACTTAACAAGGTATATGACTTTATTTTACTTCATTAGTTCATTTGAACTTAACAAGGTACTAAATGAGTGTCAATGCTTTTTTTGCTGATTGAGCATGTTGACTGATTATATTATAATTTTTAAGGTTAGGATGCTTTGCTAAATAATTTCATGCATTTATGTAGATTGATGTTGAAGATGTGAGAGAGCGTCAAAATCGTCTTGCTAAAATGCGCAGCCTTCTGTTTCGTCATGAGATGAAAGCAAAACGTGTGAAGAAGATTAAATCCAGGACATATCACCGGATGTTGAAGAAGGACAAACTGAAGGCAGCATCAGCAGACTTGGAGGCAGATCCTGAAGCTGCCAAAGATTATGCTATGAAACAAGAATTTAAACGTGCAGAAGTAATTCATAGCTCATTTATTTATCATTTTTTTGGAGAGTTATCTTGTATATCTCCCAAGTAAGCTTGCTAATTTATCTCACAACTGTTCACAGGAACGGATGACATTGAAGCACAAGAATACTTCTCAATGGGCAAAGCGAATCTTGAAGCGTGGATTAGACGTTCAAGATGAAGGCACTCGAGCTGCTATTGCAGCTCAACTCCAACAAAATGCTCTTCTTACTAGAAAAATGAATTCCGTAAAAGATGATTCTAGTAGTAGTGATGAAAGTTCTGATGATGATGATGACGACGAGTCAGAAGCAAAGCTTCTGAACAAAGGGAAAGAAAAAATTCTTAAAGTTCTTGGAGAAGATAATGAGATACCACAATCTGGAGTTTTTTCATTGCCTTTCATGGTGTGCTTTCATTACCATTCTCTTTGTGCATTTGTTTAAGAAAATTTATTTTGCCAGCATTTCTGCAATTCTGTGCCGATTATCTACAGGAGCGTGCTATGAAAAAGCATGAGGAAGCAACTTATGAGGAAGCACGACTAGCTCTTGAAGAATATGATGAATCCTTGAGGAAATTGGAGGATGATAACACCGAAGAGAATGGAGATTCAATGAAGGTGACAGGTAAAAGAGCTTTTGGGCCTGTCAAAAATACACACGAAGAGACAAATAAGAGGCCAAAATTACATGACACTGACAAGAACAGTGACAGTGAGTATGATTCCGACTCTGCTCAACATTTGCACAACAATGAAGTAAATAAGAAGGCAGATGGCATCCAGCTTGGGACTGCACTGCTTGATGATGAACCAGAGAACGGTCTATTCAAAGTAAGATGTTCTGACCTTTAACTTGTTGTGTCATGTGACTTTTATTATAGAGATCTGATGTATAATATGTGCATTATGTAGAGCTTCAATGATATTATAAAAAATCCAGGCCCAAAGACAACGTTTGAGGTTGGAATGTTAGTTGATAATTCATGGAAGAAGGTACTAGTACTGGCACCTATTTTTGGTAGCTCTTTGATTCCTTATCATCTTTCTTTTCCATCTCTTTAATTCTTTGTTTCTCACCAGGTCAAGAGTAGCAAAGGAAATGACAATACAAATAGATCCAAAGTGCAGATCCCTTCTGTTGCAGATCCAAACCCTAAGGTTTGCTTTTAGTATTGTCTCTGGTTGTTAATCCAGTCTATTGCCTTTACTCATTGTTTTTTATTTTGTTTTTTTGGTAGCAACTGGATCACAATTCTGATTCAGATTCTGAGGAAGATATGGTTGAAGGTTTCTTGACCATGTCTGATACAAAGGAAAGTTATGAACTTCCATCGCAAGCTGATCTTATACGCCAGGCTTTTGCTGGTGATGATGTTGAAGCTGAGTTTGAGAAGGACAAAATGGAAGTTTTAAATGATGAGAATCCTGAACCTGAAAAACCTGCTCTTATTCCTGGTTGGGGACAGTGGACTCACATCCAACAGAAAAAAGGACTTCCTTCCTGGATGGTGAAAGAGCATGAAGATGCCAAAAGGAAGAGGGAAGATGCCTTGAAGAGGAGGAAGGATGCAAAGCTTAAGCACGTTATTATTTCTGAACATGTTGACAAGAAGGTAAAGTTTTGGCTTTGTTATATAGTGCCTTTTTTAGTAAGATGTTGGCTTGAACTATTTTTAGCAAGCAATAATTTTGACTACTTTGCTCTTTGCAGGCTGAAAAGCTTTTAGCAAGGAATCTTCCTTTCCCGTATACCTCGAAGGATGTATACGAGCAGAGCATACGTATGCCTATTGGACCTGATTTCAACCCAGCGATATCAGTTTCCGCTCTCAATCGACCTGCGGTGAGTACATCTAGCTGATGCATGGAACTGTCAAAATTATTAATGAGTATATGGAATTTAGCTGAAATCAATTAGGTGATCCAACCATAGTTTTTAAAAACCAGATGTACATGTCCAATCCAGTAGATAAAACCAGATCGGACCAGGCTCCAGTTTTTCCGGTTGAACCGCCGATCCGGTCCCCTTTTTTAAACTATGGATCCAACAATCTACTTTGGAATTTATTAATATTCCGTATTGACGATAAGACTTCTATTCCATGATACTAACATTGTAACTTGGAAATATATGTACAATGTCTTCCGGCCGTGGGTCCTAATTTTCTAATAACGACCAGTACATTGACTTCATGTTATTCATTTAGACGATGCCAGTAGATTAAGACACACTTGTACAGTTTGATTTACTGTTTTATATCCCGTATTTCAGATTGTGAAGAAGCCTGGTGTTATCATTAAGCCAATACAATATGAGGAGGTTGATCCACATGAGAAGCCTGATGAACCCAAAAGGGTCATTCAGAGAGCAGCTCCAAACCCAAAAGCAAAGAAAAGCTCTGCGAAACAAGCTAAGGGGACAACTTCACATAAGAGGAAGTGATGAGACAATTGTTGCAACACATCCTCATTCAGTTGTTTCATGTGGTGATAGTGAGAGCATAACAAGTTCTGAGCTGTTTTTTCTTGCCACAATCAGTTTAAAACAACACGTCGAGAAGTATGTAAGGATTCTTCTCACAGTGAAAATGCTACACAGCTTCAGTTTGGAGTCCGTTATTCATACATCTGTGTTTTGTTAAGATTTAAGATTATATGCACCTATTTGTTCCTGCACTATTGCAGAGAAATTTTGGGACACGGGATGTTTTTGTAACTTCATTATTTTTGTTCCGCCACAGATCAGATGTGTTCTTATTTGTAACTCGTCTACAAGTGGTACCGATGCTGTGCTGTTTCAGCTACGAATGGATGTATTGGGTTCTAGAGCAATAACCATGTGTTGAGTCATCCAACTTAGTTGTAAATTTCATCTTTCAGTCACTATGGGACGATCTGTCTACGTGCAAATAAGCGCTCGTCAGGAAGGTTGGCCATTTCGTGGATCTCTTTTTTGCTTAGGCTGGAGAAAGGAGGATACAAAGATGTCCAATCTTCTTGGCGAAGGATGTTACGCGATGTGTGTTTTGAGTTTTATTCACTATACATGCAGTTTTCACCACACATCACTAATTAGTTGTTCAAAAATGCGGAAGGAGAAAAGGTTTAGAGACTTTTCTAGCTAAGTTCGTAGTCATTCCGTACTGTTTTTAATAGGGTTTTTTGGCTTCTTGCCATTACAATTTTCCAACTTTTGAAAAACGCCATTACAATTCAGCTTATTGGAAATCTGCCATTACAATTCTCATTCTCCCGCGCCCATGCCCTGTTCTACGTCTGGCGTGTAGCTGGGCCCACTTGCAGTCGCCGTATTCCCGTATCTCCCCGTATTGCCCCTTGTTTAGTCGGATCAGGCAGCGGCTGTCCTCCCCATTCCTCTCCCTGCGACGAACCCGGCGATTGGAGGCGGCGGCGGCTGATGAGTGGTAGCCAGCTTAGGGGAGCAGCGGCGGCTGGCTCCAGCTCGACGGACTGGGGGATCCAGAGCCCGCCGTTGAACCCACTCGTGGACTGCCCGGATTGCCGCGTGCAGTTGGTACGAATCAGAAGCAAACAACGGGGTACTTATGGTCAGACCTTCGTCAAGTGCCCGAACAACATCAAAGTAAGTCAATTTCTGTTCAATTTTGAGTTGTTGGATGGTTTTGATGTGCCTCTCTACCAGGCTCTACATGTGCCTCTAACCCATCAGTTGCATCATCAGGAGGAACCACACAGATAGGCTCCAGTTCATCAAACACAGGTTGCACACAAATTGACCTATCAAATACACCTACTACAACCTGGCACCTCATCTCCTCCTTATACATTTCAAACAAATCAGAGACAAATCAACCCTAATCGCCAGCTATGATGACCACACAGAGACAAATCAGAAGCTTTAGGTACCTGGTAGCGCCGTCCTCCATCGCCGCCGCACCAGTGCGACGACGAGCCGCGAACGAAGGCGACGTCGCCATCAGGGCACCTCCATCACCTTCAGTGCATGCGCACCAGTGGTTAGGGTTCCTCTCCATCATCTCCAATCGCCGCCGACGCCTCCAATCGCCGCGGACAGAGCGTAGATTAGGGTTCGTCGCAGGGAGAGGAATGGGGAGGACAGCCGCTGCCTGATCCGACTGAACAAGGGGCAATACGGGGAGATACGGGAATACGGCGACTGCAAGTGGGCCCAGCTACGCGCCAGACGTAGAACAGGGCATGGGCGTGAGAGAATGAGAATTGTAATGGCAGATTTCCAATAAACTGAATTGTAATGGCGTTTTTCAAAAGTTGGAAAATTGTAATGGTGAGAAGCCAAAAAACCCTTTTTAATATAAGAGGAATTGACAAAATTATCTCTCGAATTTGATGCTACACAGCTCAATTCTGAAAGAGGACATTAGCTTGAAAAAAAATGGTTCCACAAGAATTAAGAAAACAAATGGATCGTTTCAATTACATTAAAAAACTTGTGAAAATTACTGTATTGTTTACTCTATGCGCGACAAATCGTTAAAAGCCATTTTGTACAAAATATTATACAACTCCGGTCTTGTTTTTTTTTGTCAAAATGTGTAGATTCCTTCAAATTTCCCATGAAACTAATAGACCCTTCATGGTTGCATATTTAGCATACACGGCCACCAAAATATAAGAACAAGTACAGCAAAGCTAACCCATCAGCATCGTCGAATCAAAGTTTCAATAGACAAGTCAAATTTTGTTTATTTTCTAAGTAAACAAATAGAACCCCCCCCGGGGGGTCTTTTTTGGCATTATTTTTTTGAAGGAAAAAACTCACATGGTTGGGGTGGGTGACAAATTAGCGAAATCTGGTGAACACCAAATGGTAGGTGGCGTAGAAAATTCTCCACCACCATCCCCGGTTCCCTCCTCCTCTCCCCTCCAAAGCCACCACCCCTTCACTCCTCATCCAAACCAAATCTCCAACTCTCCCACTCCCGCATCTCACCAACCACCGCCGCCACCTCGCCAACCATGGCCGCCCCCTCCGACTCCGACTCCGCAGCCCACCCCCGCGACGACCCCAACCTCCCCTTCGCCTCCTTCTCCCTCTCCCTGTCCCTCCGCACGCCGACCGCCCCGGCCACCACCACCCTCGCCTCCATCCCCTCCACCATCAACCTCCCCACCCAAATCTCCACCCTCGCAGTCTGCCTCCATCCCTCCGCCGCGGCCTCCCCCTCCTCTCGCCGTCCTGGTCGCCTCAACGCCGCTGCATCCTCGCTCCTCTCCCCGTTCCCCGCCTCCACGCCCAGCCTCTCCCGCTCCTTCCCCTCCGGCGCCCCCGCCGCCGCCGGCCGCCGCCGCACGCTCGTCTGGTTCCGCGCCGACCTCCGCCTCCACGACCACGAGCCCCTCCATGCCGCCGCCGGGGCGTCCTCCTCCCTCCTCCCCGTCTTCGTCTTCGACCCCCGCGACTTCGGCAAGTCCCCCTCCGGTTTCGACCGCACCGGGCCTTACCGCGCCAACTTCCTGCTGGACTCCGTCGCCGACCTGCGCCGGAGCCTTCGCAAGCTCGGCGGCGACCTGGTGGTGCGGGTGGGGAGGCCCGAGGTGGTGATCCCCGAGCTCGCGCGGGCCGCTGGGGCGGAGGCGGTGTACGCGCATGGTGAGGTGTCGCGGGACGAGTGCCGCGCGGAGGAGAGGGTGAGCAAAGCCATGGAGAAGGAGGGCATCGAGGTCAAGTACTTCTGGGGCAGCACGCTGTACCACTTGGACGACCTGCCCTTCCCCCTCGAGGACATGCCGTCGAACTATGGCGGATTCAGGGAGGCCGTGAAGGGGTTGGAGGTCAGGAAGGTGCTTGACGCTCCCGAGGAGGTCAAGTGCGTGCCCATGAAGAATGTGCTCGAGCCTGGCGAGATACCCACGCTCGCCGAGCTCGGTCTCACTGCACCACCGGCAATGGTACAGGTGAGTTGGCTTTCATGGATAGATTCCTTCCTGTGTTGCACATGTATATCTTTATAGCATCTTGCCAGTGCTCCAAGACATTTAAGTCCATGCTCACTCTTTTTTTGTCGCAAAAGTTTGTGGAATTCGTTATTTTTCAGTAAATTGTACAAGTATATGCGGATGGGAGAAGCTAGTTAAAGCATGCTTGGGTGCCATTGACCATTTAGTTTGCTGATAGTTGTAAATGATCCAATTCTTAGGCATTTTCGTTGGTAGGTTGGATCAATGGATCTTTGATGGTCAGGAAAGGAAATTGGGTAGAAAGGTAGGTCCCTTCATTCATTTAGGTTGGTATGCCCTAATTATAGCCTGTTGTTCACATTATGAAGGTACTGCTAGAGCTTACTGGGTCACTCTACTCAATCTTGCGTGCATGCAAACGTTATTTTGTATGTGTGTGTAGTAGAAATGTAGAATGATAAATAATGAGTACTACATGTCAATAAGTATTGTGTCAGCCAAATATGCATTATCCCACTTGTTCTGCAATCCAATTATTCGTGCCTTCTTGTGCATTAGCTGGTTTTGTCTTTAACCTTTGTGAAATTCCAGAACGATTTACCATTTTGGGACATGGTTGGCACCATATGCTTATCCTCTTGCTTTGGTCTTATGCTTCCCTGTCGTCTTATTGATTTAAGGACACCTTGAACCTGTAATTTGAGGTCTGTTACGAATGGTATGTGTAGAATATGGACACTGGACACTGACATCGATGCTGAAATGAAATAATGTGTTTTTGGTGGTTTTGTATGTGTAGAATGTGGGCACTGGACAGTGACATCAACGATAGGATCATTTTGCTACAATTCATATCTTTGTATAATGCTTGCACAACTTGTGTGATAATATTTTTTTATTTTTAGTTATGTCATGTTCATATGCACCTGTCACCTGTACCCTATACACCCTTTCAATTCAGCCTGTCCATCCTCCTGTACCTACGTGTGCCCTAATTAAAAAGGCTAATTTGTTCATGTAGGACTCAAAACCTGCTGTTGGTTCTACACTCATTGGTGGTGAGGCAGAAGCTCTGGAGAGACTGAAGAAGTTTGCTGCAGAATGCTGTATGCAGCCAAACAAAGCAGAAAAAGACAGTACTCGTGATAGCATATATGGTGCTAATTTCTCCTGCAAAATTTCTCCATGGCTTGCTACAGGGTGCCTCTCTCCACGCTTCATGTATGAGGAGTTGAAGAAGCATGCGGCTAGGTATGTGATGCTCTTGAACAGTAGAGGGAAGAGGAACATTCTTAGTCTCATCGTTATGTTACTGTTTCATTTGTTTTTGTACATAACTGGCAATTTCCGTCTCCTTGCAGAGCAATTCCATCTGAGTCAACACCCAAGAACGGTGATGGCACATCCGATGCTGGGACAAATTGGTTAATGTTTGAATTGCTATGGAGAGATTTCTTCAGGTATCTATTGCTTATAAACCTCCATATAAGATGATATACTGATGCTCCTGCGACTCCCATGACTGAATTATCTTGAATGTCTTACGTGATCTGATGTTTGATTGTTTCACCGAGGAAAAATGTGGCATTAGCTTCGTTTACTTTTATGCTTGTCATGTCTTAAAATGTATTGTACATACCGCCATGATGCAAACGCAGATGCGCAACTACTTTAATCTTCAGTGTGTAAACACGAACCAGTAACTACTGCAATATGATCTAAATTATGACCAGTAACTGACGAATGAAACATCTTAGGTTTATCACAAAGAAGTACAGTTCTCCACAGAAGACCTCCGAAGTTGCGCCTGCCACTGGTTGCACCCCCGCCCCTGCGTTTACTTGAGCATGAACATAGTAGTCGGCTGCTGTTTTTTTTTTGTCTACCAACTTATGCAAACCTCCAATGCTAGTGAAAGTGATGTCCCGAGTAAGCTGTTCTGAATTTTGGACCAATTTGATCTCGGAAGAGATCTTTGTATCTGTCGACATTCCTCCAAGACCATTCAATGGTATTTGTGAGCAACCATGAATGATTTCTTCAGACTTTTTATAGCTGGTTTGTTCTGAGGTCCCTATGTTTTTGTGCGGGTAATTTTTTGCCATCTGTTCGATCCATACTATAGCTGATAGACCAGTGTAAGGCAGCAAGAAAGCAACTGAAAGTGCACTGATCTGCTTTCAGTTAAGCTTTTTGTGCGGGTAATGTTTTGCCATCTGTTCGATCCACACTATAGCTGATAGACCAGTGTGAGGCAGCAAGAAAGCAACTGAAAGTGCACTGATCTGCTTTCAGTTAAGCTGTCAAATACCGCAGCAGTGTCTTGGTGGTGACTACGGCAAGACATCCACGGTCAATCGATCACAGAAATTTGTGGTCTTCGCAAGAAGCAGAAGACTAAGATGCGTTTTATCATCCAGTTTGAACAAATCGTACTCCACAGAACAAAAGAAGCACATCCATGGTGAACTACAGATGCGAGAACCAACAATTAACTTGATTATCTAAGCATCACATTAAGTTCACCATACTTAAAAACATCAGTAGACAATTTAAACATCAAAACTCATCTCTTAAAAGACTACCGCATAGGTGCTCCAATGAGTACAAAAGTTCACATGCCATAAAACAAAGGCAGTGCATCTAATCCTCCTCCTCACCCTCATTCTCGGCAATGTTGAAGTACCGGAGATCGTAGACATTACGGTCCTTGTTCGATGCAATCACCCGAAGCCAGTCACGCACATTGTGCTTCTTCAGGTACTTTTTGGTCAAGTATTTCAAGTACCTGAGAACATAGCAACAATGTTTCAGATTATACGAAACAAAATACCCTGATCAGCAATATAGAAAAGCAACAAGTTGCGCATATGTAACAATACAACATACACCGTATCGAACAAAGGACAAAGTGTTCTGCAGTGCAACATCATGTCTATAAGTAAGGATTAGAGACTTAAAATCAAGACTTCTATCTAGACCACAACACCAATTAGGGGGCCAAACAAGAAATCAGTCAAAATATTCTCACAATAGGTATTGGTTAAGCATCTGCAACAAAAAAAAGGTGCCGATGGCATAAAATGGACAGACTGTCCTCTATCCTAAGCATATACATTCATAGATTGACAAAAGAATAACCCAATACTACAACTAGGGGTGCAAATGGAGCGGATATTTCCCGACCGTCCGTCCGTTTTAATTTGGATACAGTTCAGAGCAAATTTTCGGATATATGAAGGTTTTATCGGATACGGAAATGGATTCGGATATTTTTTGTTGCATTATCTAACGAATATGGAACTATCCGGATAGTTACCAGATAGTTAACCGGATAGTTACCGGATGCGGAAATGGAATCGAATACCTGGCCTCTCCGCCGGCCAGGTGGGATCTTCGACTCTTCTTGAAATGTAGCATCATTTATTTACATAAGATTGCTTGTTTCGGTGGTTGTTGCAACATCGGTACACTCGTATTAGATCTCAGTTTGCTTAATTTGTCTCTATCACCTTGTGAAATTTGCTTTCGCGTATTATCCGATTAAATATTCGCGACCAAAACTAACCGTATTCAGAGCGACATGTATTCGCTCTGTATTCGTGACCGAAAATATCCGCATTCGTATTCGTATCCGGCACTATCCGTGTCCAACTCCGACCCTAACAAAAAATATGGAAAAGGATACGGGATGAGCAATATCCGTCCGTATCCGTTCCGTTTGCACCCCTAACTACAACAGTCTCACATAAGTTGGTTCTACCATGCCATGCTAATTCGAAGCAAAGAGTACTGATTGTATCGCCCCTCCAAAACAAGGATAATCAAGGACAAACTTTTCCACCATACAACAGTGTGCAAATTGCAAACCTTCAAGTGCAGATGCAGTACCACTACAACACTCATCTCGATTTCCAAATACTAAAACGTACTCCGTGGGAGTACATGTCATGGCAATACCTCTATGCTATAAACAAAATAAGCATTACTTACTCCGTGTCCACAAATGCCTCAATCGCTGCACATAACCCAATAATGAATCACAAATGGAACAAATACCCAATCGAGCCGCCGCCAAGCATCACCAGTTGACCACATAGCACGCACACAAAGAGCACGCACAGATCGATACATCTGTTCTATGTTTCGAGAATCGCTACCGGGGAAACACATCTAGGAGCAAGATATGTGTAGATTTGGGGGAAAGCAAGAGGGCGTGCGTGTGTATACCTCTTGGAGAAGGGCCCGTCGGAGGTAACGGTGACCTTGGTCTTGTCTCGGGAGACGGTGACAGACTCGCCCAGGTTGCCGGCCTTGCCCCCGGCGACCTTGATGCGCTCCTGCAGGAACTTCTCGAGCGACGCGATCTCCATGATCTTGTCGTCGACGGGCTTGGTGCAGTCGATGACGAAGGTGACAGACCCCTTCTTCTTCCCGCCGCCCTTCGCCGCCACGCCGCGCGCCATCTCTCCGCCTCGCCTCGCTTGCTCTTCCGCGCCTGCTGCCGCTGCTTCTTCGGTGGTGGTGGACTGGTGGCTGCGCGGATGGGAGGCGATAGGGTTTTGAGGAGGCGGGGAGGTGGCTATAAATATTAGGGTTGGGTTGATCGGACGGTCAGGGATGTTTGATGTGGGGAGATTTGCAGTTCGCTCCTCCTGGGCCAGTGGGCCAAATTCTGGGCTTTCATTGTTAGACCCGTTAACAATTGCAGTACCCGCCGTCTCCGAATGCTGCCATGATTTGTAATCTCATCGTGCCGGTGCTTTGTGCCGTTTTTTTTTCCGAGAATACGTAGGTAGCAGTAGAGATGGCCATGGGCACAAATCCGCTGGGTTTTGCTATTTTAAACCCGTGCTCATAAAAGTTGGACGTGCCTGCTAAAAAACTCATGCCCGTGACGGGTGCAGATTTTTGCCCAGACCCATGCCCACTCGGGTAACGGGTACCCACGGGTCGCCTGTGCCCGACAACAGCTGTGCAGATTGCAGACAGTGCAGTGCTTAGCAAGTTAACAATAAGTTCAATTTATATGCTACTATGCATGAAACAAGCAACGACAAATCCACAATGCACATCACTAGTTCACTCCATCAATTCTCAGTTTATAGTTCACTGGCATAGCATATCAGCATACGGCAAGTTCATTACAAGTTCACAGTTCACAACTCAGTTAATGGGCTAGGGGCATTGGGGCTAATAGGCTGCTATGGGCTGGGCTGGTTTCCCTGGAAGCCTGGGTTTATAACTCCTATGGATCGAGTTTATATTACCCATGGGTTTACGGGTTTGGATACTATAGGAACATACCCGAACCCAGCAGACCCGATGGGTTGGGCTTTTTGCCCATTAAGAGACCCATGGGTTAGAAAATTGACTCAGACCCATGCCCTAGTAGTGTAAAAACCCACCGGGTATCGGGTTCCGGGTACCCATTGCCATCTCTAGGTAGGAGAGCCACGCGTCTTTCCATTGACAGATAGAAACGCATACAAACTTGCCTCACCGCGAGCGACAAGGCGGTCAGGTTGACAAACTTACATCAAGGGGCTCTTACAGCTAATAAAAGCAACAACCTATTACCCAATAGATGAGGGGTACTCTTGGCTATCTATGTGCTTGTGCAATTGCAGATGAGTGTGGGTAAAAATGCAAATTCACATATATATCACATATTCTCATATACATAAATGCAAATTCACATATATATCACACATTCTTCTATACATAAATGCAAATTCACATATATATCACACATTCTCATACACAAATATTTTGTTCATCATTCCACTTACTTGTTTTCTTTAAAAATTAGCCATTCATGATGATCAATATGTATGTAACTAGTTTTATCATATTATTCTTCCTCGACCTTATTGTAGGATCGGAAATGGCAACAGAAGGGGGGGTGAATGGTGCCTTTAAAAATTCCCCCAAAGTATCCACAAAAACTTTTCCTCTCCGATAGCTATAGAAGCTAAGAAGAAGGAGAGTTCATGCTCACTGGAACCTCAAACACACAGAAGAGAAGACGAGACATAAAACAACAGAGAAAAACTCAGCAATTTTATGATCTGCCTTCTTTAGGTTTATCTTCAAATTAATGCAGCTTTCACATGATTCAGGCAGATCGAGAAGCATGGTATAAAGACCTCTAAAAACATTATCCTTATCCTCACATGAGGTGCAAGAAATAGTCTCAACAGTAGTAGATGAAAGAGCAGCTACCCTACTCATCTCTAGTTTAGCAAGTAGACTAACATTCTCCACCTTTAGCAAATCTAGCTTAGAGGTCACATTATCATGCAATGTTCTTAGCTTCTCCATATCACCAAGCAAAGAGGAACATATATCACATTCGTCACGGGAGGGAGCAGATATAAGTGAAGTAAGCTCCTGTGACAATCTCTCTACTTCCTTCTCCAACTCACTACACCTAGCTCTAGATCTAGCATGAAATTTTTCTAGCTTAAGAAAAGCATCATTGAGTTGGTCATAGGAGGAATATACCTCATCGGAGTCAGAGTAGAGCTCGTTGTCGCTAATGTCGCCCTCAAGGGTCATGAAGCACATGCCGTGGAAGTCGTCGCCATCCTTGGGTTCTTGATCATCCTTCGCATCGTCGTCACTCCACCCCTTCACCTCGCTGAGGTCGATGTCGTCGAAGGCGATGAGGACGCGGTGGAAGAGCTTCTTGGCTTTGCCAAGGTCGTGGAACTTCTTCTCATTGCTTGGGGACTTCTTGTTGCGGTTTTTGTCGGTGTAGTTGTTCTTGCTCGAACCGTCGTAGTCGTTCTTGCCCTTCTCCAACTTAGGGCAGTTTTCTCAAATGTGGTTGGGGCCACCACACTCAAAGCAAATCACACGACCTTCTCTCTTTCTCTCCCTAACCCTCTTGTATGCATGAGAAAATTTTCTGGATAAGAGGGCTAGTTGGTTTTCTGGAAGCTGCTCTAGATGATCATCATCAATTTCACACAGAGCAGCAAGCAAGAAACCCGAAATAGTGTCAGCAGAAGATCAGAGGCAGGACTGGGATCGGTGACCAATGCCATCGACTGAGACTTCGACTTGCGAGAGATAATGTCAATCTCGTGAGTCTTAAGGCGTGAATACAACACATCAAGAGTCAAAGTCGAAAGATTTGTCGTGTCCTTGATGATGATCACTTTCATCTCCCAAACACGCAAATCCAAAGCCGAAAGCATTTGACGAGTGTTGTACGAGTCGGGGTATGTGAGACCGACCGCTCGGAGGTTGCTCAAGATCTTGTGAAATCTCACAAAGCACTCATCAAAGGACTCTCAGCGAGTATTTCAAACTTGTTGTAATCTTGCTTGAACTGGTCCTGTCGAATCGTCTTAATTTGGGTGGTGCCCTCATGGTAAGCATCGAGGGTCACCCAAATATCGAAGGCCGACGTAAGATGAGAAATGCGATCAAGTTCGTTTCGGCTCAAACCTTGGATGATGATGTTCCTTGCCTTAGCATTCGCCTCAACATCGGGCATGTTTGCCACATTGATGTTCCCTTCAGCAGGAACAACAAAGCGCGTTTTAACCTTGCGCCAAATCACATAGCCCTGAGTCTGAATGTAGGTCTCCATCCGACTCTTCCAGAAGGGATAGTCGATCCTACCGAAGATCGGGGGCTTGGTGAAATACGTGTTTGTTGCCATGGCTCACAGACTGGTTAAAATCTATCGAGAATAGCTAACCGGCTCTGATACGAATTGTAGGATCGAAAATGGCAACAGAGGGGGTGAATGGTGCCTTTAAAAATTCCCCCAAAGTATTCACAAAAACTTGTCCTCTCCGATAGCTATAGAAGCTAAGAAGAAGGAGAGTTCATGCTCACTAGAACCTCAAACACACAGAAGAGAAGGCGAGACATAAAACAACAGAGAAGAACCAAGGGACTGAAGAATCAAAGCAGTCATAAACCCTGGCCGGTTACACCGCATGGGCTAGGCCAGTCTGACCGCATGGACTCGGCCGGTCAGACCGCCGGTTTGTAACCGGTTTGACTGCTTAGCTTAGCCGGTCAGGCTCCCTTGCTTTGGGCGGTCTGACTGCTAGGGTTAGTGGTCTGACCGCCATTGAGTGGCCGGTCTGAGCGGCATACCACCAGCGAGAGAGCAAAAGCCCACAGAAGACTGTGCAGCCTAAAAACAGAACAGAAGCTACTGAAACCAACTGAAAACCAGAGAATTCTCGAAAGAGAGCTGCTCTTCTTCTGACAACCTAAAAGGACTGCAAATCAAACAGCTAATCTTTCCTAGAAAAAAGAAAAATCCAGACTCAGATTATCTGAGAATGATGGATGCTGTTTTGCCAAAAAGATTCAGCAGAAAGGGACAAAATCCCTATTTCTCATGATTCTTGAATCTTTAGCTCAAGAGACTTTGCATTTCATCAGGAGATGATTCAACACCGAGAAGGCACAAGCCAAGTACAATCAATCTACCAAGACACCAAGGAACAGGCCTTCCCCTGCCTTCAAACCCTAGAGAGCTCATAGCAGAGTAAATGAAGCGCATGAAGAGAAGTGAGAAACTTCTCTGATTCAACCATTTGACTCTTGGGATTTAACTGACCAAATGGTCTTGAGACATATTCCCATCTCAGAGCAAAAGATCAGAAGCTACTCACTCAAGAATTCATCACAGTCAAAAAGCAACTGGAAGATCAAAGCACCGAGAACAACAATGAACTTCAAAAGAGCAGAACTGAAATACAGCCACAAGGAAATGATTCAGAACCATGAATGCTTCAAAAAAAAGAATGATTACATAAAGTGTTCTACAGCCAACACACTACATCCCCATACGCAATTGAAAAGAAATGTTTACACTCTCTCTACATGCTTCTCTCCTGAGCACACGAGAGGAACCAGAACACTTGCCTACACTGCTTTCTTGCTTGCTCTACTGCATGGCCCTCACATCCTCTATATGGAGGGAGCTCACACTAAAAGAGCAAATCAAGAAGTGGCAGCACTTTCCCACTCCATGCTCCTCATGCAAAAGAAGCAAGAGTCAAAGTCAACACAAGAAATGGAGGAAAAACCAGCCACTCCACTCATGCTTGAGTCAAATCTCCAAATTGCCCCTCAAGCACCTTCCCGGAAGCTTCCCGCAACCGGTACCTTGACCGTCTGAACCTCGACTCCTCCCTGAGTCTAGTCCCGGTCCGCTCCGCTGCACACGACCGCACCCGGCATCCTGACCGTCTGGACCTCAGCTCCTCCCTGAGCCTAGTCCCGGTCCACCTCGCCGCTGCCCGTCGTGTCCACCCGACTTCGACCGACTGGACCTTTGACTCCACCTGAGTCTAGTCCTGGTCTGTTTCATCGCATACGACCGCAACCGACACCCAACCATCTGGACCTCCGACTCCTTCCTGAGCCTAGTCCCGGTCCACTCGTCGTTGCCCGTCGTGTCCACTACCGGTAGCTCCAGCTCCAGTTCCTCATCTCCTGGCTTGCAACCACATCAGCAGCCTCGATCATCTTCGTCATCTCCGATTGTCTGAACCTCAACACCTCCTGTGCCTAGTCCCGATCCTCCCACGCCTCATCATGACCTAGCTCCAAAGTCCTACAGCCACACAGACAAGCAAACCGTCACATAGCACCGCACGAAACAGTATAATCAACAATATCATTAGAGAAAGGTACTCAACCCTGGAATACCCAAAACAAACTCAAACTCTCTAACACAAGCGTCAATTACTCATCACAAACATGGGGATACCTCCATATGGTCTCTCACTTATGCCATTTTCAAAAGGATGCAACTCGTCAAATTGATTGTATAGTTCTTGAAAAGTATGTAGTCGAGCTCCCAAATCTTCTCTATGAACTCATAGTAGGAGTTCCTTAACCCATCGGTACTAAACACATCTATGAGGATATCACTATTCTGGTTAGTGCTCTTTACATCCTGAGGCTACATATAGAATATGTACTTATTTTCTGAACAATTTGAATTTATATGTCTGTCATAATAGGTGGTTATCATAAATGGCTCTCAAACCGTCTATGATAATTACAACACAGATGATTTTTAAAAAAACATATGTAATATATCAAGTATCATAGACAGTTATTTAATATAGTTATCTATGATATATCAAGTATCACAGATGGCTAATACCAAAAACTATCTGTGATATGGCATATATCACAGACGATTCTCAAACATAACCGTTAGTCATATCTTAGATATCACAGACGGCTAATACTAAAAACTGTCTGTGATAGTTATTTAAATAATTATATTATTTCTTGTTTTTTGGCTAGCCTTAGGAAATGCTAGCCGTGCCTTCTGGAAACAAGAAGACATATCACATATATAGCACACGACAATCATTACACATATCTCAACTAAATGATGTACATTTGAATGAATTATTTGATTAAGCACAATTGAGTGATTATAATTGTATCAAATATTTCAACATCTAATCATCACCGGGGTAGAACTCTTAGTCTTGTTTATGACCTCTACTATCAAGAATTGGAAGAGATTTTCTCGAATTTCGGCGAGTTTGTCGAGATCGATTGCACTTTTGTTGAATTCCATATGCTGTCGCTAGGAGTAGTGTTAAGTCATTAGCGCACATATATAATGGTAATCACAAAATAATTATTGGTAGGTTGACGAACCTCTGAATCATTTGTCTTAGTGAGAGACCATGTGGAGGTCTCCCCATGTTTGTGATGAGTAATTGACGGTTGTGTTAGTAAGTTTGAGTTTGTTTTGGGTATTCTAGGGTTGAGTACCTTTTACTTATGCTATTATTGATATGCTGTTTTGTGCGGTGCTATGTGACGATTTGCTTGTCTCTGTGACTACAGAACTTCGGAGCTAGGTCATGGTAAGGCGAGGAGGACCGGGACTAGGCACAGGAGGTGCTGAGGTCCAGACGGTCAGGGATGCTGAAAATGATCGAGGTTGCTGAGGTGGTTGCGAGTCGGGAGACGAGGAACCGGAGCTGGAGCTATCGGTGGTGGACACGATGGGCAACGACGAGTGAACCGGGACTAGGCTCATGGAGGAGTCGGAGGTCTGGACGGTTGGGTGTCGGTTGTGGTCGTGTGCGACGGAACAGACCAGGACTGGACTCAGGTGGAGTCGGAGGTCTCGGTCGGAGTCGGGTGGACACGACGGGCAGCGGTGAGGTGGATCGGGACTAGGCTTAGGGAGGAGCTGAGGTCCAGACGATCAGGATGCCGGGTGCAGTCGTGTGCAGCGGAGCGGACCGAGACTAGACTCAGGGAGGAGTCGAGGTCCAGACGGTCAAGGAGCCGGTTGCAGGAAGCTTCTGGGAAGGTGCTTGAGGGCAATTCAGACAATTGACTCAAGCCTGGTTTCCCTCCAAAATGGGCTGGTTTGACCTTTACCTCATATGTGTGTGAGGTTTGAGTGGATAGTGTATGCCACTTCTTGTTTTGCTTCTTTGGTGTGAGCTCTTGCCTTCATAAGTGGAGAGGTGGAGGCAGTAGAAGTTAGTTCAGCCAAGCAAGAAAGCAAGAGTGGGTGAAGCATGTGAGCTGTGTTATCTCCTGCGTGTGTGAGAGCTCAGGAAGGGTGTTCTTCTTTGAGAAGCATGTAGTGAGATGAGATGATTGTATCCCCCTGTGTAATCATTCCTCTTAATGCAATCATTCATGTCTTCTTCTTAGTTCTTGAGCTGATTCTCTTGTGTTGGTGTCTCTGTTCCTTTCTGCGTTTATTAAGTTTGAGTAGAATCTCTTGCTCTAGTAGCTGGCTTTTGGTTGCTCAGCGATGGGAAATACTTAAGGTCATTTGGCCATTTCATTCCTAAGAGCAAATGGAAGAATCAGTGATTTTTGCTGCTTCTCTTTCCCTCGCTGCATTTACTCTACTCTGCAATTCCTAGGGTTTTGGAGACAGAGCATGGCTATTGCTCTTTGTTTCCCCTCAAGAGATGACTCTATAGTTGTGCCTTCATATTGTGAGACCATTTCCAGATGAAATGCAAAGTTTCATGAGCAAAGGATTTGGGAATGATGAGCAATTTGGAAATTACCTTCATTCCCTTTTCATTTTTAGATTTTTGGCTCAAATCTCATAACTGGCCAAAAAGATCTTCAATCGGGCGCATGTTTCTTCGTAGCCCGGTCAGACCGCTAACCCTAGCGGTCAGACCACACTTTTGCCTCCGGTCAGACCGAAAAATGCATGGCGGTTAGACCGGCATGGTCCGGGCGGTCAGACCAGCTTCAAGCCGGTGGTCTGACCGGCCATGCCTGAGCAGTCACACTGGTTTCTGGCTGCGGTTCTTTGAGCTGATCTTCTTTCTTCGTTTCAGTTCTTTGTAGTTGTCTATTGTGTGCTTCTTTCTCCAGAGAGCCCATGCCACTTTCATCATAGCTCTTATAGCTATCGGTGAGAAAAGATCTTTAGTTAATACTTTGAAGGGGAAATTTTAAAAGGCACCATTCACCCCCTCTGTTGCCATTTTCGATCCTTCACTTAGCGTCCATGATTTTCTCCATATGGCGGCAAACGTAGAAGCCACATGTGTTGCCCTGTAGCTGCTGGTAGCACTACAAAAATAGAACTAGATACATAGGTATTATCAGTTCTAGAGCTATTATAACGAAGTGTGATATAGGATTGTTGTATTGTAGCGGGTACCAGAAAGCACGTTCTGTGTCGCAGTGTGGCACTCAATTCCTTGTGTCTCCCTCCTTGGGCAACGTAAGCGCTGAGTGACCTACGTGATTCCAAAAGGTTAGCCTCGGCCATTGCAAACGAAGGGAAGACTACAATAGAGTTATGTATGGAGGAAATAAGTTTACCTGTCAATTGTTTGTTGCACACGGTGAAGTCGTAGTTGCTCCTAAGTAGAGAATCAAGATAGATTACCTTGCTCCACTTTGGTACAATCGCAATCAGAATCTAGTGACCCCTAGTCATGTTGTGTATAAAGTACAAATGAAACTTGTTTGGCAACTAATGAAGCACTTACACCTGGTTGAAGGGTATCATGATGTAGTCCTTGTCACTGTGAGCAAGCAATCCCATCGTTATATAATCTTGGACGAAGGATCCATTATCATTGATGGATTGCTCAGAGAGCAAGTGTGGGTCAAGGAAACCCACCAGTTCTCGCCATCGTCAGACTTGTTAGATTATGGATCTATACATAAGTAATGAGTTATGACATTCATGGGAGCTGATGCACTGGCCTTCTGAAGAAGAACTTGAGGTGGAGTCATAGAGCGTTCTGTTTGATATGCATAGTCATGTGGAGATCGCGGCATAGAAGGGTCCAAGGTGATGTCCCTCTTGGACTACTAGACGAATGTGTGGACAACATCCTCTAGTGTTATGATTTCTCTGTTTGGGGCCTCTCCAGTGGGATGGCTCTAAAAACGTCATTAATCATGTTCACCTGGACCTTCTTAAAACCAGTCTGTAACACTCCGCCCACCCTCTGGGCTAGAATGTTACCACCACTGCATACTCTTAACATTTCAACATCACTAGAAGAATCTAAGCCAACACTAAATTTATTTATATTGCTGCGTTCAGATACATCATAGCGTTTTTAGCGATTACTCTAGCCTAGTAAAAGCTAAAATACACTGACAAAAAGGTGATACAAAAGTGCTGCTGGTTCATGCCGATTATTCATGTGCTACTCCCGCCCGTGCATGACGTCCTCAACGGTCACCTAAAAACAACAACGAAGCAAGGGTGAGTCCACCGACTCAGCAAGTACAAAGCAAAACAGCAAATAACAGGTTCACAAATCGGACCATGATCATCCAAGACTCATTAACCACTTTTCCATTTAACCATTTTAAGTTCCGATGAACTATTCATCATGCATATACTCATGCACTCCTTTCTTATTTCTTTAGCCTATACCGGTATAGTAGAGCGAGCACCCGTCGATGCTCACCCAGGCCTGCCTGTTTCCATGTGGGGATCACAAGCCCGTCCTTTTTCATACGGGGACCACAGTAGCCTGTCATTTTCATACGAGGACCTAAATCTCCACTCCTGTGGAGCGTCCACACAGAGTGGACTGACACTTTCTCTTTTCATGACATGCATGCAATGCAAGTTCTCCATCTATGCATATCAACATGTCATGTCTCCACATTCATCGTTCATCATTTCTCAATATGCATTCCAAAAAATATTTAACTTACCCCAACTTTGTAAGCCATACATCATCATTCATTTAACAGAAATTACTAGCCGAATTCACCGCTTTACCATGCACTTGCCTGGTTAGCCTCGGGGACGATGCATGGACGGCTCCGACCCGGGACCTCCACCTGTACAGACGTCAACTCGTCTTAACGGCAAATCAAAACCAGAGCTTAAATGGAGAACGACGACTCTAAGCTCATATCCCGATCTTTGGCATAAAACGCATGGGTTTTTAGGGACCTGTCACGCAGGTACCGAACCCCCCCTTTCATTTTTTTTCTCCTCTTTTCTTTTCTTTTCTTCTCTCTTCTTTTTTTCTTTCCTCTTCTTTTCTCTTTTTCTTCTCCTTCCTTTCTCTTCCCTTTTTTATTTCTTTCTCTCTCCCCCTCTTTTTTCTTCTTTTTTTCTTATCCGGTTCAGCCGAATGGCCTTAACCCCCATGCTGTTCCTCTCTCCCCCCATTTTAGCCGGCCGAACGGCCTCCTCCTCCTCATCTACTCCGCCCGGGGCGACGTGCGGCCAGGCGCGGCGTCTCCGGCGGCTCTCCCGCCGCTCCCTGCCTTCTCCTCTCCTACCCTCACTCTCTCTCCCCCATGCGCACGTGCTGTGCTCGGGCGCATCTCGGCGGCGCAGTGGCGTGCGGCCAGGCTCAGTGTCGCCGGCCCGTAGCCCGCCGGCGGCGGCTCCACTGCCGTCCCCGCCTCCGCCTTCTCCTCTCCTCCTCTCTTGCGCGGGCGCTCCTCCGGCGGCTCGTCGACCTTGGGCTCACCGCCGGCCGGCCCCTTCGCCTCTCCCCCTACAGCACCGCCTCCCTCCTCACGCCTCCCCGCACACCGACCCGGCGACGCCTCCCACAGATCCAGCCACCCACAGCTGGATCTGGCTGATCTCCACCGGCCGGTCGCCTCCCCTAGCCACTCTGGCGGTCTTGCTGCCGAGGGGCAATGGGCACACGGGCTCGGCGCACGGTCGTCCCGCGCGCTGCCAAGGGTTCTCCCTTCAGCCTCTGGCTCCATCTCCGCCTTGGCTGCTCGGGTTTGCCAGACCGGTCACGTCGCCGCCCTTGGTCTGGGCCTCCTCGGACTCACCGGCCGTGGCTCATAGCCGGCCGGTGCCATGCCTTCCTTTCGACCCCTCCATCGGGCTCATCGGTGACGGCACACTTGTACCTTCGGTAAACCCTATCCCTCACTTCCCCCTTCATACCCTATGTGCATGATTGCAATGCTTGGTGAGGGATGCATGTGCAGTGTTCCACTGAGTGAAAGCACACCTTGTACTTACCTTGTGCCGGCCGAAAGGTGTGGCTATGTGGGGCTGGTTCAGTGGGGAAGAAGAAGAGAAGAGTAATAAGAATGAGCTTGTGTGGGCTGGCCTATACGGTGCTAGCTTATAAGAGCGCGGTTGGGGCTGCCTTTGCATTTGTGAAATGATCGGAACACCCTCACCTAATCCCCATTCCTCTCTCATATGCCTGGCTGCCCAAGGGCATTTTGGTTCAGGGGCTGTGTACTGTTGGTTTAGGGGTTTCAACTGCAGCAGGTAAGTCGGAAAAGGTAAGAATATGATTCCTGCCGAATGACAAAAACCCATAACGCGAGACGGTGCCGACTATCCCTGGGCGATCTGGGAACCTCTGAGAGCGCTACTGTTATCCGGCTCTCTAGACGGTGCCGACCGTCCTTGAATGGTCTGGGAACCTCTGCGAGCGTTACTTATTCGGCACTCTAAAAGCCGATGGGTCTGACGGCAAAACTACTCTCTTTCCTTTTATTTACCCTTTGCATATTTGTGGTATTACATTCTACCCCCTTAACAGAATTCGACCCCGAATTCTGGCATTCAACAACCCGCATGAAGGAACAAAATATAATAAACTACACATAACATAACATTAACTCATACCCATGGAGAACAAGTCCGGGTACTTCTCGCGCATACGAGACTCCAGCTCCCATGTCGCTTCCCGCTCAGACTGATGTGTCCAAAGCACTTTTACATACTTTATCGTTTTTTTTGCCTCAACACCTTCTTTGATTCCTCTAGAATCCGAACTGGACGGGACTCGAAGGTGAGGTCTTGCTTTATGGATATTGGTTCTAATACAATCTCATGCTCTGGATCTCGCAAATACTTTCTCAACATCGACACATGAAACACATTATGCACTCCTCGCAAGGACTCAAGGAGATCCAAGCGATATGCCAACTTTCCAATCCATTCCTGAATTGGAAATGGCCTAATGTACCTCAAGCTAAGCTTTCCTTTAGTACCAAATCGCACCATGCCTTTAGTGGGAGATACTCTCAGGAGCACCTGATCCCCCACTTTGAACTCTAGTTCTCGCCTTTTGACATCTGCATAGCTCTTCTGCCTACTCTGGGCAGCTAGCAGATTCTGTCTAATTTCTGCCACTCGCTCTACTGTTTGCTGGACCCAATCTAGTCCCAACACATCTTTCTCGCCCACTGCATCCCAACACAGTGGCGATCTACACTTTCGCCCACACAAACCTCGAACGGAGCTGCTCGAACACTGGAGTGGTAGCTGTTATTATAGGCAAACTCTGCGAGTGCCAGATGATCCTCCCAGCTACCCTTCCAAGATAGAACACAGGACCTCAACATGTCCTCTAGTGTCTGTATGGTGCGTTTAGACTGTCCATCCGTCTGCGGGTGGAAAGCAGTATTGAACTGGAGTTTCGTGCCTAGAGCGCCCTGCAAGCTCTCCCAAAAGTTGGAGACAAACTTGGCGTCTCTGTCCGAAACTATGGTCTTAGGCACACCATTCAACCTTACTATTTCTCGCACATAGATGGGTGCCAACTCACTCGCTGAGTTCGTGGTGCGAATGGGGATGAAGTGCGCGGACTTACTGAATCGGTCCACCACTACCCAAATCGCATCCTTACCTCGCTGGGTACGAGATAGGCCGACTACGAAATCCATGGTGATATCATCCCATGGCCACTGAGGAACCTCCAAGGGTTGCAATAACCCAGCGGGGCGCTTGTGCTCAGCCTTCACTTGCTGGCAAACCCCGCACGATGCCACATACTTGGCGATATCCACTTTCATCCTCTTCCACCATAAGTTCTTTTTGAGATCACGGTACATCTTGGTCTCACCAGGATGCACCGTGTACGGGGTACGATGAGCTTCTCTCAAAATATCATCCTTGACTTGAGCCTTTTGCGGCACGCAAAGGCGGCCTTTAAACCGCAATGCACCTGATTCATCAAGGCTGAAATCCCCCGTTTTTCCTTCATCAAGCCACTTCCTCACTTGTTGAAGCAACCGATCATGCTATTGCGCCTCCTTTACTCTCTCTGGGATTTCTGATTCCAGCAATAGCTGCGTCTCAGCCTGTGCTATTCCAGCGAAACAATAGGAAATTCCCATCCGTTCAAAGTCAGCAACGAGACAACCTAGAATGGAGGGTGTGGCTATGTGGGGCTGGTTCAGTGGGGAAGAAGAAGAGAAGAGTAATAAGAATGAGCTTGTGTGGGCTGGCCTGTACGGTGCTAGCTTATAAGAGCGCGGTTGGGGCTGCCTTTGCATTTGTGAAATGATCGGAACACCCTCACCTAACCCCCATTCCTCTCTCATATGCCTGGCTGCCCAAGGGCATTTTGGTCTAGGGGTTGTGTACTGTTGGTTTAGGGGTTTCAACTGCAGCAGGTAAGTCGGAAAAGGTAAGAATAGGATTCCTGCCGAATGACGAAACCCCATTACGTGAGACGGTGCCGACAATCCCTGGGCGGTCTGGGAACCTCTGAGAGCGCTACTGTTATCCGGCTCTCTAGACGGTGCTGACCGTCCTTGGATGGTCTGGGAATCTCTGCGAGCGTTACTTATTCGGCACTCTAAAAGCCGATGGGTCTGATGGCAAAACTACTCTCTTTCCTTTTATTTACCCTTTGCATATTCGTGGTATTACACAGTCCCTAGTTGGGCACCATCCACTAACGTCCCTTGCAGGCATGGATACGCCAACCCCCGCCTAGCGTCAACAGGAATGGAGCCAACAATCCTGATTCTGAGGATGCACGGTGTGGCCTCCTACATGACGATACACGATAAGCTAAGGCATATATCAGATATATCTATGTAGCATTTAAGATATGTATATTACCTGGATGTCATCGATAGGTAAGTGGGCATCACTATATTCAAAAAGTGATGTGGACGCGCAGCTACTCCAGTGTTGAGGGGACTGGGTACCATAATTACAAGGGTGGCTTGCGACTAGTTGCAGACTTCTTTCAGTTTTTTCCTCAATGCATCTATCTCTCCTCTAAGTGAGACAGTTATGTCCTCAAGTTCTGCATCAAAGTCCCATTTCCTACTTTCCTCGCGCTCAGCTTGGATCTCTTCCTACTCCTATACGCCTCAGAGTCATTTGGGAATACGTGCCTCCTAGATACGTAAACCCCTAGGCCTCGTGTGCGACCTGAGTGCTCCTTATTTCCCAGGGTAGTGGACAGTATATCCCTCTCCCTAACTGCTTGGAAGGAGCCTTCGGAAGATTCGGTAGTCAATGTTTGCTATAAGAGGCAATCATGTTATTTTAGACCCCATGAAGTTATAGACCTATTAATATCTAGGTAGTTTAACATATCTTCCTAGGCATTAGGACACTTCCTCGTCTGTGGGGTTTTTGAAAGAGGCAACGCCCGAAGATGTGGTTGATGACCTTGCTCATTGTGATCCTAGCAAATAGTGGGAAGGTCTCCGATCGGATTGCGACCTCATTCTCCATCCAACATTGCGGGATTTTACTCACGTACCTAGTAGTGCCAAGCTTGTGGGGGTGAGTGTTTTGTGCCTGGATAGCCTTGTGTGCCACATTTTTCTATTGAAATTCGGTTGTCGTCTTCATTTGCACAAAGGCATCCCATGTATCTGGTGACACAAAAGGATATCTCGCGAAGGGCATGTGATCCTTAGTTATGTACTGAGTGATAACGTGTTCTTGAAGGTCTTCCATGCTTTTCTCATCGTGGGGGGCACATGCTGTTGCACGTGTTCCTGGACTTCTGTTGGGAACTCGAACGAGTTTGAAATTTCTGTCCACATCATATTTCTCTCGTCTTCTGTCAAACCTTTCCAGTTTGCTACGGTGATAGGGAACCGTTGCCTTCTGATCATTCTATAGATAGTTCGAAATGCTGTAGTTGCTTTCTTTGATTGTAAAGGAACACCATCCAAAGAGACCTTCGCAATGGTCATTTGGTCCGTTGGCCTTTTAGATACTCCTCTTCCATGCTTAGTTACCCCAGTCTTCGGAGCGTTAGACCCATTCGACGACATCGATGATGACGACGACATCTCTCTTACAAGAAAAAACTAATTACAGTGAGCTATGAGTGTAAACATTGGCACATGGTTGGTCTTACAAGAAATAAGAACATCTGGTAACGTATATTATTGCTACAAGATCTCTTTGCAACACTAACATCCCAAATCACATAGCCCAATGTCTTAGGTTCTACAGAGTAAGTTATGGCTGGAGTCTCTTCATCCTTACCATTATGCGTGTTGGGTTTGGTTGTTGTCTTAAGCATAAGAGAACCTTTGGGCTACCGCACGCTTCATTTACAAATAAAGGGCATGACAACCCAAAGATTCTTCTATACCTAAGATAACAACCAAACCTATTACAAAGCATGATGAGGAGGAAGAAACAATAGCTATAACTTACTCTGTAGAACTTGACACAGTGAAATGTGTGATTTGCCATTCCAAATAGATCTTGTGGCAATAACAAAGTGAATCACAGAGGACACTAGAGTGTGTGATTTGCTTCATGCCCTTCGAAGGTCTCTTTGGCATATATTATTGCTACAAGGTCTCTTTGGCATATATTATTGCTACAAGGTCTCTTTGGCATATATTATTGCCACAAGGTCTCTTTGGAACACATTAACATGCAATTCTAAATAGATCTTGTAGTAATAACACATCCCTCCAACTCACTTAGAAACAATAGCTCCAACAATTTATCTCTAAATTTATTCCCTAGCTATTTTATCCCTAGCTATTCACTTGCTACAACTACTACTCCGATTTGGAGGAGGGGACATGTAAGAATATGACGACGTATATCATTGCTACAAGACAATAGTAATAATAGCTTTAACAATTTATGTCTAAATTCATTCCCTAACTATTTCATCTCTCGGCATGTATTTCTAACAAAAATATGGTCTACTTAACAGAAAAACACTATCTAGATAGATCTAACAAAAATGTGTTCTACTTAACAGAAAAAACACTGCCTCAAATTATTTCTACAAGGATTGCTAATGCGAGAGAAAAGACGATGAAGCAAAAAGATGAAGCAAATCCATACATTCAGTTGGAACTAAGGTGATAGGGAGGAGAGGCGGTCGAACCAGGTAGGGGCGACATCGGATCTGGCTGGGGTGACGACAGATCTGGATGGGGGTAACGACGAGGTTGTCAATCCGGCTGGGGCCGACGGCGAGCTAAGGTGATAGGGACGAGAGGTGAGGAGGCGAAAGGATGTGTGGCCGAGTAAGTGAATGAGGACATAAACCCTAGCGAGGCACTACTTATAGAAGGAATTATCACAGACGGTTCTTTAAAAGAACCATCTGTGATATTAGTATCACAGATGGTTCTCTTATAAAACTGTCTGTGATATTGTAGTATCACAGACGGTTATATTATGGAACTGTCTGTGATAGTCATATTTCCATCAGGAAGTGCCTCCCATGCTCTATGAAAAAAGCAAGTTTCGACCACTTACAATTAACACCTACGACCATGGTCACGACTGCGGCTTAGACCATGCCTTTGACTGCGTAGCTTCGACCATGCTTTCGACTTCAACTTCGACCACGTCTTCGACTGCAGCTTTGACCACGCCTCAATGCAATTAGCATAGTCAATAATAGCTCCAATAGCATATACAATCATAGATGTAATTATTTTCTAATTACTAAATTAATTACAATAGAATAATTTCTTAATTACATATCGAGTTTCTTGTAATTACATTGGAATAATTTTGAAATAGGTGTTCGCTGTATGGGATCATTACCCTTGGCTATTTCCTTTTAAAAATGCCCTTCACGATGGTCAACACACATATAGCTTGCTTCATTGCTTGGTTCTTCCTCGAGCCTAATGCTGTCTCCAAATAGAAGCAACTCGTCAAATTGATTGTACTCTTCCTCATCCACGACATTCTTAACTCCGACAATCCTTCTTTTTCCATTAAGAACTACGTGGCGCTTCTTATTTGCTACGTCAGTAACATAAAAAACTTGAACAACTTGTCTTGCTAGTACGAATGGTTCATGTTTATATCCTACGTGTTCGAGGTCCACAGTAGTGACACCGTACTTATCGACCTTTACACCCTGTGGGAGTTGGGCCCAATAGCACCGACATAGAGGGATCTTGAAAATCACGTAATCGAGCTCCCAAATCTCCTCTACAAGCCCGCAGTAGGAGCTTGGACCAGTTGTACTGAATTGCTCATCACGAAATGCATCTATGTGGACACCTGAGTTCTGGACTGTACGTTTTCTGTCCTGATCTATTGTATAAAATGTGTACCCATTAATGTTGTACCCTTGCCATGTCACAATTGTAAATTTTGGCCCTTTTGCTAGCCATTGCAGCATTTCACTTGACGACCTCTCAGTGAATCGCATCCTCAACCATTTGTTGAACTGACGGTTGTGCTGTCTCATGATCCAAACCTCCGACCTACCTAGATTCTCTTGGCGTAGTATGTCCTTGACCTCACGTATCTAGATCGAGAGTTATTGCTTTCCTTCCGATAGTCTCGATACCCTCTACCCTCCCCTCGTGATGAGATACAGGCACATCTATCGGTTCAACCTAAGCCATGTAATTGATGCAGAACTCAATGACATCTTCGATTGCATAACCTTCGAAAATGCTGCCCTCCGGCTGAGATCGATTGCGTACATAGAACTTGAGAATTCCCATGTACCTCTCAAATGGGTACATATGACGTAGAAACACTGGGACATATATCTTTATCTCTTTCACAAGGTGGATAATGAGATGGACCATGATATCAAAAAATGACAGAGGGACATATATCTTAAGATGACATAGAGTCATCACCACCTCGGTTTGCAGAGCATCTAGTCCATCGGGATTGATGACCTTCTGAGCAATTGCGTTAAAGAAATAACATAGCCTCATGATTGTCACTCAAACCTTATTCAGCAAAATACTTCTAATTACAACAGGAAGCAATTGTGCCATTAGCATATGACAGTCATGAGACTTAATGCCAATTAATTTTAAATCTTTCATGGAAACAAGTTTCTTCATGCTGGTAGAGTGACTGGATGGAATTTTCACACCATGCAAGCACTGGCATAGTTTAGTTTTCTCAGACTTAGTCAGAGTGTAGCAAGCTAGGGGGAAAGTACGTCCGGCTTTTATCGATCCCTATCGATGCTAACTCGGTCCTGATGTTCATAGTGACCAAGTCATGCTGTGCGTTGACACCATCCTTTATTTTGTCATGAATGTTTAGTAAGAGACCAATCAAGCTATCATATACATTCTTCTATACAAGCAAAACATCGGTACACAACTATGAACTTCTAAGTGCTCCCAGTAAGGCAAGTCCCAAAGTACTGACCTCTTCTTCCACATGTTCTTCTGATGAGTCCTCAACTTATGTCCCTTTCCAAGCACAACATCAATATCCTTGACCATATCATAGACCTCTTTCTCGCTAAAAGGCCTTGGTGTCAAGTCATCCTCTTTTTTCGTCAAATTGTTTCTTCATCTTGCGGTATGGGTGATACCGTGGAAGGAACCTACGGTAATGCATGTACATAGTTTTTGTATGAGTTGTTCATCCACACACTCTTGGTATAATCTAAGCAGTGCCGATAGGCTTTGGCTCTTTTCGTATTCAACCCTGACAGGTTACCAAGGGCAAAAAAATCATTGATGGTGCAAAACAACATGACGCTTAGAGTGAAGTTCCCTCGTTTGTCTGCATCCCATACCTATAACCCTTCATTTCATAGTGTCACAAGATCTTTCATGAATGGTGCTAGGTACACATCAATATCGTTCCCAGGTAGCTTCAGTCCTAGGATAAGTAGTGACATCAAAATATATTTCCGCTTCATACACAGCCAAGGGGAAGTTTGTACATGCATATATTCATGGGCTAGGTGCTATGTCGGATGCTCATGTTACCGAAAGGATTCATTCTATCTATACTCAACTCAAACCTTATATTCCTCGGTTCTGCACCGAAGTGTACAAAGATCGTATCGATGTTCCTCCATTTGACAGAATTAGCAACATGTCTTATCGTTCCATCTTTCTTATGCTCATCCGAGTGCTAACGCAGCAATCTTACATCCTTTCAGTTCGCAAATAAATGCTTCAAATGGGAAATTATAGACAGATACCACAACATCTTAGCAGGAGGTCCTTGCTTCACTTCGATGCCCAAGCCATCATCGGAGTCATTCTTACACTTGTATCGGGATGCTTTGCATACCGGACAAACATGTAATTTTGCATACACTTTATGGTAGAGGATACAATCATTGGAACATGCATGCATTCTTTCTACTTTCATTTTCAATGGACAAAGAACTTTTTTGGCTTGGTATGTGGTTCTCAGCAACATATTTCCCTCTAGAAGGATGTTCGCTAGGAGACCTAACAACTCCGTGAAACTCTTGTCGCACCAACCGTTGCTTCCCTCCAATTTTAGCAGTTCAAGAATAGATGACAATCTTATGTATTGTGGCTTGTAACCAGGGAACAAAGGTTTCTCTAGGTCCTCTAACAAGCCATCGAATTTACTAAACTCTCTCCTACTATAGTTCCTTCTGCATCGCATAGCATCTGATCCAGATTATCATCATAAGACCTATCCACATCGAAACAAAGTCTACAACTGGCATATCATTGTCTCTCTCAACGATGTTATAATTACCTTCGTGTATAATCTTCTCTTCATCATGACTGGTCCAACATGTATACCCCTTTTGAAACCCTTCGAATCAAGTGAACTTCAATCTGCGCTGAGTTGGTAAACATTTCGGATTATCACAATCAATGCATGGACAATATATATATTCCATCCCTTTCTTCAACATATCCTGCTTTGCCACTCTTCTAAAAGCAGACACATCATTAATGTACTCTTCACTCACACGGTTCTTAACGTACATCCAGCTTCGGTCCATCTACACTACACATGTAACAAATTAGTGTAAAATCGGATTATAAATACTACTATAGCTAATTAACCAGTCTAACTACTTATACTCATAATTGCGATTCACCTAATAATAAATTGTCCATATCTAAATTAAGTAGCTAGCTACATATTCATGAAGCAATATATATATATCAAGTAAGAATATATTGAAGTAAACTAGGAGTACTAACCATTCTTAAATTAGAGCGAACTACTATCTCTCTCTAAACCTAGCTATCATCTCTCTATATTACAAGGCATATAAGTTATTAGAATCAATACTAACTTCTAATCACTAAGAATAAAATCGATCTACAAGTTAGGTCTATAAGTGGTATATTTTCACTAAACTTGCCAAGGCCAGCCGTCTCCTTCAATGCAGCGCAATGAAGATCGATCTGTCGAGACCACATACACTAGCTATTTAATAACGTGGCGTATCACAAATGATTCCAACCACAAACCATCTGTGATATGAAACTATCACAGACGATTTGTATTAATAACCGTTTGTGAACTTTCACAGATGATTATTAATATGAACCATCAGTGATGTCTACCATTATCACAAATGGTTTGTATCAATAACCATCAATGAATTATCATAAACAGTTATTGATACAAACTGTCTGTGATATTTTGCATTATTACAGACCATTTTTATCAATAACCATTTGTGAAAATATCACAGATGATTATTCGTATAAACCTTCTGTCATAGTTGCGCATCACAAATGATACACGGTAGTAGTGCAGGTCCTTGTGCTGGTTGATATACGGGGACACTTCAATCATGTATTACAGGACCATGAAATAGGCTTGAGCATACGCATCTATATCTGGAATGATTGCTTTCCTTTAGATGGTCCCGATACCCTCGAGCCTCCCCTCATGGCGAGATTAATGCACAACTATCGATTCAACCAAAGCCATGTAATTAACACAGAACTCAATGACCTATTCAGTTGTATAGCCTTCGACGATGCTGCCCTCCGGTTGAGATCGATTCCGTATATGGGACTTGAGAATTCCTATGAACCTCTTGAACGAGTACATGCTACGTAGAAACACGGGCACACACATCTTTATCTCCTACACAATATAAACAATGAGATGGACCAGATATTAAAAAATGACAAAGAAAGATACATCTTAAGATGACATAGAGTAATCACCATCTCATCCTGCAGAGCATCTAGTCCTTCGGGATCGATGACCTTCTGAGCAATTGTGTTAAAGAATAACACAGACTCATGATTATCTCTCAGTCCATGATCGGTAAAATACTTCTGATTACAATAGAGAATTTGTGTCATCAACACATGACAATCATAAGACTTCATATCAATTAACTTCAAATCTTCCATAAAATAAGTTTATTCATGTTGACGGAGTTACCAAATAGAACTTTCACACCATGCAAGTACTGCACAATTCAGTTTTCTTGGCCTTGAACAGACTGTAACAAGCAGGAGGAAGGTACGTTCATCCTTTATTGGTCTTTATCGGTGTTAACTCAGGTCTGATGTTCATATCAACCAAGTCAAGCTGTGCGTTAACACCATCCTTTGTTTTGTCACGAATATTCAGTAAGGAACCAATCAAGCCGTCACATACATTCTTCTCTATGTGCATGACATCAATACTGTAGCGAACTTCTAGGTGCTCCCAATAATATAAGTCCCAAAATATTGATCTCTTCTTCGAGATGTTCTTCTCACGAGTTCTCGATTTATGTCCTTTTTCAAGCACAACATCTAAATTCTTAACTATATTATAGACCTCGTTTTCACTTAAATACCTTGGAGCTGAACTGTCCTCCTTTGCATCGAATTATTTCTTTATCATGCAATATGGGTCAACCCTCTGAAGGAACCTATGGTGATGCATGTACATGGTTTTACGCGAACGCTTCAGCCACACTCTCTCGATATTATCTAAGTAGTGAGTACATGCTTTGGCCCTTTTTGTACAGGGACCTAACATGTTAGTAAGGGCAGAATAATCATTTATGGTGTAGAACAATAAGGAGCGTAAAGTGAAGTTCTCCACTAGGCGGAATTAGCAAGGTGTCTTAGTATTCCATCTTTCCTACGCACCTACGAGAAAGTAGCAGTTTTGCCTCCTTTGGAATCGCAAAAAAACCACTTCAAATGGAGAATTATAGGAAGATATCATGCCACCTTAGTAGGATGTCTTTTCTTCACCTCTATTCCCTCGGCATCATCTGATTGTTTTTTACACTTGTATCAGGATGCGTTACACACCGGATATACATTCATGTTTGTATACTCTTTACGGTAGTGGATACAGTCGTTCGGATATGAATGTATTTTTTTCTACTTCCATTCCCAATGAACAAAGAATCTTCTTACCTTTATAGGTAGTTTGGGCAACTCATTTCCCTCCGGAAGCATGTCCGCTAAGAGACCTAATAGTAACATGAAACTCTTATCAGACCAACTGTTGCTTGCTTTTAATTTCAGCAGTTCAATCACGATTAACAATCTCATGTACTTTGACTTGCAGCATGTGAACAAAGGTTTCTCCGAGTTCTACATCAAACCCCGGAATTTAACATACTTTCTCTCATCACAGTTCCCTTCTGCATCGCGAATCATCTTATCCAGATTATCATCATGTAGCCTATCCAAAACGGAACCACAATCGACATTATCTAGCGGCATATTATTGACTTTATCGGCGATGTCACTATTACTACCTTCCTGTATAATCTACTCTTCACCATGACTGGTCCAACATGCATACCCCTTTTCGAAACCCCTTTGAATCAAGTGTGCTTCGATCTGCGCTCGATTCTTAAATATCTTTAGATTCTCACAGTCAATATATGGACAGGCATATATTCCACCATCTTATTCAACATATCCTCCTTGACAGCTTTTGTAAAAGCAGACATACTATTAATATACTCTTCACTCATATGGTTCTTAGTATACATGCAGCTTCGATTCTATGTTATGCATATAACAATTTAGTGTTAAATATTGAATTAATTAATTAGTATATTGGTTATATATGATTTAAAGTAGCTACATCAAGCTAGATCTAAACCATCTTCAATTCTCTCTTTATCAAAAGCTATATTTAAATATAATGCAATTAAGAACAAATTACTAACCATAAATAGAACAAATGAATCTACAATCACTCTTATCAAATCGGCGATCTCCTTTCACCAAATGGCCTCAAAGTCCTACCTCCTCAAAACAGCGGCCTGTGAGAATAGATCTGGAATTTAAGACATATCTGTGAGAGTCGACGGGCCTGCAATTAATAAGTAAATTATCACAGACGAGTTTTAATACAAACCGTCTGCGATGACTTAGTTATCACAAATAATTTTTAATACAAACCGTCTATGAAGTATCACAGATGGTTTAAAGAAAAAAGATCTGTGATATTTAGTAATATCACAGACAGCCGGTTCTGTGATACTTTATAATATTATCTTTTTACAGATGGTTTTTAGCGCTGGCAGCAACACAAACGGTCTCTAAACCAAAATCATCGGTGATTTACTTAATACTAACGATTTTAGTTAACTGTCTGTGATAAAATATCTAGTAGTAGCATTTTTGTAGTAGCAACTGGGTGTCGGTGCGGCGTCGCTGTGTGCCCCCTCCTTGCCATGGGCCGCAAGGAGGAGATCGTCGTCCAGGCATCGATGCAGCAGTTCGTGAGAGATAAGGCGGTGGCCGGGCTGACCGTGGCAGCCATGGCGTCCACTCTGGTGCTACCGAAGGTCGCCGAGACTGTGCAGCCAGGGCTTTCACCGTCGCTCAAGAACTTGCTACTCAGCATCGTCTCCGGCGGGATCATGCTAGTCGCCATTGCCGGCGCCGTCTCCAACTTCCATCCCATCAAGCGGGCCTGATCCTTCCTGCTTGCGCCGCGCACTAAGGGCCTGTTTGGATGACGACCTGGCTGGTAGCTGCCTGCCAGGCAAGGTATCCTGGCCACATGCATAGCAAATCGGACGCCTGGTGGCCTTGCCTGGCTCCTGAGCTGCTTGGCAGGCAGCATCCAAACAGGCCCTAAGCTGCTGATTCGTACTGCTAGGAGATCCTGTCCCTTGCATGTTTACAAAAGAGCAATGCCTGCTGCATGAAACTTAGTTTTGCACTTCCATATCATAAAACCCCAACCAAGTAAACAGGCAGCGAAGAGCTCACACTATCAACAGTGAATTTGAAAGACGAAGGGTTTATTTTTTTTCCTCCGAAGCTAGCGGTTTTTGTCTTTTGTTACAGCACCTAACTTTTAAATAGAGTATTTTTTAAGACGGGGTCTACAAATTAATTGTAGTACGTGTTAAAAGCCTAACATCTGTATCAACAAAAATCGCAAGCGAGTATCTCCTCTCCGTAATCTCTATCGTAAACAGTTAAAATTCAAAATTTTTAACCAAAAGTTATAAGTCGCAGATAAAAAAAATAGGCCCGAATGCACAGCATCGACGCACAGACTGATACATGATTTTCACAAAACTTCGATATTGGAAGTGTTTTTTAGAGGAATCGGAAGCGTTAGGAGACCATGGCGGGGCCTTGCGGCCAGATCGGAAACGAGCCTGGAATCATCTGAAGCCCAGGCCGTAAGAAAAGCGGGCCCAAAACGTAAGAAAAGTGGGCCCCAGCCGAGTAGACGAGACGGGTCCGCCGCTCCCTCCCACCTCAAGGTCCTCAGCCAAACAGGCTCCGCACCGAACCCGTCGCGCTCTGGTCCTTATTATTTTTCTCGGGTCTCCACGGGTACGAGTGGTCAACTCCCCGGGATTCCCTTCCCCTCGAACTCGCGGCAGCAAAGCCAAACCCTAGCCCCAGCTCCCCCCCTTCTTCCAATCCACAGCGCTTTCCGGTAAGAAATTTTTGTCCCAAGCTTCTCTCGCGGTTCACTCGATTTGCGTGGGATTTTTTGGGGTTCTGTTTGGATCGGGGAGATGCGGGGGCGATTTGTCTACCGTGTTTTTCTTTTATGCGTTGCCTGGAGGATATGATTGGCGCTTCTTTGTTTGGTAGGTTTCAGCGGGGGAGGATGAGCAGGCGCTGGAGCAGGACGATTTATGTCGGGAACCTCCCCGGCGACATCCGGGAGAGGGAGGTGGAGGATCTCTTCTGCAAGGTCGGGATTTTATTTGCTCGTAATCTGTGAATATAAGGAAGCTGCGTTAAGGCTGTCTCTTTTCTCCGCCTTCGTTATACTCGATTACGTAGTGTGGTTACCCTGTATATATTGGATGTAGACTTCCTAAAAAATTCAAGTCTTGTATGATTTATGCAATTTAATGGGCTGTATTGAGATGATAAGATACTCGTCATCCAAATAAATCAGAGAAGATTACTTATTTGAAACACACGGTGCCTCTGGCATTCTCATAGTTTATTTTATACTGCTTTCTAGAATCTCTAGTCAAGATATATTGTTTGTTCGGGTATGATTTTGTGTAGAGATCTAATATTATCAACCTTGTCCTCCTCGTGTAGTATGGCCGCATTGTTGATATGGACTTGAAGATTCCTCCGAGGCCGCCTGGTTATGCTTTTGTTGAGGTAAGATACCCCCGAATTTTTTGGATGATGCTTAGGGGGAACTGGATTTGTATCCTTAGAATTTGAACTAGCACAAAAAAAACCCAAATAAATCCCCCTTATCCAAACGCCCCCTTATTTTTTTGTTCTCGAATAAGACCTTTCTATTGCTAAATACTTAGGGTCACAACTGCTAATATAAGCTACTTTGCTAACTTTATAGTTTGAAGATCCTCGTGATGCTGAAGATGCAGTTGCTGGACGGGATGGCTACAACTTTGACGGACACCGTCTAAGGGTAATCACATTAGAGCTTTGATAGATTACTCTTGATGGTCATTGTATTTTATTTGTTTGTCTAATGCCCACTTTTATGTGCAGGTGGAACCTGCTCATGGTGGGAGAGGCCATGGTTCCTCCCATGACCGTTCAAGCAGCTATGGTGGTGGAGGACGCCGTGGTGTGTCCAGGCATTCAGAATATCGTGGTATGGCTTTTATCAATGTTGAAAATTTATTTTAAGTGCTCAATTATCTTTTCGCAAGTTCAATCATTTGCAATATTGCACAGTTCTGGTTACGGGACTGCCTTCTTCTGCATCATGGCAGGATTTAAAGGTTTGTTTGCAAGCACTTTTCTTGATTTTTTTTACTGTAAAATGGATTTCTTTCCATTGAGGACAGTAGCACTTGTCTGAACATTTTTTTGCTCAGGACCATATGCGAAGGGCTGGTGATGTTTGTTTCTCAGAAGTGTACCGTGAAGGCAGTGGTAAGCTGTATTTTGAGCTACAGCTTCAACTTTTAGTCAGATTTCATCTCTGCAATATCCAACATACCTCTTAAGAGCCACCTACATGATGATATAGTTCTGGTGCTATTTTTTAAAAGCAAAAGGGTTTAATGCATATTTTATGGCCAAAGTAACTGCTTTGAGCTTCTAACCCTCAACTTATGTGGGATAATTTATCTATACCCTCAAGAATACCACCTGAAGTTTATGAATAGTTAAGCCGATCACAAGCAGAATTTCTATAACCGGCAAACCCATTCAATTAGTAGTTCAAAATCCCTTTTTTCTTGTTCCTGAATCCCAACAAAATCAATTTGGTGATTCCTAATCAAGTCCAACAAACTACTCTTTTTACGTGGTTTTCCTATATACCTGAAGTATTCCACAAAAAGTAGTACCCTCATTGCTATCAATTCTTAGAACTGGTGATTTGTCCCCTTTGTGCTCCTGTTATGAGGGCAGTAATAACACCTCCTGCTTTGCTGGTCCCTTTAGCTCCTGTTATGTCATATTTCGTACTATTATTGTTTACGCTCAAGTTGTGAGGCATTTATTTCACTCATTTGATTGGCGTGCCATTCTTGTTTTCCATTAGCAATATGGTACATTTGCAAAGCTATCTGAAGTGATAAAGCCAATAATCCTTCCATTTAGTTTTTTAGTTACAAGGTCTTTTCCGATGTTTTATTTTGTTACAGGCACTATAGGGATTGTGGACTACACAAATTATGATGATATGAAATATGCCGTAAGTCCATATTTCAATAAATTTTCTTGTATCTTCTGGATTTTTCTAGTCTATAAGAAGGAAGAATTCTATTCTACAGTACCTGATTTGGCTTTTGTATGGCAATCTATTACTATTATCTCTAGCACTTTAGTTTAGTCCTCTATTACTATTATCTCTAGCACTTTAGTTTAGTCGTAGTACTGTGTTTCTGATGCTTTAAAACATCCCCTTGGCTGTTGACCACCATTTGCAGATAAAGAAACTGGATGACTCTGAATTCAAGAATGCCTTTTCCCGAGGTGTTATAAGGGTAAACGCTGTTGCCTGTCTCTGGTTCATTCCTTGGAATCAGTCTATGTGGTTAACCATCCATATGCACCTTCCTCTATGCAGGTAAAGGAATATGATGGCAAACGTGGCCGCTCCTATTCACGCAGCCGAAGCCCAAGTCACAGCCGCAGCAAAAGCAGGAGCCTAAGGTCAGTTCATCATATTCTGATGTCCTTGGGTAACCTTGTTGATAAATAACTTCTATTGAATATGCTATGCAGCAAATCTCCCATGGATCGCCGTTCAGCATCTAGATCCCGATCAAGGTCTGTTTCTTCCCATTCACGGTCAGCATCAAAAGGACATTCTCCATCAAGGTAACATACATAAAAAATTCAAACCCTAAGTCATACTTTCAGGAGCACAACATATATACTTGTTTGAAGAACATGTGTTCTAATCTGCCTACTTATGTGTCATAATTCCTATTGTGTTGGCATATTTGCAAACAAGTCTGTTGTGGTAATTTGGAAAGGTAGTCAATGTATGATCTTCTAAGTTCTAAATATATCTTCATTGGCCTGATAGGAGGGTTGTTGACTGTTGCAGTACTACAATACTTCATTTGTTATCTAATCATTCTGCAGTAACTGCGCCGTTCTTTTGTTTTAACATATTGGCATCATCAATTATGTTTAGTTTAACTTTGTTATGTTCCCAAACATATATCTGATAAATGTTGGCATGCCATACTATCTGATTTATTGGGAATTTCCTTCTCAACTGCTCAGATTGTGTTATGAACAATACAAACTGCTTAGTCTCTTGTGTTTTTTTGAAGACTCGATTATCTCTTGATTTTATCTGGGATTGTGCGGCGATCTGGGGATTGCGCATTAGGATATTGAGGATGGGATTTGCTCAGTTTGCTACGATTCTGTTGGTTGTGTGAGGTATGCTCACTTATTGAGAGCTTCTATGGAAAGCTAAAATCATCCGATTTTTGACCTAATGTACTGTAACTGCTTACCATCAGAGCTTGGGCATAGCGCATTGTTTGGAATTCTGGACATAAGAGGATTAAGGATTGACGATATGGATTATGATGGTACAGTGACTAGGAAATGTGCTTGGAGTTCAATGCTTGAGGAATGAGTTTTCTTCCTACCTCAGGCACGCTTCACATGGTTGTTGTAGCTTGCATGCTCTAACTGCGTTCAATACCATATGTTTGTATTGCTGCATGCTTTGGACTTGTATAATTGAGTGTTATATTTTCCATGAGCTCCTTTCGCTTTCATTCGGTCTGTCCAGTGCCGAGCGAAGTGTCAAGGCTTTTGGAATCAATCTGTTCAATCTGCATTTTGGATATTAAATTCAGCTGTTTCTGGAACTTTTGCAGATCACCAGCAAGATCTAAATCCCCGAATGCTTCTGTAAGTTTCTTTCATCCGTATTAAAGCATATCTTTTTTTTTCTGGTTTTGCTTATATTATTGCTACCCAGCGGGCAAATGGTGAAGCAGCAAGTCCCAAGAAACGGAGCCCAAGCAGGAGCCCATCTCGCTCACGGTCTCCTGAAGTAAAATAAATATTCCTTCTCCACATTTCCTAACGTTTCATAGTTACATGGTGTTGCTCTGACACTAATTTAATCACATTTTCAGGCAAGATCTGAATAGAACTGCTGTGCTGATGCTGGGAGGGGCTTGAGCTTCTCATGTCTGGATATTTGTTATCCATTATGTTAAAACTATTGAAATGTTAGCAACAGTATATGAACATGTATTGAGGAAAACGTCAAACTTAAGCAGTATTACGGCGTAGCTTGCAGCCAGGCTTGTTCGGTTAGACTATTATTGTGTTTTTTAAATGTTACTTTGTGGATTATGTTGACTAAAACCCATGTCGGATGTTTGTGGATTTCCATGCAAGTTCTTTTTTTTCTTGGGACACGCGGCTGTGCTCATTTGAGCTTTGGTGTATAGTTTCTTAATTTCGTCTTTTTTATATATATAATAATAGTTTTTTTGTTTTTTCTCATTATTTCTTTGCATAGTTTGTGATGGCATAACTTTTTTTAAAATTTAATTACATTAAAAAAGCTAACTGCAACTATAATATAAAAAATCTTAAACAGTGCTAAATAAGCTGTAAGCTTAAGCTTTGAGCTCAAATGAGCATCCCCGATTTATTAAGCTTTTTTAAAATTAATGTAGTTTGATTTAATGTTATTTTATTGGTAGTTTGGAAGTATTCTTAGAATCGAGAGCTAACGAGTTGAGCCAAATTAAAATTTAATTTCATTAGAAATTGATTTATTTAATATTTAACTAATTAATGAGTGCAATTGAGGTAATTTTGAACGCTAACAGTCTCACTAACGAGGGTTTTTTTTCACCCCTAATTTCCACACCGGAGCCATCGAATTCTTGGATGCACGTGGTTAAAATTAATAAATATCCCAAACGCAAGAAACCCGACATCATCCAACTCATAATGCCTCCTGCAAGCAGTATCCGATTGCCTGATCATCTGAGCTGCCATGTCAAGTGAAAGTCGAATCGAATAAAAACAAAGATGGCTGCTTCTGATGTCAAACAAGCATATTGCAAGCCTGATAAGCAGCAGCTAGTGTCAGCTTATGTACAGCAGAACTCGCCGACAGAACAGTTCTATGTTCCTTTGCTGGTCGTCGATGGTTTCTTGTGGTTTTATCCAACGTCAACGGGGTTTTAGCAAGTCCATCAGCAAGTTGTTTGTAGGGCGTATGTGGTGGTGTCATATTCTGCATTCGTGCCTACGATGATCGACTTTTAGCTATACGCTGTTACTGTAGAGATAAGCGACTAAGTACGAGACCTCCAAGATAAATAAGTACTCCGTTGTTTTTCATTTGATGTTTTTGATTTTTCATGATTTTCGCCTTAACCTGTCTAATAGCACTATTTCTTGTGGTTTTTATTTTAGTGATGTCAATGCTTTTTCAATAATTCAAGTACTTATTTCAATGATTTGGGTGGTTTTGGTACTTGTAATATATGATTTTATTAGTAATGTTTTGGTACTGAAATTGTGTATTACAAATTCCGAAATCACTCAAATAATTAAAACAACTATTGAAATAACTTATATAAGTACCCAAATAATTGAATGTTGAAACAACTACAAAAGATAACAAAACCATAAGAAATAGCGTTAACATGTGTAAGGGGGTATTTGTACAGTAACTTAACCTACAGGGGGAAGGAAACGTAAATGAGATATCGGGGGCAAACTAAAAAGGTGACTTATGGGGTGTTTATGAAATTTTTCCTACTTTTTATAACTCTATATTAATATGTACTAAAATGATTATAATATTATGAAAGTACTTTTAGTAATTAATATAATAATATAGTTAATCTATATAGTTTTAAATATATTGATGCATGAACAAACTAGTTTAACGGCATAATTTCTAAGATGTCAAATAAAAAGAAACAAAGGGAGTACTAGCTAGTCGACTTGATTGGAATGATAATGGTACGATGTATAGATGGAACAGTGGTGGCAGCTTGGCGTTAGGGGATCAAGCAAATAAACGCACAGGTATGGAGAAACACACGCCCTTCATCCATTTACGTTGCATTGGCGAACAAATCCGCACATACGTACACATGAATGCTCAATCAGTGATATGAGAACAGTTTCCCAGGTTCAACAAGCACTCAAGCAGATTTCAAAAAAAAAAAAACCACTCAAGCAGCAGCACGAACTACATTTTCATCTGCATTGGCGAACAAATGCACACACACATGCATGTGCATGCTCAAAGCTGGGGGCGGCTGCTTGGACACAGGGGCGAAGCCAGCATTATGGCATTGGGGTCCAGTGATATCAATGTGGTCCAGTAGTGCACTAAGTAGCTCATACATTTTTTTGTAGGTGAATCCAATAACATAAATCAACTGAACCCAGTCCAGGCCATAGCAGCTCTCATTACCCATCAGCCCAAGGCATGACGCCATTTCCAGTCGGCAGCCCAAAACCCCTAGTCCAAGCGTCCAGCGCATGCATCAGGCCATCAATTGAGCTCCCTCTGTCCCTCATCACTTGACCTAACCTGCTAACCAACCTTGCCTCTGGTAGAAACCGGTGCTGCGGCAGCGGCGAGAAGCTGAGAAGCAGGTCGCAAGCCGATCGCCCGATCCCTTCCGTTTTTCTTCAGCTCTTGTTCTTGACTTCTTTCGAAGTTCCGATCGCAGTATAGGCTATAGCTTAAGCAGGTCGCAAGCCGATCGCCCGACCCCTTCCGGTTTTCTTCAGCTCTTGTTCTTGACTTCTTCTCTTTGTAGTCAATAGCTTGCTTTTGATTTTTGATGGAATAATCCTTCAAATTGGGCACTAGACTAGCCTAGATTGGAGTTCATGTGTTAATTAATCAAAGTTAAATTTTTTTTGTGGCAACTGACTAAGAGATTATGGGTTGATGGTCTGATGGATAGTTAGGAACATGGAGCAAAATAAATAGCATGGGTGCTGCATACAAGTTCCAAACTTTCAATTGGTTTGGCACTTGTTTTTTTACTCATGGTCCACAGGTCCAGTCAGGGCGAAGCCAGCATTATGGCATTGAGGCCCAGTGACACCAATGTGGCCCAGTAGTGCACTGAGTAGCTCATATATATTTTTGTAGGTGAACCCAATAACATAAATCAAGTGAACCCAGTCCAGGCCACAGTAGCTCTCATTACCCATCAGCCCAAGGCATGAAGCCATTTCTAGCCGGCAGCCCAAAACCCCTAGTCTAAGCGTCCAGCGCATGCATCAGGCCATCAATTGAGCTCCCTCTGTCCCTCATCACTTGACCTAACCTGCTAACCAACCCCGCCTCTGGTAGAAATCGGCGCTGCGGCGGCGGCGAGAAGCTGAGAAGCAAGCCGCAAGCCGATCGCCCGATCCCTTCCGTTTTTCTTCAGCTCTTGTTCTTGACTTCTTCCGAAGTTCCGATCGCAATATAGGCTATAACAGCGAGACTGGGAGGTCTAGTTCATCTTTTCTTGTTGTATGTTCTCTTTGTAGTCAATAGCTTGCTTTTGATTTTTGATGGAATAATATTTCAAATTGGGCACTAGACTAGCCTAGATTGGAGTTTATGTGTTAATTAATCAAAGTTAATTTTTTTTGTGGCAACTGACTAAGAGATTATGGGTTGATGGTCTGATGAATAGTTAGGAACATGGAACAAAATAAATAGCATGGGTGCTGCATACAAGTTCCAAACTTCCAATTGGTTTGGCACTTATTTTTTTACTCATGGTCCACAGGTCCAGTAGCCAACATTATCTATTTATCTTGCCAATTGCTATATAGGGTTAATAGTTAAGCATGTATATTTAAGTTGTCGTGCCTTTTTCTTGATTCTTCTAGGTAATGCGTAATGGAACAATTTTTGAAAAGAAAACTATCATCAGATACTGATGCAGGGACTTCACTGCCAAGAGAGATTAATTTAGATGAACTTCCTTATAATCTAGCTGATCGAAAAAGAATTGTACACTACAGTAGTAATCCTAAGAAACAAGATGAGATAAGGCGAAGATATTTAAGTAGAGGACCTAACATGCCACAACTTGGCTTTAAATATCCACAGAAGCCCATAGGTGAGAAGCTACGAAGATTTAATCCAGAATGGTTTAAAGAATATGGTGGTTGGCTAGAATATAGTGAGAAGGTGGATAAAGCCTTTTGTTTATGCTGCTACCTGTTTCGAGATTGTATTGATGGCCAAGCTGGGAATGATGCATTTGTAATTGATGGTTTTTGTAGTTGGAACAAGAAAAATAGGTTTGATACTCATGTTGGTAATTTTAATAGCTTTCATAACGTAGCAGTGAAAAGATGTGATGCTCTAATGAATCAAGATCAATCAATTCATGTTGCTCTCAATAAGCAAAGTGATCTTGCAAAAAAGGAGCATAAAATTCGACTAAATGCTTCCATTGATTCAGCTAGATACTTGCTATATCAAGGATTAGCTTTCCGTGGCCATGATGAATAAAAAAGAATCTAGAAATAGGGGAAACTTTTTAGAGTTAGTACGAACTATAGCAAAGCAAAATGATTCTATAAGTAAGATGGTTTTAAGAAATGCTCCAGGAAATTGTCAAATGGTCTCTCCAGACATTCAAAAGGATATTGCTAATTGTTTTTGCAAAGGTAACAATGTTCTCTATTATTTTTATATTCTAATGATCGATATCTTGCTAGACTCGAAATAGTGTTCTCTATTATTGTTGTTTGGCACAGATAATATTGAATTCCATTATTGAAGATATTGGTGGTAACGTGTTTAGTTTGCTCATTGATGAGGCTTCCGATGTGTTTGATAAAAAACAAATGGCTGTTGTCTTGAGATATGTTAACAAGCATGGACTAATCTTGGAACGATTAGTTGGAATTGTACATGTTAAGGACGCATCAGCAGTATGTCTCAAGTTTGCTCTTCAATGTTTGTTTGCTGATATTGGATTGAGCTTGCAACAGGTTAGAGGCCAATGTTATGATGGAGCAAGCAACATGCGAGGTGAGTTCAATGGCTTGAGAGCTAAAATTATAGAAGAGAATACCGCAGCATATTATGTGCATTGTTTTGCTCACCAGCTTCAGCTAGTTATTGTGGCAGTAACAAAGAAGAATGAAGATATCGCAGATTTTTTACATGATCTCTCTTCTCTTGAATGTGGTTGGAGCTTCTTGTAAACTAAAAGATATGATTAGAGAGAATCATCGAGAGAACATAAGAAAAGCTATAAGTAGTGGACGAATTAGTACAGGGACAGGGTTACATCAAGATCAATCTCTTCAAAGAGCCGGAGACACTCATTGGAGTTCTCACTATAGAACCCTCTCAAGCATAATTACATTGTTCCCATCTGTTGTTAATGTTCTTAAATATGTTGAGAAGGAAGGCAAAAATGGCGGGGAAGAAAAGTCAAGCATGTGGTCTTATATCATATTTTGAGACATTTGATTTTGTATTTTATTTGCACATGATGTTCCACATATTAGGAAGTGCAAATACTTTGTCATTGTCTTTACAGAAGAAGGATCAGGACATCTTGAATGCCAAGTCGTATGTAAAGTCAACAAAAAAAGGATATACAACAACTAAGAGATAATGGATGGAAATCACTTGGCATAAGCCACGACAAAGAACTAATATCACTAATCTTTGGCATTACCAAACAGAGTGTCTTAACTCAGTTATTGATTGGCAACTACAAGAGTTTGATGAACGTTTCAATGAGGTAAATTCTGCATTGCTCATGCACATGGCTTCTTTCAGCCCAACAGACTCATTTGCTACTTTTAAATTGGAGAGCTTAGTGGAGCTAGCTAAGTTTTATCCAGATAATTTTGATTCAATGCAATTGATGGCTCTTGGTCATGAACTTCACATTTACATTGACAATATGCGGGCAGATGAAAGGTTTTCTAATTTGAATGGCATTACTGATCTTGCTAAATTACTAGTGGAAACAAAGAAGCATCTTTCTTTTCCTTTGGTGTATCGACTTCTAAAGCTAGTGCTAATTTTGCCTGTTGCCACGGCATCAGTGGAGAGATGCTTTTCAGCCATGAATATTGTCAAGACTGTGTTGCGTAATAAAATGTCTAATTTACTATGTGGAGAAGGACATGTTTTCTATTATTCAGAATGATGCCGTGATTGATCGCTTCATGAAGAATGAAAACTCACAAAGCGCAACTATAAAATGTGAGTCACTTCACATGTTTCGCTCAATGATATTCCTTTAGTCTATAAATTTTTTGTACTACCATTGTCAATTTTGAATTATAACATGTGGTATTTATTCATTACTTTCAGGAGGCTAGAATTGAAGCTACGAAGGTTTCTTTTGGGACTTGGTTTCTTTTCTCCTAAATTATGTAAACGAGTGGTTTCATGACTTCACCCTAACTGGTATGTCTTGCCTTTTGAATATAGAAAAACTATTATGTCTATGTATATTCAATTGTTTATGTAATCTTTTGGTGTGAGATATTCTAATTGTTACATAGCATGAATTGTACTCTACTAGTACTATAATTAGTTTATGCTCTAGTGGCCTAGTGACCCCAACGTCTAGTTTTCCTGGGTTCACCCCTGCTTGGACATAACGCCCACGCGTGGTGGCAGCAGTAGTCGCTCACGCTCCTAAGAAGAGCCCTGCCCAACAAGTAGATTATAAGGTCTGTGTATGCATCGTTAAAAAATAACTGATTTAATCCCCCGAAATTATTCGTACCTCGTCTCATAGCCATCCTGACCACTTGTGACCACCACAATGCTGCACCTGAGGTCGCATGTACCTCCCCTCGGCCAGTTACGTTGTACCCTCCCGCACCTTCTCGACCCCTGCCACGCGCCGCCGCCAACATAGCCCTACCCCTATGCAAAACTACCATCCTCGTTCTATTTAAACCAATGAACCCCTCCATTTGGAAGCACCGGTGCCCAAGATGAGCTACCCACTCCCAATTGCTCCAACAACCGCTACACCGCCGACGATCACCCGAAGACCCCCCAAACTAAGCTATATTCCAATTCCCATTAATTAGTTGATTATATTCCAATTGCATTCATCTGTAGCATCCTCATACTCCTGGAAACACAACCAAAGCCTTACCATAGCTTTCCGAGCTCCCTTCTTCTCTGTCACCAAAGTTCGCTACCCGACCATGAGGCCTCGCTGTGGACAGCCCAACCTGGTGAACCCCTTCTCAAACCACCACTTCCTCAAGCCCCCTCTAACCTAGAGATACTCAAATGCTCCTACTATTGCCCTCTCAATCAGCTAAACACATCTTGCGGCATTCAAAAGTCCCGTAAAGAGCAGACCTCACCGCCAGCGATTGCCTAACCTCTAGCCACTGCCGAACCCCAAAATGGACTCCCCACACCACCAGGAACCCATCCTTGGTATCCAATCCCGTCGCAAATCATTCTAGTCCCGTCTTTCGCCGTCGCCTTTCTTCCCCTACTTTAGTCACTATAGTAGCCGCCAAAGGGAGGAGAAGATGAACAGTGGAAGCTGGGCCAAAACAGTAAATGGATTGATTTTGTTATCAGATCAGGCCGACTAAATTATTGTTCACCACTGTAGCCCACCTGACCCAGTTTAAACAATAAAAACCCGATTTGAATAGTGCCCAGACCCATGATGAATAGTACCCATACCTGTTACTGTTCACAAAACCCTCAATACACATATACATCTTTTTCGATTGTTTCGAGCCCGTCTACCCATTCCTCAGCTCTGTTTCCCCATACCAGACTCCTATAAACCCTAAAGCCATTTTATTTGATTTTTCTGGATCTTATTTCTTTATTTTCTTTCTTTTTATTCTAACTCAATCCTTCGAGCACGGAATTAAATTATTTCTTTTGCTTTGCGCTAGCACACAACATCGTAGACCAACCAGTCTAGGAAGGAGAAGCTCAAGTTCAAGCACAAGAATCAGAAGAATACGAAATTGTAGAATATATTGATCCATAAGGCAAGTCACATGTTTTTATCATATTGAACCTATATTCCTTTAATTATTTATTTACCAGTATTTTCATTGTGTTATTTACATGTTGTTATTTCATATACAATAAATATTTAGAATGACATCATATTAGTTATATTTTACCACCTGATAAAGCCTATATTAACTTTGATGGTCATATTCACCTTGACAAGACTTAGTATTATTAAAGATACTATTAAATAATCATGGTAGAGTACTAGGAACTCAACATTTTGACACTACTAAGAGATTTGGCATTGTGCTAGTAGAGTTTTAAAAAGTGATGCTAGAATAAGGAGACATCATGGGAAGCCACGGGATGGTTCGGTCCCATGACCTTATCTTAGGATGGAGGCTTGGACCATAAAGGTAGTAGTGCGGATGGGCATTGAAACAAGAGTTTGTGGATGGAAGTTACCTCAGTGAAAATATAAGGGATAGAACCTTATGCCAAGTAAAGATTATAGTGATCACTCAACCACAAGTGTTGATTCGTCAAACCTGGTCTAATAACTACTCAAATCGATTGAATATATACAAAGGGTGAGAGAGACCGAGGGAGCTTGTGGTATGGAAATGGTAAAACCATACTTAACAACAGTAGAGCCACTTCAAATTGGGCGAAGCCGCGGGCCACTCGAGTTTGTTGGGATCAAAGATCTACTAGGTAGAGGCTATATAAAGACATGAGTAGTGAAAAGGCTTGTTTTCTTAACTCAGTCATGAGAGTTAAGAGATCTTTTGGGTAAAACTGGGTAACTCTGCAGAGTCACTTATAAATGGTATTTGAATACGCCGTGCTCCTAGTAAATGAAGATATGCTTAATAAGTGACTTCAATAACAAAGCATAAGTAGATTTGGATTTGCTAAGTTTGGTAATCAAGTTGCTAAAACCTTAATTTCCTTATGAAGTTTGTGATTTTATGTTCAAAATGTTTACAACTAAAATTGCATCCACATAAAATAATAAAACAACTATACCCTATCCCTTGGAAATCCTTGCATGTAATTAGATAGTGTTTCCCCATGTGACTTGTTGAATACGGTGGTTTGTACTTATACTTGCTAAAAACATTAATAGAAAGTACGTTGCAAGAAAATGAGGAAGTTTAAGAGGACGACATTGAAGAATACTACGACATAGATGATGTTTAGAATTAGGGTTGTTCTATGCTCAAGCGTGCATGTGGTGTTCTTTTGTATTATAATATATCTAAGGGCCGCACGCCCTGTTGTAAGAACTGGCTGATCAGCCATTATCTTGTAATAAAGTTGGCTTTTGTATTTGAGCATGCGATGGCAATGATGTACACTTGACTACAGTACCTCATAGCTAAACAGTCATGGACAGTTATGAGAGAATTACGGCGCCCCTAAAAATGGGGGCATTACACCATTGTTCTTCTCTGTCTCTGGCGGCTACCACCCGTCACCTCCCCGCCTCTCTCTTCTTGTCACCCCTACCACCCATTGCCCTCCCCCAAACCTGCAACCAGTGGCGCCACCATCGCCTTGCTGCCCCTATCACCGCCGTCACCTACCGCTGGTCCTTCCTTACCCCTGGGCTCTCTCTAAATTCAAAGGCTTCGGTTAAGCTCGAATCCTAACCGGTTAACTTGAATCTTAAATCTGCGGTGGTGGGAGACGATAGTGTCTGAGATGAGGAGGACAACCTCACCGGCTAGAGCACAAATCTCTAAGTGAATTATAAATTTAGAAATTCGAATGATATGTACAAGATTTTTCATTCCACACACTTCACTTCCGCTGTGAACGCCAGCGTCGAAGCTGGGGCGGAGGCTGGCTTATCATACATAGCTCGTGTGTAATGCATATGGAGAATCTTTCACTGCTTGCATGCCTAGCTTACTGCTTAACTGTAGACGAGATCTAGCTAGCTAGCTAGTGTAAGCACGCACGGACTCAATTGAGACCTCGGTTTTTGACTAATTATATGCACGTGCACGCTGGCTAATTAGCTTATATATGCATGGCCACTGGAACTAGCTAGCTCTTATTAATTTACGTCCGTCCTATTCGATCACAAAAACTATAGCAATTTTGTTATAATTAGCTACTACAGAATCTTTGTTTACTTGGAACGCCGCCTGGCTTCCATTTCATATATATATGCTTGTGACACGGGCACGCCCAGGGGCGGAATTGGGCCCATGGTAATATGGGCTCCAGCCCGGGGCGTGAAAAAAAGTGCAATGTATAGCCCAGGTATATATAGCCCAGCCCGGGGTAATATATGTAGTATTCAGCCCAGTAGCCCGTCACTCCCTCAGGCCTCAGCCTGTTGCTGTCTGCCACTCACGCGCCTGTCTCCGCGCCGACGGCCCATCACGCGCTTGGGCTTGGCCCATCGTTTCACGGCTGCCTCACACCCTCACGCGCTCGGGCGCTCGGCCTCAGTTGCCTGTTCTGCATTCCACATTTCTGCCGACCTCCTCCGAAGTCCGAAGGCATTAGGCAACCCTAACCAGTAACCCCCGCCGGCGCCGCCCCTCTTCCGGCTCTTCGGATCTTCCCGGCCCGCCCCGCCTCCCGACGCCGCCCCTCTTCTGGCTCTTCGGATCTTCCCGGCCCGCCCCGCCTCCCGGCGCCGGCGCGCCGCCCCTCTTCCAGGCCCACCCCGCCTCCCGGCGTCGCCCCACCTCCCGTTGCCGCCTGCTCGCCCGTAAGTTCAATTTTTTGCTTGGTGACTTTGCTTGAATCAATGCTTGGTGACTTGCAGCTGAGCTGTTAGCTATATCCCCTGTTAATAGGATGAGTGGATGACTGCAAGAAGCCATGGATTTGAATTTGTCCAGTGTCCAGTGAGGCAGTGACTGAATTAGTCTAGTGACTGAATTTGTCCAGACTCCAGTGGATTTGGTTGTCCAGTGAGGCAGTGAATGAATTGTACAGGCAAAAAACTAATGTTACTAATCCATACATGATACATATTGTACAGACTGCCCTGACATACATGATAGATGATACATATTGCAAACTTTGCCTATACATCATCAATACTTAATTACTTATTATGTATTAAAAGGATAATGTTTTCAATTCGAAATATGAGTTTTTTAAGTGTGTAGTATATATAATATAGGCCAATATAGTGTTGGCCGATTTGGCCCATGTAAAGATGTATTATGTTCTATTACCAATGAATCATGAATGTACTAGCTCTTTTGCTCAATTCACAAATTTACCATGGACATTAAATTGACTGATTTTTTACTCTTCTATTACCAATGAATGTACTAGGAGTTATTAGTCAACAGCAACCGTAGAAAGAGCTTTTTCGGCTATGAAGATTATTAAGACTGATTTACGGAATAAGATGAATGATGAGTGGATGAATCATACTATGGTATGCTATATTGAACGAGACATATTTGCAAACATTAATGATGAAAAGATTTTAAAGCGTTTTCAAGGGATGATGTCACGTAAGAAACAGTTATCTCGTGCTAGTGGTAAGTTAGCTTCTTATAAATGTAAACTTCACGTTGTTCGTATTTATTCATACACATATTTGATTTACTCTCATATGTTGTCTTTACAGGTTCTGGTTCATGTCCAACTATCAACGAAGAAATGACAGGATAGGATAGAGATCAAATCTTCGTAATTTAGGTACTCAAATTGTATCTCTGTCGTGTTACATTTTTTATATTTCAATATTATGCCATGTTTTTCTTATTATACTTTATGTTTACTTGTTTAGTATTGAACTCAAGTTTCATATCAGTAATGCAATTAGTCAATTATGATATACTGTTGTTATATCGTGGTATGGGTACAAATTAGCGTTAGTTTTAGATTGTTAGAATTCAGTTTGGGGCGTAGCTAAATCCTAATTCCGCCACTGGGCACACCATCCCATTCCCATAACGTACGCGCGGCACGAGGACGTCGTTGACGCACGGCCGGCGCGACGCAACACGGTTCGATCAAGGCAAGCACTTGGAACAAATATTATTTCAGCAGTTGCAACGTTTCTAAAGACCATCCTGCCAGAAAATTCCAAATCGTTTCAGCCAAAGCATGAAAGTCACGTACCCCGTACTTGGCGAAGAGCTCACTCGCCTTCCGTTGGATCAGCACCTCCATGCTGCGCCGCTCGTGTCCTCGATGCATCGCACTCGCGCTACCGTTGAAGATATAGATAATATTTTAATTCTAAATTTTATTAAAAATAAATAACGTAAATAACTAATGATGCATTAAACGAATCTAACAGCAGATTTCTCATTGTACTTCAGAAAATATATAAAAAATATTATAACAAAGTCGATCGATCACGCGAATGACTTACAGTTGGGTCTGATGAAGAACAGGAAGCAGTGTAGGCTCGATGTAGTCGTGGAACATAGACGTAGTAGTGAAGCGAGTGGTTGCATAGGTGTACGCTACTTAGAAACCATATTTCTGTCCCATATAGATTCTTTCTATGGCAGTGGTTCGGAGATCCTGCTCTCCTCCCTTCTTGGTGCAAACTGAGAAGAAAGGCCGGCTTAATTGAGTAGCTTCATACTACAGTACAACTATCAGAGGAGGATGTGGAAGAATGGAGGAGGAATTCTATGTAGATGTCTCTAGGCCCTTTTAAGGATGCTACAATCACTCACAAGTAACTGCTAAAGTTAAATAGAATTAACTCACTGGTAATCACCTCATCAAACTAAATAATGATATTTATGTTGTAGTTATTAGCTGCAGAACGGTTTAAAAAGGAGAGAGATATGCACAGTTTGCAAAAAGAAAGATAAACTTATTCTGCCAAGTGACGCGCCACGTCACATGATTTTTCACGCGAAAATGCGAATACGCGTGCATGTGTTTAACCAAAGTCCTCCCCATGTCATCCATGCATCACATATTTTAAAGAGTGGCAATGACTTTAGCTTATAAATTACTTTTCGTCCACTTAGCTAGACAATATAGTACTAGATCATACGTGCTTTAAAATTATAAGAAATAGACCTCACACTCTATGTGCCTATTTCTAACATAAATAAAATGAAAGGACAAAGCGGATCACTAACGGAGACTCGATATTAAGGCCACACTCTAAAAGATTTTAGCTTCTGGGTTTTTTTTTTGCTTTTTGGGTTATTTAAATCAAAAGCCATTTGAAACGCGTCGGCTTCTAATTTTGATTTATTTTAGCTTATTTTTTCTCTTATTTATTTGCATTGTCCGTGATGATATAACGTTTTTTTATTTTTTAATTAAATAATTTAGAAAAAACTAACAATCACTATAGTTTAATTTTAGCAAAAAAACAACAGCTAAGATTAGAAGGTTAATTTTTTTTTGAAGCGGACCCTAAATCGGAGCAATGCATGAAGCAGCTAAGAAGGGCCGGGCGGGAGCCAAGGCCGAGGAACGCGGATGAGGGTGGCCGCCTGGCGTGGACGGCGACGACCCTGGCGGTGCGGGGCATGTTCCCGCCGCCGCCGCCGCGAAGCTCACCGCCCGCTCGAGCGCGTAGTAGCTGTGCTCGCTGTGGTCCACGCCGACCAGCACCGTCGTCGGCTTATCCGCAGAATTGGCAGTTGGTATCTCTGCCATGATCGTCGATCGGCAACTTGCACGGTGGAGTACGTAGCTACGAACAGTGGCGGACCCAGGATTTTTAGAATGGGTGTTCGGACTTTAGAGCTAAGTTGCTTGAATACGTCGATACTGCAATGCATCGTTTCCTCCAAAACACCGATACAATGATACGTGTATATAGATATAATAAAAATACATAACTTATAGAAATTAATGATTTCTTGTGAAAAATGGGCGACATAAGGCGAGTATAATGATATGAATTAAACAACACATTATAGAGATTAATGATAGTTGTATATCTTATTGATCCTACTTTTTTTGTTTTTCCCTGTTAGCAAGAACTGTCTATCTAAGAGAAACTTGTATGTTCCTTCTATAGAGTAAAACATAGCAAAAATTAGCATGTAAACAAAAGCAATAAGGGTCCAACTAGCTGCTCATTGCCTAAGGTAAAGATTGTATTTTTATACAACATCTTATTAGAAAAAACGAAGAAACCAAATGCTAAGCTCTAGAAAGCATCGGGGCAAGAACAGAGCAGAGTAGAGCAAAGCGGGCCAAGAAAGAAAATAAGTGAAGTGAGACGGAGCACATCTAGATCTGAAGAGAAGACGATGACGATAAATTGGACGTGCTGCTCACTTCCCGATGCCACTCCCTCCCGGCTACCGCACTGCTCCCTTCTTGCCGCCTCACGTATGATTGTCGTCACGTCATGGCACCACGTACGTGTCCGCCGGTCATCACTCGCCTCTGTAGCTTGCACCTTCGCCCTCTCGCCACTTGAAGGTCGAAGCCGCTTCCCACATAGATAGCCACAAGATAAGAAATAGAATAAAGGTTAGGATTTTGTTTATACCTTTACCTCTTTCGGCCTATGTGAGGAGGGCAAGGTAGAAAGAAAAATTGGTCTAATGTATTACATGAGCTGTGCACGATATATAAAGAGTGTGGGCTAAATTTATTTGTGAGTATAAAATATAGTTTTAAACCAACTAACAGTATATACATCTAATGTATCTATTATATATCTAGTATTTTATAAAAAATTTTGGGTGTTCAGTTGAACACCCTTGACCTCTATTACATACGCCCATGGCTACGAAGCTTAATTAGCTACTCAGTAATGGAATGATCGGAATGCCAGAATTAGCGGACATGCGTATTGTATTTGTAGAGGCTACTCGGACGCGATCCATGCAGAGACACCGGAATGTAGTTTGTGTTGCGGTTGATTTGTTAATTAAAGATGGGCATTAGGGTATGTACAAAGGCAATTAAGAGCTGGTTTATAGGAGTGCCAACTAGGCAACCTTACTGATGTGGATGAGAGAGGAATGGAGGAGAGAGAAACAACGTCTCCTCGTGAGACATCGACTCTTGCAGCAGGAACGAGGCGGAAGAGCTCCTGAGAATGGATCCTAGCACAAAGGAGCTTGTGTTGGGCTCAACCCTTATACTTAGTATGCATTAGTGTTGTCTCTTGATGATGTGGAGTGCTTAGGAGATTATGTCGGACTCAACCCTTGTACTTGCCCTTACCGACACTAGGTAATGATATTTGGGGAAATGGATTACTTGCCATCGCAACCACTGGCATCTATCGAATGTCACCGTAAATGTTGTCCTTAAATTACTAAGAAATAGCTCACCTATGCTGATCAGTTTTTTTAAGAATGAATTGATGATTTGTCTTATCTTTCACTAAAATTGTAAGTGATATTTTATTAATATGTGGGTCCTAATTCTGTATGTCAATGAGATATCACGAGGCATTTTATCAAATAGCAAAGAAAGATGAGGCAAATCATCAAATCTCCCTTTTTTAAAACCAAAAAGGTCACATGTGAATTGACAAAATTGCCCCTACAGCCTCCCACTTAAAAGGATAGCACCACCTGGTCGAGCCCCATTCCACATTGCTCCCGTCACTGTTCCTCTTTCCCCATCTCTTGCTCCTTGCTGCGGGACCTGACCAGAGGCGGCAACACCATGGGAAGGAGGACGACTGTGAGCTCAACATGGTCCTAGGGTTAGGGTTCTTCACTGGAAGAGGGAATGGGAGTGTGAGGAAGACGATGGGTTCAGGTGGTTTTGGGTCGACCATACGAGCCAGTTTAACTCAGTCTATATTGTAGGGGTAATTTGGTCAATTCACAAGTAGGTTTTTTGTTTTCTAAGAAAAAGTCCTGAATACTGATCTGGTGGTAAAGTTGGCTAAGTATTCTGTTTGTGGTAGCAAATAATCTATTTTCTCTTAATATTTCCGCCCACCACCACCTACTCGCACTACGTCGGAGGACGGCCCCACGCGTCATGTGCACTGACACGTGGGCCATCCCCCGCTAGTACAAACAGCGGTGGAGGCTCACAAGAGTGCCGTTGCGCTCCGCGGCTCCCACACATCCGAGGCCAATTTCTTCGAACAAAAGAAAACTGAAATTAGAAGGGAAAAAACACGCACCGAACAACAGAAAAGAAAGACGTCTCGTTGGAAGCAAAGCCGAAGCCGAGGCCGAGGACTCCTCTGAGTCTGTACGCTCGGGCCTAGGCGCGATCTGCTCGTCCCCTCCGACTCGAAAGGTAGGCGCCGGCGCCTACTCCTCGCCCCGCTGCGGTTTCCGATCCGATTCGCTTGCTGCTCGATCCGCCGGAGGTGGTTGATCTGGTAGATGCGCGTGCTGGTGTTTTTTGTTCTGAAGAAAATTGGTGGTTTTTTCAGTGGGTTTGGGCTTCGTAGTAGGATGATTTGGGCGCGGGTGGTGCGAGCAGGTTGTTGCGCTAATCGCGCTAGTTTTCGTCAATGCTGGGTGGTCTGCGCGGTTGTGGTGGGGGTAAATCGCGAGCACGCGGTGTAGTTTTGAGTGGTTCCAATTGCTTGACTTCTCGTTTACTCGGTTCTGCTATTTTTTTAAAAAAAAAAGATTTGGCTAATACCTGCTACTACGGGTGAGACGAATCAATTAATGAGTTCGCATTGGATGTTTGGGCTGTGCTGTGTCTACTACTATTAGTGGAGCGGTCGCTAAATTGCTAATCGGTTGGACCTGGGCAGTTGCTCCAGTTATTCCGTTAATACTCGCCGGCTCGCGTCGATTCCTAATTCGTGATTTGGGTAAATTGGTTAGGTGCTTCAGCCGTGGACTGGTTGTTGAGAAGAGTGGTTGGATTCTTATGCTAGTTTGTTGGTGCTGTACGTGATGTCGTATAATGGGCAGTGTGTTCTCTCGTCTTGTGTTGCTCAAGACATTGAGGAGGTAAGATCTTGGCTAGTTTCAATTGAAGGGGTAAGATCTTTTGCTCTAGTACAGTGGATAGGGACATAATTCTGGGATCGAGTGAGATGTATTAAGACGTATCTTTAAGAAGATTCAGAGCGTACAGCAAGGGTAGTATAGGGGTTGCAGGGGTTTGCCGCTACAATTAGTGGTGTGTTTTTGTTTTGCTTGATTGCCGGCTTGATGCCCTATATATGTCTGGGCAAAACACATATTGATTGCAGGGTTTAACTGTACTCTACTCTTTGCAACTGGAACAAAAGAGCCTTCAATTAAAAATTTAGCGACATGTTTTGTGGGATTTTGTACTAGTGATTGCTCACAGTTTTCTGTTTCGCTATGGTGGAAATAATTCCATTATTGGCAATTTTGTTTTTACCACCTTGTCGCTAAATAAAGCTTGATTCCAGAAATGCTGGATAGTGTGTTAATTACGTAATATGAAGATTTTTCCTGGAATATTGAGAATATTTATCAACATGGAGTTGTTGGTTAGCGGAGTATTTAAAGGGTCGTATCTATGTAAGAGTCCAACAGGCTTTTCGCGGCCTATTTGTTACCTTTACTGAATCAAAGGGAGCATGATGATGAAAAAAGGAAAAAAAAAATTATGATTCATTATTGCATTTTTTTTTGTGAATAATGGAGATGTACATCTGCCAGCATTGATTATTTGAAGTGAAGTCCGTAACTCATTACGATAATTTTGTTCAGATAATAGGAAACATGCAGTCATCCCAATTTTCATGGTGGAATTATCAAGGGGGCAAATGGCTTTCTGGTGATGTCTTAGGTGTTGTTGACAACTTATTTAATTGTGTATGACGTACGTTCAGGTTCTATAGTTGTATACAACAACAACAAAGCCTTTTGTCCCCAAACAAGTTAGGGTGGATTAGGAATGAAATCTTCTCAAGATCAAAGAGATGAGAGTCTTGAAATAAAACTTATAATGCTAAAACTCTAAGCCGTACAACTTGCTATCTGAGCCAAGAGCCTAAAACATTACTCCTAACTTTTTTATGGTTCCGGTACGTGGATCGCTAACTTTCATGCGCTCCTATCCAAAGCTAATTCTTTAGATACATTCCAATCCCTCAAGTCTCTTTTAACTGCTTCCTCCCACATCAGTTTTGGTCGACCTCTGCCTCTTATATTTTCAGTACGTCTTAAAATTACACTACGTACCGGTGTCTCAGGAGGCCGTCGTTGGAGATGTCCAAACCATCTCAAGCGATGCTGGATAAGCTTCTCTTCAATTGGTGCTACCTCCACCCTATCACGTATATCATCATTGCGGATGTGATCCTGTTTTGTATGACCACAGATCCAATGCAGTATCCTCATCTCTGCTACACTCATTTTCTGTATATGTTGTCTTTTAGTTACCCAACATTCTGCTCCATATAGCATCATGGGTCTAATTGCCATCCTATAGAACTTACCCTTCAACTTTTGAGAGACTTTTTTGTCACACAGGAGACTAGATGCTTGGCGCCATTTCACCCACCCTGCTCTTATCCTGTGGCTCACGTCTTCATCAATCTTACCGTCCCACTGTAGCATCGATCCCAAATAATGAAACATGTCCTTCTTAGGCACTACTTGTCCATCCAATCTAACATCTCCATCATCTATCCTAGCACCACTGAAATCACACCTCATATACTCAGTTTTAGTCCTACTAAGTCTAAAGCCCTTTAATTCTAAGGTCTTCCTCCATAACTCGAGCTTCCTATCAACACCTATCCTACTCTCATCAACCAGCACCACATCATCAGCGAAAAGCATACACCAAAGGATATCTCCTTATATGTCCCATGTGATCTCGTTCATCACTAAGGCAAAAATGTATGAACTCAACGCTGACCTTTGGTGTAGTCCTATCTTAATGGGAAAGTTATTAGTAACATTACCACATGTTCTGACATTAGTCACAACATTTCCGTACATGTTCCTAATTAGGGTAATATATTTTGTTGGAACTTTTTTTCTTTTGAAGCGCTCACCACATGACATTTCTTGGCACTTTGTCATAGGCTTTCTCCAAGTCAATAAATATCATATGAAGGTCTTTCTTTTGCTCCCTAGACCTCTCCATCAACTGTCATAGCAAGAAAATCGCCTCCGTGGTCGACCTCCCAAGCATAAAACCAAATTGATTTGTCATCATGCTAGTCGCTTTTCTTAAACGACGCTCAATCACCTGTTCCCAGAGCTTCATTGTGTGTCTCATGAGCTTAATTCCTCTATAATTAGTACAACTTTGAATGTCTTCTTTTTTTTTGGAAAATTGGTACTAATGTGCTCCTCCACCACTCGTTTGGCATTTTGTTCAACCTAAAAATGCTATTGAACAACTTAGTTAGTCAAACAATCGCCACTTCCCCTAGGCATTTTCACACCTCAATAGGGATGTTATCAGGCCCCAACGCCTTACCCACTTTCATCCTTTTTAAGGCATCTCTTATTTCCGACTCCTAGATTCTTTGAACAAACCACTTATCGGTGTCATCAAAAACATTATCCAGTTCAATCATACTATAATCATTATCGTGATTGAACAACTTGTTGAAGTAATTTCTCCACCTATCCTTGATCTCCTCGTCTTTCACCAAAAGTCTATTAGTGTCGTCTTTGATGCATTTAACTTGGTTGAAATCTCTTGTCTTCCTTTCTCGAATTTTAGCCATCTTGTAGACATCCTTCTCTTCCTCCTTTGTACTTATTTTCTGATAAATTTCCTCATATGCCTTGCCTTGTGCCTCACTCATCGCTTTTTTCGCATTCTTTTTTGCTGCTTTGTATTTCTATACATTGTCGTCGCTCTTATCATGATACATGTGCTTGTTGCATATCTTCTTCTCCTTAATAGCCTTTTGCACTTCCTCGTTCCACTACCATGTGTCTTTTGGTTCTCCTCTTGTCCCTCGGGTCACTCCAAACTCCTCCGTAGCCACCTCCCTAATGCGAGTTGTCATCTCTATCCACATACTATTCGCTTCTCCCACGTCCCACGTTCTTTCCGTGACCATCCTCTCCTTAAACGCCTATGCAGTATCTCCTTTGAGTTCCACCACTTCGTCCTCGTGACTCTGGCGACTTTAGCTTGTCAGACCCGTAATCTAAAACGAAAGTCGGAGACTACCAACTTATGTTGCTGGACAACACACTCTGCAGGTATAACCTTACAATCTATGTAGGCTCGTTTGTCCTCCCTCCTAACAAGAATAAAATCGATTTGGCTAGAGTGCTGACCACTGCTAAAGGTTCTATAGTTGTATGAGAAATTATATTAGTTACTTATATGTGTTCCTCTACATTTTATGCTTTTGTTTACCAAAATTTTTATAACTATATCTTAAAAGCAAAAGCATTCTGTGTATCCTAGGATCTTCATTGTTATGCTTTATAAATTTTAATCACATAACTTTTTAATGTACAGGGAAGGACCAGCATGCTCCGCAGAGAAGTGTCGTAGAAGACTGAAGAGAGTTTGAGCATATTAAAGAAGCACAAAAGAAGATCTCCTCAATTGCTGAATTCTGGAATTCTCTAGCTTGTAGAAGAACAAGTCCAGGAGGCCCAGGAATTTAGCTAAAGAGGACGGACCACAACATTTATACTCATGTTACTGTCTCTAGCAGTATGGCACCAAAAAATGTGATTCGCTTCATTTTGGTGTTGATCCATGTGAGTAATTGTTTGGGCCGATCAGGGAAAATGTTTTATCCTGGCTTTGTTTCAGTGTCAAAGTCATTACCAAGCTGGCCGATTCTGAGTGCAGGAACATCTGTTACTGCTGCACTTGTTCTTTCCTTGTTTCTAATTTTTGAGCATCTCTGTGCATACCATCAGCCTGAGGTATCTTTCATAAATTCATTTCATTTATTATAATAATATATTTTAGTATGACAGGTTTTATACATTTGTGAGCAGCAATTGCTCTAAGGTTTCAATTATCCATCCTATTCTTTTCGATTGTGCTACTTTTTAATTCAATTAATTACTTTCTCCATTGCAGGAGCAAAAGTTCTTGATTGGTCTCATTCTGATGGTTCCAGTATATGCTGTTCAATCAGTAAGTAGACCCAGCTGTCTTTCGTTTTCTATTCCAGTATTTCTATGCATTGAGTTGTTAATAGGGATGCAGACGGATCGAATATGGACGGATAATGCTTCTACCATATCTGTTTTCATATATTTTTTTTTCTCGGATGCGGATACGAATATAGATACCCCGGATACGAATACAAATACGAATAATATCGAATACAGATATGGAGCGAATACGAATCGAAACGAATACGATCACGAATATTTATCGAAACATAAAAACCCCTTAAACTATACATCCAAAATCAATGAAAACACATAAATAGTTTATCTTGTCAAAACATTAATGAAATCTAAACAAGCATTAGTATTTTTATCCACAATAGTCATACCACTGTATAAATTTTAAATCTTCAAATGACAGTTATTTTTTCTAAAGTCCTAAATAATTCTCAATGGATTTCTACCATTTACATGTGACTAATAAATTAAGTAAGAATTTAAATTTGCATCAGAATGATTTAAATGACAGTACATCAATTTTTTTTCTCGAACTACGCAGGAGAACTGCGTGTCATTTCATTAAGAAGATAGAAAAACAATGGAAAGAGGCGAAGAGCCTTTTCCAAAACCCACACAAACACACATGAACACACACACAAACACAAACACGACCATCACCAGCCCCTCAGAAAAGTAAGAGGTTTAGTTGACTAGGGCAAGTGATCTTAACAGCAATTCTTAGAGCGCTAAAGCACCGGCAGGACACCAAAGGCTACTCTCATAATCAATAGCCTGCAGGACAACTTCTAATCTCGGCCTTGCTCCTTCAAAAACACAAGCATTCCGATAAGCATTCCGATGCTTCCAAAGTTCCCAAGCAACCAAGATAATTAGAGAATTAAGGCCTTTTCTCACTTCCTTAGGAACCCTCTTTGCAACACTACACCACCAGCCAGAAAAACTAGTTACATCCGGGCTTGGCGCAAGGTTGGCCATGCCGAGTTTATGAAGAGTCATGGTCCAGACTTGCCGCGAGAAAACACAAGAGATAAGAACATGTTGGATTGTTTCATCGGCTTGGTCACAAAGCGGACAGGTAACAGGATGAGGAAGTCCACGTTTGGCCAACCGGTCTGCAGTCCAACATCGATTCTTAACTGCCAGCCAGATAAAGAATTTGCAACGTAAAGGTGCCCAAGTTTTCCAAATACGCCGCCACGGACCAAACTTGATGGATCCAAAGAAAAAAGCACCATAAGCAGACTTGCTTGTATAAGCCCCAGACTGAGATAGGCGCCAAACGTGCTGATCAAGAATGTCATGTTGTAGAATTATATTGTCCACTAGATCCCACAAATGTAAATAATCAACCAGGACTTGCACCGTCAATGCACCTTTTATATCTCTTACCCAAGATCGATCATTGAGCGCTTGAGCTACAGTCCGCTGTTTTAGCGCTCTCTGCGGAATTAATTTGACCAGATTGGGTGCAATCTCAGCAGCAGTTCTGCCTTGCAGCCACCGATCAGACCAAAAATTGGTCGTCTCCCCATTACCAACAATAGTTTGTACTGCTACCTCAAAGAGAGCTTTAGCATTTAATCGGTACAAATTTTAATCTACCGACAATACTAAATCTATTTTTAATAAACATAAATATTTGCTAGTGGGCTGGTTGCAGGGGAGATGAGAGAGGCTGGCTTGGGATGGGCAATGTTGGGCTGAAATCTCGGATATCCGAATCTGTATTATCCGAATAATCCGTATTTGTATCCGTATTCGTCGGATATTAGGCCTACTGTATTCGTATTCGTTTCCGACAAAAAAAATCCGTATTTGTTTCCAATCCGAGAATTATCCGAAGAAAATCCGATCCGACACAATCCATATTCGTTTTCATCCGGATCAGTCGGAAACTATCCGATCCGTTTTCACCCCTAGTTGTTAATGCAATTCTTAAATTAGTTTAGTGTAAATGTCACAATTCTGATAAGTGAAGTGAGCATTGGAGCACCGAATATTTTGGAAAGTGGCAACATAAGCTTTGTGTTCATTATATTAATATGTTTGTGAATTTTCTATAAAGATTACTTTGCTATTTTTGTGTGATCATAATTCGTATATATATTTTTAAACATATCTGATCATATTATTACACATTTATGTTATCGTAATTATGCCCCTCCTGACTGTTGGAACTCTAGGAAGTCCAGAATAATCTTTACATATTTGAATAGTCACCTCCAATTCCATTTTCAAAATATGCTATGAGGATCATTAGTATCACTTTCTAATGCTTTTGTTCCCTTCTTGTACCTCCTCTTGGCTTTCATCACTTGAATTTGTTGTGTATTGTGACTTGATTTTGTTTCCTTCAACGTCAAGTCGTCAATAGGATAACCTTTCTTATTTTTTTTGCAGTTCTTCTCATTACTGAATTCGAATGTTGCATTCATCTGTGAACTGATGCGAGACTGTTATGAGGCATTCGCCATGTATTGCTTTGAGAGATATTTGATAGCATGTTTAGGTGGGTATTTGAATTTTTTCATTGGATTTTTCATAAGTATATTCTGTTTATCAATAGTTGGAAGTCACACATATACGTTTTTAGCTTTTGAGCAATAAATCTTCTTAATCATTACTTGCATAATGTTATATCTGTTAATATGCAGATAGGTATCACCACAAAGAGGAATTTAGCTGAATTAAGTTTTCAATTGAGATGATTTTTTTTCTGCTTTTCAAATGGTGGAGTTACATACCATCGAGTTTTCATCATAAAGAGGTATCATCATAAAAATGTTGGTGAAGCACCTTATTCTGTTCCCTGCTATTTGGTCACTGCACAGGACCTGATCAATTGGATTGAGGATTAATATGCAAATAGTCTATATTTTGAGCATACCATGCTTTCAGGTTTCCTTATTTATTTTTCTATGTTGTACATTTGACTAAAAGTTTTGTCATTTAAGGTGGGGAGGAAAGTACCATCAGATTCATGGAGGGTCGGTTTCAAATCAGTGAGAGCTCCCCTCTGCTAGATGTTGATGGCATTGTGAAGCATCCTTTCCCATTGAACTGGTTTATGAGAAACTGGTACCTTGGTCCTGACTTTTACCATGCTGTGAAGATTGGGATTGTGCAATATGTACGTATGAAGGCAAGCTCTGTTTACTTTTTTTTCGCAGAATCCACATTTACCGCTCTGATTGAGTATATGCTGTTCTGTAGATGATTCTCAAGCCTATTTGTGCTGTCTTGGCAATTTTCTTGGAACTTCTTGGAATCTATGGAGAAGGAAAATTTGCATGGAGATATGGGTAGGAGTCATTTCCCTTTGCGTGGTGTTTCTTTTCCATTGATCTTTTTCAATCTTTGTAACAAAATTTGAGATACCATTTCTTCTATTGTTGTATATTTCAGTCAGTATTCAAGTCATGTATGCATAAATTTGTCATGATTCTGTGTTGGAGGATGACCAAAATATTTCAAGTATGTTGCATTTTCACAGAATTATCAATCCCTTTGCAGGTACCCATATTTGGCTGTTGTCCTAAATTTCAGCCAGACATGGGCGTTATACTGTCTTATACAGTTTTATACTGCTACCAAGGAGAAGCTGGAACCTATTAAGCCCCTGTCGAAATTTCTAACTTTCAAATCTATTGTATTTTTGACATGGTGGCAAGGTATTGCTGTTGCATTTCTTTTTTCAACTGGGCTTTTTAAAGGACATTTGGCACAAAGATTACAAACACGTATCCAGGATTATATAATATGTCTTGAGGTATGTTTTATCCATTATGCTTTCTTCACGCTTTCTAGTTCTGGGTTGGTTCACTTGCTTTTACTTCATATCCAGATGATGCAGCAAGTAGTATTTAGTGCTAGTTTTCCTTGTTTTAGATCATTTCATTCTTGGTTTTCACAGGAAGTCATTTCTTTCTATTATCTAGCGTTATAGAAACCTGCATACTTAAGTGATAAAACTTTTGTCCAATTTTTACATGTTTATGCTTCTTTTGTTCATTCCATCATGATATAGCTACTTTCTAAAAGAGTTCTCTGATAGTACAACATGTTTGTTCCTCCATAGTCCATATTAGCCTGGAAGCCTGGTATTGCCTGGAGTGCCACTGTACATCTTTGCATATTGATGGATGATTTACTGTAAATTGTTTCTCCGTGGCTTTCCTTTATGTTGTGTGTTCACATTGCGGATGTTATGGACGTGTGTCTTTCGTATCTCCTTTTCATTTTCGTTGTGCTTGTGTTTGTCCTGAATTTTCTTCTGTCACAAGTGAATATAAAATGCGCTTGTTGGACTAGTGAAAATGTTTGACTTTGTGCACATTTGTATACATCACCTTCTGTTCACAATTGAGGGTATTTTGCATTGTGCTTGACTAGATGGGATTCGCTGCAGACAACGGCCCTACTCTAATATCTAATTTTTGAAGAAGTTTATCTGTTCAAGTTTATGCCCACAACATTTTGTGTCCTGTGCATGACAGATGGGGGTGGCGGCAGTGGTTCATTTGAAAGTATTCCCAGCTAAGCCTTACAGACGTGGGGAGAGAAGTGTTTGCAATGTTGCTGTCATGTCTAATTATGCATCCCTGGGAGCTCCAGATCCTGAAGACGAAAGGGAGATTGACAACTTAACAATTATGCAAACCGCTCGTCCTGATTCCAGAGAAAGGCGGTTGAGTTTTCCTCAGAGTGTTCGTGATGTCGTGTTAGGAAGTGGTGAAATTGTATGATTCTGATACTTATCAGTTTTCTATACCTACCATCCCATATCGTTTTTCATTCGCAGTTGTCACATTTTTTTGTGTGTACCTTTTCAGATGGTTGATGATGTCAAATATACAGTCTCCCATGTCGTGGAGCCTATGGAGCGGAGTTTTTCAAAGATAAATCAGACACTTCATCAAATCTCTGAAAATGTCAAGCGGATTGAGAAGCAAAAGAGGAAGGCAAAGGACGATAGCTTTCTCATTCCCCTGGAACCATGGTCAGAGGAATTTTCAGAAGCTCATGATCATGTTTCGGGTGGTAGTGTTAGTGACAGTGGATTAGCTAGGAAAAGGTACAACAGAAATACAAAAAAGGCGGCGTCATCTCTGAAACCATTCGAGTTCAGATTTGGCAGATGGTTCTAGCAGTAAACCAGTTGTGGTGGGTTAATGGATTTTGATTTTGTCCAACAAGGGGCTAACATTTACCCAGAAGTTTATACATCATAGGACATAGTGAGGCAAAATAGCGACAATTCTGAGTACTAACAGTTCGCAGGAAGATGGCTTCGGATCTTCAATTTCCGTCCTACTTCCTCCTGTTTATAGCTTACTCTGGCCCAAGGATAAAAACCGGTAGTAACCAAAAATCCCGGTTGGTACCGGGAGGAAAAAACCAGTTAAAATCTCGATGGTTATAAATGCATTTTCTAGGTTGGTTTGGACTTTTTGTGCTAAATTACCTATTGTATGTACTAAATATATATAAATATGTTAGTCTCAACATTTTGTGCTAAATTTTCTCTGTCCTTTTTTGGTTTTTCAAACCGCTCAAATTCAAATTTTCATACATGAAATTTATCCGGTTTTCCCTCGGATTTTCCGGTTACGGTTATTGTTACTACCTGCTGGCCTTGTTTTGCACTGGTTCTGAGATTTCTATCCCTGCTCGGGCCATTGACACTTTCAGGAGGCAGTTGTTACATGGGGTTTTTTTAATGAGAGCGGCCATGTTTAGTAATTACCTCGACTATAGGCAAAATACTAAGCTCCGACAATTACTGACGTAACCCACCCCAAATTTCTTTGAAGGGAGATAATTGTATGACTGGATCAGGTTCCAAAAACCAACGAAAAATCTTGGTGGTTATAAATGTACTTATGTTGGTTTAGCTCTTTTTTATGCTAGATTATATATTGTATGAACTAAATATGTATAAATATGCTAGTTCTAACATTTTATACTAGGTTTTCTCTAGCTTTTCTCAGTTTTTAGCGGGGTTTTTGATTTTTTTTTCAGTAACCGATCTGGTTACCGTTTTTAAACCGTTCAAATTCACATTTTAAAGTATAATTTCCGGTAACCAGTCGATTACCGTTACCAGTCACCGGCTGAGAATACCCTTGCCTCCGAGATTTGGAACCTTGGACTGGATACGAAATTGAGTAGTTCTGTTAATGGCTTGCCTCTCTTTTTTTCTTCAAAAAGATGTTCTTCGATAACTCTTACATTCATGTGTGGTATTTACTATATGGTTCAATTTTTCCTTTCTATTATGAATGAAGACATTGACCGAAATAACTAGCTGAAAGAGAGCACTTACCGTAGCAGTATAAATTTTACACATAACAAGCATGTAAGCCTATCCTGTCGAATTTTTTTTAAAAAAAAAATCATGTGAATACTGGCTGCCTCTTTCAGTTTCCGATTGAGATCTGAATTCTTGCTTGAGGTATTGTGGGTTGTGTCAAAGAATTTCTTGATGGAATAAAACAACATTCTTAATAAAATAATAAACACGGCACAAATACCGTGGGGATGTAGCTCAGATGGTAGAGCGCTCGCTTAGCATGCGAGAGGTACGGGGATCGATACCCCGCATCTCCAAACTTCCGCATTTTTTTTCCACTTTTTCCTTTTTTTGGGCAAACCGACGGCGAGGCCAAGCCAAGCCCAACCCGCCCAAAAAATGAGCCGAAATTAGTACAACAGCGGAGCGCTATCAAATGAGCAGCGAATGCCACAAAAGGTCTTTATATAAAACCGCAGAAAACCATTACAGAAAATTTACGAACATGGCAGACAAAATTTTATCGCCATCGGCAAGCTAAGACAATATACCTCTGGAAAGCGAGTTAGCACAAGGTTAAGTGTCAGCAGTTCAGTACCACTACGCCTAACCTCCTGGGCGCATTCCTCATTTACAAATTGCTCAGCCCTACTCAATATTTTCTTTCCCCATCCTTTCTTTTTCTTGCCAATCAAATCCCTAAATAAGAGCACGCGTTATGAGATGTACTTCATCTTTTGGTGTGTACTGTGTAAATTAATATGCCACTTCTTGTCCAGATTCAAGATGTATTTTAGCTTTTGGCTTGCAAAAACATGTATACCTTTTCTTGCTTTAAGTTATTTGTGCCTATTTTTTTTTCACAATCTCACATATGCCTTTTCCCCTCCAAATTCGGTATGATGCATATTTGTACTTACACATGTATCAACAATATACTCGCCTTTTAATTTCTCGGATAAAGATATACTTTGATCATGATGTTCCATCAGATGTTCTATGTAATATTATTTTGCATGCACCATATACTTTGAATTTATACATGCAAACCATGTGCAAATAGGAGCCACCACTCTATACCCATGAGAATGGTGGCTCTCGCCGCCGATTAGTACCAGTAGGTGCTTGAATTTTACAAAAGAACTATACAAATGATTCAAAAGTTGCAAGTGACAACAAACATTTGTGGAAAGCCAGTTGTTTCACATACCTTTTGAATTTCCTGTACTAATAATTGTCAATCTGATCTCAAAATCAAGGATACTTTTTAAGACAATTTAATTGTGAATTGAATTTGTGGGTATATACTCTTTTTAGGTAATTTGTGAGTATATACCCTTTTTGAGATAATCTGTGAGTATATACCCCTTTTAAGATAATTCAATTGAATTTAATTTCAAAAATAAAACTCTAAAGTCAAAGACTTAAAAATAATTTCTGCAAAAATATCTTCATACAATAAGTAGATACCCACATGATTTTGGAATTAATCCAAATCAGTTGTTTATTGCCTTGTCGGCTAGTTCAACTAATCAATATTAATGCAATAGCAAATCAAGAAGACCTGCCAAATTAAATACCACGGCACCCTTTTCTTTCTATATCAGTGAATGCAACTGGGTTGACCTGTTATTTCTTGTACCCATTCCAATGGCACACATCATAAAGCAATCTAAAGGCAGTGGGGTATGGTGCCCAAGCACCATGGTGTCCCATTCCTGTGTGTGTGTGTGTGTATAGGAAAAATACTAATTACTCCCAGGTGTAGTTACTCCCTTTATATCTACCGTCTATCTACCTCGAGATACCACCTATTGTATTGGGTTATTGGGTCGGATGATACCACTCGACGTTCGAATAAAACCTGTGCACACCACAAGATGCAGTAACTAGTGGCGTCCTTATTTGTTGGCCAAAAAGTTAATTGCCTCATGCATCTGCTTGATTCTCGGATGAAACCCGAGCTCCTCCCTCCTCCCCGGCAAGCCCTCGGTGCAGGATCTGGCCTCCCCTCCACCCCCGAGCTCTTCCCTCCTCCCCAACCCCTCGGCGTAGGATTTGTCCTCCCCGCCGCCCTTGAGCTCCTCCCTCTTCCTCGCTCCACGCAGCTCCAAATATGGCCACCCTCAACACCATGGCACCAGATCCGCCGCCCCCGAGCTCTTCCCTCCTCCCCGACCCCCTCAGCGCCACATTCAGTCATCGTCAGGCGCCAGATCCGTCGCCCTCGAGCTCCTCCCTCCTCCCCGGCCCTCTCGGCACCAAATCCAGCCACCATCAACACTGTTAACACTAGATCTGCCATGGGTGGAGGAGAATGTCCATGGAGACAGGCGGCCATGGCAAGAAAGGGTGGTGCTGGCAAGGTCGTAGCTGGAGGAGTATCTCCGTAGTGATGGGAGATGGCTTTGGGTCGAGAGCAGCGCCGGTGAGGCTACAGTTGGAGGAGTATCTCCACGACGATGAGTGGCACCGGTGAGGCGCTGTCGGAGGAGTACCTTAGGGGTGATGTGTAGCCGTGCTGGGTCGAGGGCGGTGTCGGCAAGCCCACAGCTTGAAGAGTATCTCCGCGGTGATGTGCAGCCGTGGCTGGTTGAGGCAGTGTCGGCGAGGCAGCGGCTCGAGGAGTATCTCTGCGGCGACGGGCAGCATCGGTGAGGCGCTGTTGGAGGAGTATCTCTATAGTGACGTTGGGCCACGGTGGGTCAAGGGCGGTGTCAACGAGGCTACGGCTACAGGAGTATTGCCGCGGTGATGTGCAACCACGGCTAGTTGAGGGCGGCATTGGTGAGGTCGTGGTTCGAGGAGTATCTACGCGGCGACAGACAGCACAAGCAAGGCGCTGTTGGAAGAGTATATCCACGACGGGTCAAGAGCGGCGTCGGTCAGGCCGCGTCTGAAGGAGTATCTCCACGGTGACAGGCAGCACCGGTGAGGCCATGACTGGACGAGGGCAGCGCTAGCAATAATATTTTTTCCCTTTTTTCCTTGAAGATAATTAGGCACATAACTACACTAACAATGATTACGGGTGGTATCTGGATAATTAGGCACATAACTACACTAACAATGATTACGGGCGGTATCTGACCCAATAACCCGATCAAGTAGTTGGTATCCCGAGGAAGATCTATGGTGGATGGAGTGGGAGTAATTACACCCGAGTGTAGAAAAGAGGCTTGAAATGGGGCACCATGATTTCAAATGCATCAATCCCATCTAAATTTTGGTATATTTATCAGTTTTAGGGTATATACTCATCTATAACAATTCAAATGAAATGTATAAGTTTGAAAAAAATATATTCAAATTCAAAGTTTTGAACGAATTTAGATCACATACTTTGCTGATATATATATAATCAGCATGTACCTACAATCAAACTATCATAAAAAAGGCAACTACAATACAAAATTTAGTTCAAACTTGTTTGAACTAGTTAGTAAACTAGTTAAACTTGACATCCAAGAAATTTTAAAATTTTTCGCATATGATACATACCTATTTTAGACTATGATGCCTGGGCACAAAGGAGCACTTGTTATTTTTACTCTCTCTCTCTCTCTCTCTCTCTATATATATATATATATATATATATATATATATATATATATATATATATATATATATATATATATATATATATAAGAGTAAAAATAACAAGTGCTCCTTGGTGTCCAAGCACCATAGTCTAAAATAGGTATGTATTGTATGTGAAAAATGTTAAAATTTCTTAGATGTTAACTTTAACTAGTTCAAACAAGTTTGAACTAAATTTTGAATTATAGTTGCCCTTTTTTATGATAATTTGATTGTAGGTATATGCTGATTATATACATAAATCATCAAAGTATGTGATCTAAATTCGTTTAAAACTTTGAATTTGAGTATATTTTTCAAACTTATACATTTCATTTGAACTGTTATCGGTGAGTATATACCCTTAAACTGATATTTTCAAAAAATATATCCGAATTTAGATGGAATTGATGCAATTGAAATCATGGTGCCCAGGCACCATGGTACCCCATTTCAGCGTCCTAATTTGTCCTCGATGTGTCACTGGCAGGTGGATCCTGGGACCACATGTCAATGACACGTAAAGTGACAAGTTCTCAAATATATCTATTCGCAGTAGCAAATCCTTAATTTTTCCTGTTTTTTTGTTGAGAGGTTCTCTGTAATGATTGATTGAGCAAGGAATTCATTTTGACGGAAAAGCATACCCGGCCCAGCAACCATCTTTGGGCCACACGATTACGCATCCTGCTACTCCTCGTATTCAATATCTGCGTGGCCTAGCCCACAACACGTCAGATCACCTGACTGTCACGTGCCGATCACACCGCCCGAACGTACCCATAAATACACCTCACAACGGCTGCGTGTTCCTTTTCCTTCCCCCTGCTCTGAACTCCACTAGGGTTTCGCCGCCATGGTAAGTCTCTTCCTCCCCTCCCCAGACCAGCACTCCCAATTCCCGCACCAATCCATCAGGAATGCCGAATCCGGTGTATCCCCTCTTTTTTTCGCCTTTTCCGATTTTTCGCTGAATTTTCCGTGCTGGGATCGCGCTGCAGCCGCAGGGTGACTACATAGAGCTGCACCAGAAGCGCCATGGGCGGCGGCCGGACTTCGAGGAGAGGAAGCGCAAGCGCGAGGCGCGCGAGGTGCACAAGCGCTCGCGGCAGGCCCGGGAGGTGGGTGGGGGTGTCCCCGGTTGGGGAGAATCTGTGTTCCTTCTTTATTGTTCTTCTTGTGGTTTTTTCGGTGGTGGGATCGTGTGATTGATGCCTTCGTGCTTGTCTGCTTGATGTGTTGGTGGTGGTGGTGCAGCTGCTCGGCGCGAAGGGCAAGAGGTTCGCCAAGAAGCGGTATGCCGAGAAGGCGCAGATGAAGAAGACGTAAGTGCTTGCGATGTTTTCCCTTTGTGATTCTGATTAGGGGCTTGAAGTTAAAGGGTTTAACTGCATAGGAGATGGATAATTGAATCTTTGGCCAGCAATTTACAAAATGTTATATCCATTCGATGTCTGCCTCAACCTAAAAGCACTGTAATGCTAATATGAGTAATAACAATTGGTGGTTCTGCGTAGGCATGCATGATGTGTTATGTATCTAATTGCTGGAATCAATATAACTAATGATTTTTATATACTATTTGGAAGCTCAAACTGTCAGTATATAGGCTTAAAGTCATTATCTTCTGAATTCAAAATAGGTACATAGGTTGCATTCTATTCTGTTTGTGCAGTATTTAGGGCCTGTTCTTTTTTGCTGCGGCTTATGGCTTTTGACTGAAATTTTTGAATTTTGGCTGTTTACGGTACAGATTACGGAGAGATCGATACTCATTTGCGATTTTAGCTGGTACAGATGTTGGACTTTTAACGTGTACTACGTTTAACTTGTAGACCCCGTCTTAAGAAAATACCCCGTTTAAAAATTAGGTACTGTAGCGGCTGCCAAAAGCCGAGCGGCTTGTGCCCTGCCGAACACCCCCTTAGGCTAAGGACATGGTTTGTCCCACTGTTTAGCTTTTAGGGATGGAGTGTGGGTGGTAGTATGAAACTGTGAATGCATGTTCCCTTGAAAAGATGCTGTATTCCATAATGCTGGCTTCATACTAATGCCCCTAGCTGCAACTAATTCTCTGCAGCCTGAAAATGCACGATGAGTCAACTACTAGGAATAAGGTTGATGATGATGTTCAGGAAGGAGCTCTTCCCCCATATTTACTTGATCGTGATCAGACACAACGTGCCAAAGTAATTGCTTCATCCTTGTCTTATTTTCTTTGCTACTTTTTAAGGAGTTTTCTTCTATGCATTGATCATTGCAAGATACGTGACTGCTGTTGGTCCATGACATGTAGGTTCTTAGTAACACAATAAAGCAAAAGAGGAAGGAGAAGGCTGGCAAGTGGGATGTTCCTTTGCCAAAGGTAAGTTTTCTAAACAATACCATTAACTCTTACAAGTATCATCAAGTTGGCCTTTTGTGAAATCTTATACTATGTATCGATTAAAGAAAATTCCACACAAGCATTCTGCAATTTCCTCTCAACTAAATATCATTACAATTCATATCTCTTCAGGTCAGACCTGTGGCAGAAGAAGAGATGTTCAAAGTCCTTCGGACCGGCAAACGAAAAAGTAAGTAATGGAAGGCTAATTTTCGTGACTGACAAACTTTGCTCAATGTTTGGAAAAAATATATCATATGTGGAATATAAATCATGTTGTGGTATTCAATCTTCCCATAATTTATTTGTAATGATCAAGTATATAACTTCTGTTGCAAGGACACATTTGCTTGTGCTAATATGGATTCAGTAAATTGACAAGAAGTCAATTTGGGCCTGTTCTTTTTGGCCTACAATGTCTATCATAGTCAAAGTTTCTTTCTTTGTTTATTTGGCTGATTATTTTTCTCTTGTGAAACTTGGAAATTATGGTATACTAGTTATTTATAATTTATGTAAGCATTATGGTTATAGCCAACTAAATAATATCTGCTGACTTATTTTCATATGCAGCCAAGCAGTGGAAGAGAATGGTCACTAAAGCCACATTTGTTGGACCTGGATTTACAAGGAAACCTCCGAAGTATGAGCGGTTCATACGGCCAACTGGCTTGCGTTTCACCAAAGCTCATGTGACCCATCCTGAATTAAAATGCACCTTTAATCTTGACATAATCTCTGTAAAGAAAAACCCCAATGGTCCAATGTACACTTCTCTTGGTGTTATGACGAAGGGAACCATCATCGAAGTACGTTATGCATTTTGCTTTGTTTGAAGCAGGACTTCTGTATCATTTACAAGAATACTTGTTGTTCATTCAGATCACCCCCTTCATTTCATGATTGATTGTGGTCTTCCCCTTTCAGGTTAATGTGAGTGAACTTGGTCTTGTTACTCCTGCTGGAAAAGTTGTTTGGGGTAAGATATCTTTTGTATGCTCTGCTCTATTTTGCATTTGCTTCTCAGTTCCATAACCTCAATTTGTCACGATGCAGGGAAATACGCACAAGTTACAAACAATCCAGAGAATGATGGTTGTATCAATGCTGTCCTACTAGTGTAAAGCCATTGTATTGTGTTGCGCCTGATGATGAATCACCCCATGTATCAGCAGCTATTATGGCTAAAGAATTTTGCAGTGTAGTCTCGCACTGGCTAATATTGATATATGTACCTTTCAACATTGTTGCCGTAATTGTAATCCAGATTGTTCCAATCCTGCACATCTTGTTTAGAACGGACTTGTGTTCTTGCCTTGGAAGAAATTTGAAAATTTTCATTTCACTCTTAAAGCAAGTTTGTGCTATCTGTGCTTTTGAAGTTTGCTCTGCTGCATCCATATATGATTCTTGTGGCTATCCTGGATGTGCAATTGAGTGCTATAGTTGACGTAATGTAATAAGTCTCAGCTAAAGGTTTCGTTTGTGTGCGTTGACAGTATTGCTGCTGGATCTGTCATAAACGTTGTCATGGAACTTCTAGCTCTTCATGAACGAAGAAATGGCCCTTGACAACAGGGTTAAGGTAGGCCACCTGTTAAATTTGTGTTGTCATTTCCTTTCTAAATACTTGAAGCGACGGCTCTTTATGCTTCTCTAAACTGGCTGGAAATTGGCCAGATGGGACGAATATTTGGAGTTCTGGTTGGCCTCACGTTGCTGATTGGTTAAGATGGTTCAATAGTCTCCTGTTGATAATGCCACTCCGCTTAATTTGTTATTGCTCATGGGAAGAAGGTTGGCGTTCCCATGTGTACAACAGGCTAAGCACCTCATGAAATAATTTATTTTCCCACATGTAAGAAATGCGACTGCCTGCTTCCAACACGATTCCTATTGTATTCAGTTACAGTTTAGTTCATTTCAGAAGCAATGGATAAAAGCAGGCAGTCGCATTTCTCTCATTGCTCAATAAAGTATCTGAAGCCGCCTGCCTTGTGATCCGCACGATGAGCTAAGACAAGCCTATGTTATAAGTAGTACCAAGCTAATGGAATGTGACATAAGCACCTAATTGAATTTGTACTGTACTAGCAGTTTATTTTAGCGAGAGCTCGACCAAGAGCAAGTCACACTCGTGCATATTTATCATCACATTGCCTGGATCGCACTGGAATTAATTTATATAACCCAAATCATGTCTGGAGATACGCTAGACAAAACACGAGTTAGGCCTCAACAATTATCTGAAATTTTTTTGTATTGATATCCAAAAATACGGAAGAACAAGCAAAAAAGAGGCGCATGAAGTGACATTGAACAAACTAAAAAATTCTCGGTGCATGAAGTGACATTGAACAAACTAAAAAATTCTCCGGTTCACCATACACGTGCATCAGCACAGCAAAAAGAAATCGAGTTCTTGGTTAGGTTCTTGTACCGTATGTGCGCTGATGACAACATTGTTAGCGAGGAAAGTTACGCTACATTTGATTGATGAAATCAGAGCTCATGAGCTATATATATATATATATATATATATATATATATGACGCTGAAATAGGACACCTAGGTGCCCAGACACCTAGGCTCTCTGCCGTTAGATTGCTTTTAGATACGTGCTAGAGCAATGGTATGTATGGTATGTAATATATTAGGTATGCTAAATCAATCATGGAAGGAAAGTCTTAATCATGGATGGAAAGTCTCAATCACACTAGCACGCATCTAAAAGCAATCCAAAGGTAAGGAGACTAGGTGTCCAGACACCTAGGTGCCCCTGTTATTTATACTATATATATATATATATATATATATATATATATATATATATATATATATATATATATATATATATATATATATATATATATATATATATATATATATATATATTATGTGAACACATTATAGCTATCGTGTGAAGGGCGACACGCCCCCGAATAAAGTATAGATCAATCTCTACGTGTTTGGTGCGCTAATGCTGCATCGGGTTCGTGGAGAGGTAGACTGCACTGATGTTATCACAGTAGACAAGAGTCGCGCGAAGAAGTAGACTATGAAGCTCCTGAAGTAACTGCCTTAACCAGCAGGCCTCGGCAACGGCATTGGCCACAGCCCGATACTCCGCCTCCACACTGGAGCGGGACACTGTATTATGACGCTTGGTGGACCAAGAAATAACATTCTCACCTAGGAATACTGCATAAGTAATATCTGGCCGAGTGAATGTGAGGTACTGAAGAGCGCCAGCAAGACTGCAGTAGTGGGTAGGATCGCTCACAGGAGGACCAGCAGACGAGAACTTCGAGTGAGTGTGCACAGGTGTACTGCAGATCTTGCAATCTGTCATGCCCGCACGGTCCAGAATGTCCAACATATATTGGCGTTGAGAGAGAAACATGCTGCCATTGTGTCATTCCATTAAGACACCAAGAAAATGATGGAGAAGGCCTAGATCCTTCATAGAAAACTCTTGCTAAAGCGCAGAAATAATTCAGCGAAGAAGAGCATCCGAGGAGACAGTCAGCACAATGTCGTCCACATAAAGCAGCAAATAGGCCATGTTGGCACCACGATGGTAAATAAACAGGGAAGTGTCTGACTTGGCCTCAACAAACCCCAGAGATAAAATGTGAGAGGCAAAACGGCTGTACCATGCACAAGGCGCCTGTTTGAGGCCATAGAGGGACTTGTTCAGATGACAGACATAATTCGGATGCGCGGAATCCACGAAGCCAGTGGGCTGAGAGCAGTATATCGTCTCAGTCAAGGTACTATTCAAAACGCGTTCTTCACATCCAACTGATGAATAGGCCAATCTCGGGACAAAGCCAAAGATAAAACAGTGCGGACGGTGGCAGGCTTGATGACAGGGCTGAAGGTCTAATCAAAATCAACACCAGGCTGTTGTGTAAAGCCACGAAGAACCCACCGTGCTTTGTATCGGTCAAGAGAGCCATCAGACTTGAACTTGTGGCGAAAAATCCATTTGCCGATAACGATGTTGCCATGGGATGGTCATGGCATAAGGACTCAAGTATTGTTAGCTAGCAAAGTTGCGTACTCTTCCTCCATGGTGTGGCGCCACTACGGATCATCTAAGGCAGATCGATATGTCTTGGGAATCGGTGACATGGTGCTCACGTTCAAGTTGAGGTGTTGAACCAGCTGGCGGAAACCGTGTTTGCCTCGCGTCACCATTGAGTGCTCGTTGATGATAGGCGCAACTGGCACGGCACCGGCCGGAAGCTATGAGGCAGAGGCCGTGGCAGGCGTTACCGTGGCAGGCACGACAGCCGCGGGAGAAGAGGGTGCCTCAAGTAGAGGCACGGAGGTTGGAGTCCCTGGATGCGAGACCGAGGCCACGGGCGATGCACCTAGAGGCATGCCGAACCCAGTGGAGGGCCATAGACGCACACCAAGCCGGGGGTGGGCGATACGCCCAAAGGCACGCCGAACCCAGGTGGAGGGCTGCAGACGGGCACCGAGCCAGGGGTGCGACCGGGGGGTCAAGCAGCAGAGTCATGCTGATCGAGCCACACATGGGGCTAGGGGTCAGCGCATGGCCAAGGGTGGCCGGACCACCAGGGAGATTTGCAGTGAGCGAGGACCGTGACGGACCAACGAGCATCGGCACGGCGTGTTAGGAGACAAAAAATCAAATACACCATGAGGTAGCTAGCTGTTCAACTCGGCGAAAGGGAACGAGTTCTCATTGAATGTCACATGTCGGGATATGATAACCCGATTGGACGAGAGATCGAGACACCGGTAACCTTTATGATCGGAAGAATAGCCAAGAAACACACACATGGTGGAACGTGGAGATAACTTGTTGGGCGCAGTGGTGGACAAGTTGGGATAGCACTTCGAGCCAAAGACACGGAGATGAGAGTATGTGGGTGGCATGTTGTAAAGCGCGAAGTGTGGAGTGGAGAAGGAGAGGGTTTTTGTGGGGAGGCGATTGAGAAGATATGTGGCGGCATGAAGGGCCTCAACCCAGTAAGAAGGCAGAAGACTTGTTTGAAAAAGGAGAGAACACACTATGTTGTTGGTGGAACGAATAATGTATTCGGCTTTACCATTTTGTTGTGAAGCAAGGGGCAAGACATGTGAAGGGCTACGCCATTGGTGAGAAAGAAGGTGCGGGCAGTGGAGTTGTTAAACTCGCGGCCATTGTCGCACTGGACACTCTTAATCTTACAGCCAAACTGCATAGCCGCAAAGGAGAAAAAATTAGAGAGAGTGAAGAAAGTGTTAGATTTAAGACGTAAAGGAAACGTTCAAAGAAAATGAGAGCAATCATCAAGAATGACTAAGTAGTACTTGTAACCGGAGACACTGGCAATGGGAGAGGTCCAAAGGTCACAATGTACTAAGTCGAAATTATTAAGAGCTCTAGAGTTTGATGTGACAAATGGAAGGTGTACATGATGGCCAAGTTGACAAGTATGACATAGAGTATCACTAGCACCCTTATTACATGAAATAGCAGAAGAACTCACAAGCCGTGAAAGAGCATCGCCACCGGGGTGACCAAGACGGCGGTGCCAAAGCGAAGCGGGGGCGGCGGCGAGGAGGGCATAAGATGAAGAGGGTGGTGTTGACATATGAAGAGGGTAGAGGGGACCGGAACTATTACACCTGGCGATCACGTTCCTGGAACGAAGATCCTTCACAGAAAGGCCGACCGGGTCAAACTTGACAGAACAGTTATTGTCAATGGTGAACTGACGAACAGCTATGAGATTCTTAATAATTTTTGGAGCGACTAAAACATTATTAAGACAAAGATGACCATGAAGATTAGTGAAGCCAGTGGAGGTAACGGGTAGCAATTGTCCATTACCGACAACGATTGATGAAGGAGTAAAAGACTTAGCCGGGAAGGAGGATGACAAGTTACCGGCGTCAGAAGTCATGTGTGCGAAAGCCTCGGAGTCCATGTACCAGTCCGTGTTTGGAGGTGGCGTTAGCGTCATAGTGTTGAACGTGTTTGCTAGAGACGTCTGGTCCCAGGTCCCAGGCCACAGGCCCAAACATGGGAGTCCAGGCGGGAGGAGCTGGCGCCGTCGGAGGAACTTGTGGTGGCAGTGAGTAGCAGGCAGACGCTGTCATTGGCAGTGGTGGGTATGCCACCATGGCGTGGGGCATGGGTGCACCGCCACGTGACTACGGCGTGCTGGCTCTCGGGGAAAGGCACCGACGCTCTGTTGTGGTCCGGGCCACATTTGGATGGTGCCTGTCCACGGGTTGTAGAAGGAAGGCCACCTGGACGGAGCGCCAGTGGTTCCAGATTTGTCGCCCCGTTGCGGTTGCTGTCCCTGTTGTTGTGGCGTCGTCGACGGTTGGCGCTGCTTGACCCACCGGAGGAGCTAGTGGCACCATGTGTCACGGCAGGAGGGACGTGAAGCGGCCGCCCGAGGTGGTAGGCTAGCCGCTAGCATGCTGAGCGCCCCTCTTTGCGCCAGATGGGGCAGTGGCAAGGAGGATAGTCGTCGTCTGCTGGGAAGGGCACGACTCCATCTCGAGTTCCTCGAGAAGAAGGTCGGAACGAACCTCGAGGAACGTCGGAAATGACCGTGGCTGCTTGAGGAGAGCTGACATGTACGCGAACTTCTCATTCAACCCACGCAAGATGGCGAGGACAAGAGTGCGGTCACGAACAGGCTCGCCGAGGGTGCTTAGAGCGTCGACCATGCTCTTCAGGCGGCGACAGTAGTCCAAGATGGTGAGGTTGCCCTGGACGAAGGCGCGGAACTCGGCGTCGAGGTGTAGCGCACGTGTCTCCCGGTTGCCGATGAATTGCCCCTCGAGTGCTTGCCAGATAGCACGCGCGGTGACGCCGTTCTCCATGACGATCTTACAGAGGTCGGGGGGTGATTGTGCTGTATAGCCACTCGAGGACGACGCAATCCATGTGACTCCAGTCGGCGGAGTCACGGCGGATGACGTCGGAGAGGACGTGGGAAGTCAATGAGTACTTGCCAATGTGATGAGGAATCGGCCGCACCATTTATTGTAGTTAGGCGTGCCGAGGTCAAGGACGACGGGCACCAGCGCGCAAATATTCTGGATGGCAACCGCCTGGGCGTGAAGATTGGCGATGGCGGCGGCTTCGTGGAGAACCAGCGCCCAGGCGACTTCATCATCATGCGTGGTAGCCTCTTCGCGATCGCGGGCGTCGGCCTCGTCATGGTCACGGGTGGCGGCCTCCTCACAGTGTCGGGCTGCGGCGGCCTCGCGTTCATGGGCAGTGGTGGCCCCACGCTCTCGTTGGGCAATGGCGGCCGCAACCTCGGCACGTTGGCAAGCAATGGTGTCGTTAACCATGACGGCGGCAGGTGGCATGAGTTAAGGTAGGCGGAAGCGTGTGGTCATAGGGAACGAACACACCTCTGATACCATGTTAGCGAGGAAAGTTACGCTATCTTTGATTGATGAAATCAGAGTTCATAAGTTACATATATATAGATTATAGCTATCATGTGAACGCATTACAGCTATCGTGTGAACGTGTTAACATTGAGAAGATAAAACGTCATGTAGGAAGCCGAGGAGTTTTCTGTCTAACAAACATGAATAAGTTTAGTGTACTCTTAGGTCGTACGGGTTGCTTATATTATCTTGTGTACTAGATCAAAAGCAAACTTCTCTGATGGCATCCTTCACTTTGCATATATTTAATGCCGCAAAAGTGCAAAAAAGTCCTCTAAAAGGGTCACTAGGATGTGTTTTTCATGCTCATTCTGACCAAAGTAGGAGTTTATTAAGATGTGACATAAGCACAACTATCTTAATGTTTATCTATGCTTGAATAGTTTTGGCCCATTGATTTCGCCGTTTTTGTCACGCCTTGCATGGATAACTATGAGGAACTGAAGTTGAGTGTCCGGTTCGTCAACATCTCAACCCCATTTTTGCTGTGTATTGGCTGACTGATGTGTACCCAACTTCTGTTACCAAAATGTATTAGCCTACAGCCATGCACCGCATGAATATAACGCTCCAGAGTTACATTCTATATTCAGGAAGTGAAGGAAATATATAGTATGAATATACAATATAAATTAGAGCTGCCTATTGTATAGAAGACTAAAATTTTCTTAACTTTTAGTCAATTTTTTTTCTAATCATTAGATCTAGATTCAACTATCCATTTATCCTCTTATCAAAAAAAAACTATCCATTTATCCTTCCCCATTTCATATAGTCCTACCACTAACACCGCAAACTCTAATCCCAACACCCACCCTCATCACCACCGTCCCCTCCCCACCCCACACTCCGCCTCCCACCGCTAGCCAGCGCCGTGGCGAGGCCCACCGGCCACCTCTACCCTCCACCACTTCCACCGCCTGCCGCGGCTGCCAACACCACCTACCTCCTCCTTTGCTTGCTTTCCACCTCTGCTTGCCGCTTTCTTCCTCCCGCTTCGCCGTCCACCTCCCGCCACCTCTCCTCTCTCCTTGGAGCTCGTCCTCAACCCGTATGTTGGCACCACCCTTCTCCATTCCCTGGCCAAGGTGGCACCACTGTTGCCTCGCCACACGTGTCACTGACATGCTTCTGCCACCCCTCCCTCTAAGCTCGGTGATTTGGTGAACCTAAACCCTAACCTGTGACCCAAGAACTATTGTCCTAACCCAGCGGCGCGGACAACGATGGTGCCAGAGAGGTGGAAGACGAGCTCTCAGCGCAAGATCCAAAATGTTAAAAAAATTGACTAAAACTTAAGCAGTTTTCAGATGACTGTACACAAGCAATTCCACATAAAGTAATGGTTAAAGTTCAATCTTAAAAACCATACTATACGTGCTATGCCTTATATTTCGACACCAAATAGGTATAGCATAGTATTTCTTGTTCACACAAATGAATTCTAAATGGAGCAATTAGTTTCAAACGGACAAGGTTGCACAGTTTGGTGCTTGTCGGGGGCCTCTTACTCTTAATGCAACCATATAAGAATATTGTTGATGTGTCGGATTCCCTTGGCGATGTGTGCACACAGAGTGCGGCTGGGATATCCTAATAAGTAATAACTGCCTCTCCGTTCTTTTTAGTAACGTTTTTTTAGTTTTTATAGTCTCCATGATACAACTTTGAATGTTACTTTTTATGATTTTATCTTATTATATATTAATAAATCATAATATTATAAAATATCTTATTATATACTATAAAATCATAATATTATAAAAATATTTTTAATAACAAATCTAATAATATAGTTTGTATGTAGCCAATTTAGATAGTTTTAAATATATTAATAGTCAAACTTTATAAAGTTTGACAGCATGAATTGTAGGGTGTCACTTAAAAAAACGGAGAGAGAGTACAAGATTACAAATTTGTAACCATAATATACATACATACCATGAGCATGCTCAAGAATAATTGCATTTGCTATTAATGTACACTACTCCCTCCATTCCACAATATAATTTCTCATTATTGGGAAGGGTCGTCCCACAATATAAGTTTATTGTGGAGACCAAATGTGTAATTATTACAAAGAGACCAAAGGTATAATTATTACAATATTTTCATCATATATCCCTACTTTAATTCTAAAAAATGTATTAGTAGTTGTAGTATACCATTTAATAGGAGTATGTATGGTCCAATGATATTAACTTTTTTCTTAAAATTAATGTCTCCTTGGTTTGTACATATGGTGTGCTTTAAACTTATATTGTGGGATGGAAATAGTATATAAAAAAATAATGATCAGATAATTTGGCCGGACATATATAATGCAATTTTATTACATGCACAGAAAAAGACAGCACTAGTTTCTCAAAGTACCTGAATATATAGTGAATTATTTGTGCATGGTTTTACCTCTAGATGCATACCTTTTCTCCTTCTCAGCCTATGAGATTGCGCAGAGCATGCAGCCAAAACCCCAGCCGCTAACTACTGCCAACTTGATAAGCGTGACTTAATCAAATGTAGTAATTCTAATGATCGACATCGATCATCTTCATTGGCTAAGCAGAGATGAAAATGGATGGTTGGTTCAAATAACTAAGCTGAATTAATATAAATATTTTTTTACACTTTGATTGAGTCATGCTCTTATCGATTGGAGGAGTACTACTTAAATTACTTGTGAAATAGTTACACAAAGTTTATTTCTCCATTATCACCTATGGTAGCGGCGCATTGGGGTGGTCGCTCCTGGCCTCGGTAGGTAACAAAGATGATTCTCCGATAGCGGTGCGGGTTACGGAGCGGGCGGCATCGCAAATGGAGGGCCTGGTCTTGGAGGCCCCTGGCGATATCAGTGCCCCCACCGCCCACGTGACGGCCTCTGTCGGCCTCGACACCCTTGCCATCACCGCGCAGCGAACGGAGGGCGCCCTGGTCGCTACACTGGTCCCGAGTGGAGGTGCTCTGGAGGTGATTTGTGGAACGCTACATGGGAGCTGCCAGACCTATGGAGGGCCATGTGGGAGGTGCAGGAGGTCCAAAGTCAGCAAACCCCTGTCGCGGCGGTAACAAAGGTGGTCGCAGAAAGGATAGAGAGTCGTGAGGCCACCACCGACCCATAGCGCCCCTAGCGGGTGGACTCCGAGTCCCCCTGGTGTAGGTTTGCAGTGGAGCACCTAGCTGGATGACTTCAAAATACCCATGGTGGAGCCTTACAAGGGCAACACAGACCCTGTGATTTCTGCGCATCTATGAGACAACCATCGAGGCCACGTGGGGAGATGACTCAACGAAGGCAAAGGGACCACCGCTTGTCCTACAAGGGGTCGCACTATCCTGGTTATTCATAATCACACTTGGCTCCATTTACGCATGGGAGCAGATCTAGGACCTCATGCACAACAACTTTCAAGGCAACTACGTGAAGCAGGTCAATGTGGACTAGCTCTTTGCAATAAGGAAGGTTCTAGGGGAGAAGCTAGGGAGTACTTCAGGCACTTCGTGAAGGTCCACTGCCAGTTGAAGGACGTCAATGAGATGACCATCATCAGTGTCGCCATCTGCGACCTTTAGAAGGGGCCACTTGCGGAGTACAATGCCTGCAAGCCATAAGAATGGTGGCTAAGCTCTTTAATAAAATAGAGGAGAACATGAGAGCAGAGGAGGACGCGATGCGGCATAGGGCCAATGTTGCGGGGCCTACCCCTGAGGCCAAAAGGGAGCATGCCCAAGACGTGGGGACACCGGTGGTGGCGCATGTACAACAACCCCCGGAAGTATCTCTCGACCATCCCACACCGAACGTGTTGTGGATATAGGCCCCCCATGTTGGACCCCGCCAAGTGATCAACACCATCATAGGGGGTCGTCCCTCAAATTTCCCTACAGAGGGCCTACATGCGCCAGATACACTACGTTGCCACATATCCAGAACATGTGCTCACGGTATGGGCCTGAGCTAACATCACCTTCATGATAGAGGATGCTTAAGGGGTGGACTTTCCTTACCAAGACACATTGGTTGTGGGGACAAACACTACAAGGTGTGATGTCAGGCGGGTTATAGTAGACAAAGATAGTTCCGTGGACCTTCTGGTTTTGGCGCCTTCAACCAAATGGGCATCCCCGAAAGAGGCTCCAACCACCAGGGGTTCCCCTGCAAGGCTTTGGAGGGTGTCCGGTCAGCGTGCTGGGATAGGTGATGCTCAAAGTAGCCTTCGGCCAAGGCGAGCATAGCAGAATTGAGGTTATCAACTTTGACGATGTGGACCTTCTGTATTCATACAACACTATCTTGGAAAGGGCTACCCTCAACACATTCAGGGTAGTCCCGCACCACAATTACTTGTGTATAAAGCTCTCGGGTCCCAAGGAGGTCATCATGGTGTTTGGTGACTAGGACCTCATTCAACAAATCGAGGTGGGCACATAGAGCCCACATCAAAAGTGCACGTGGAAGTGAAAGACCCACCCCTCCTTCGGCAACACCCACTCCCTCTGTGCCAGGGTGGACGCCAAAATTGAGGTCGGACGGTGAGGTAAAAATGATACCACTCAACAGCGAAGACCCATCGAAGCAGGTATCGATCGGGGGTAGCCTTACCCCGGAGGCCAAATGGAACCTGCTAGAAGTCCTCCGCAAGAACACTGATGTCTTCGCATGATCACCCGCTGACATCACAGGAGTAGATTACTCCACCATTGAACACAAGCTGACGGTGGGCCCCGATACGAAGCCCATCAAGCAGCGAATGAGGAGAATATCCCTCGACAGGCAGGTTGCTGCCAAGGTAGAGGTGGCCAACCCGATGTTGGTCAAGAAGATGAACGGCAAATAACGAATGTGCGTTGACTTTGCTAACCTTAACAAGACATGCCCAAAGATAACTACCCTCTGCCACGTATTGGTCAATTGGTGGACACCATGGTAGGGTGTGAATTGATGAGTTTCCTCGACGCATACTCCGGATATCACTAGATCTGTATGGCCAACGGAGATGAGGCCAAAACCAGCTTCATAGTACCCGACGGGACATATTGCTTCTTCAAGGTGCCTTTTGGGTTAAAAAATGCCAGGGCAACTTTCACCAGGCTCATCACTTTGGTACTCGCATCTCATCTGGGTCAGAATGTTGAAGCCTACGTGGACGATGTGGTCGTCAATAGAAGGTGGGCAGCCTCCCACGTTGTGGACCTCTAGAAAACCCTTGACAACCTTCACTAGGGCGACATAAAAATCAACCCAGATAAGTGTGTCTTTGGAGTCTGGGTAGGCAAGTTGCTTGGCTTCCCAGTGTTCGGCAAGGGCATCGAGGCCAACCCTGACAAAATTGACGTCATATTATCCATGGAGGCTCCCAAGATCGTCAGGGATTTCTAGAGGCTGGCAGGGCACCTCGCTGTCCTCAACCGTTTCCTGTCAAGGGCTATGGAGCGGACACTCCCTTCTTCAAAACCCTCCACGGCTCTGGTAACTTTCGATGGACTGACAAATGTGCTCAGGCTTTCTAGGACCTAAAGGAATACCTCACCAACCTCCCCAAGTCTGCATGCCCAGCACCAAAGGACTTGCTCCTATTGTATTTGGCAACAATGTCACATGCGGTCAACATGGTCCTCGTGTTGGCAACGCCCGGTATACTATGTCTCTAAGGCATTACAGGGAGCAAAGACATGATACAGCGAGCTGGAGAAGTTGGCTTACTATCTACTAATGGTTTCGTGCAAGCTACAACACTATTTTATAGCTCATAAGATCACTGTGCCCTCATCCTTCCCCTAGGGAAGATGTTGCCAATGTTGTTAAAATCGCGATTCTAGTCGTAGAATCGTACGATCCTACGATCCCACGAAACCAACCTGACTCAAATTGCATCTTAAGTTGTATCAGGTAGAATCGTGGTAGAATCACGATCCTAGTCGTAGAATCATGTTGAATTGCAGTAGAATCGTGGTAGAATCATAGAATCATGTAACATCCAATATTATGAAAGATTTTGGTGTTTGGTTGTGTTCTATCCCTCAATTCAAGTTGTATGTTAAGTACTAAGTAGTTAATAGTTTAGAAATTAATATTCAGAGGTTTAGAATAATAAAAATTAATTTTATTATTTATTTATTTTACTTTTTTTATGTAAAATGATCAGATTATGACAATATTGATAACATCACTCTTCTAGTAATAGCTCACAATGGCATATAATTTAAACCACGCTTTTAGTCGTGAATAAAATATATTTATCAATAAAATTAGATGCTAAATGACCAAATAAACACTCATATAACTCTTGGAATACACGGTAAATTGAAATATATATATATATATATATATATATATATATATATATATATATATATATATATATATATATATATATATATATATATATATATATATATATATATATATATATATATATATATATATATATATATATATATATATATATATATATATATATATATATATATATATATATATATATATATATATATATATATATAGGAGACCTCTTTTCTACTCCCGAATGTAGTTACTCCCTATGTCGTATCTCACAATGTAGGGAGTATCTCGCGTAACGAATGGTATGTACGTGTAGTATACGAGTATTTAAGATCATCTAGGTAGTATGTATAATTTTTCAGAGGTGGTATGTATATTTTTTAGACATACTCCTTTTTATATGCGTATATAAAGGTATTTACAAAATACACTAAAAACTATAGACTCTTTTGCAATTTTTTCGTGTGGTTCACATTGGAGTATCTTATAATTAGTATACGAGTATACCTAAAATGATAAAGGAGTATTTCAAGTTTATTTAGGTGGTATATTAGAGGTGGGAGTAATTACACCCGGGAGTAAAAAGTATTTTTCCTTATATATATATATATATATATATATATATATATATATATATATATATATATATATATATATATATATATATATATATATATATCGTAGAATAGGGTAGGATCTTAGATTCTACAATTCGGTCGTAGAATGCGATCCTACCAAACTTTCTCTGACGATTCAGGATCACGATTATGACAACCTTGAATATTGCAGACCAAAGAGTCCATGGACTACATCAGCAAATGGGTGACTGAATTAGCTCCATTCTCTATCACCTACGTCACCTGCATCGCAATAAAATCACAGATACTAGTAGACTTCATCGTTGAATGGACTCCCACGTATCAGCCAAGCTATCAACCACCCCCAAACTAGTGAGCCCTGCACACTGAAGGTGCATGCGGCACCGTGGGCGCAGGGGTAGGGGCCATCCTCAAAACCCCCGAGGGCCAAAGCCTAGCATACGCAGCGTGTCTCGAGTTCCTAGCAACCAACAACATGATGGTATACGAGGCCCTGTTGTTCGCCCTCCGCAAAGCGAAGGCACTGGGAGCTAGAAGGGTGCTCGTGCATAGTGACTCCTACCTACTCACAGGGAACATCGACAAGTTGTATCGGGCCAAAGACCCTTTTAATTCTTGATCTGAACTGTCAATTCTTGATCTGATGGCGAGCGGCGAGCAGATGCGTACAGTTGTTTGTGCTAAGGCTTCTGATATGTGTACATGATCTAAACATCAGCTACATGAGCCTTTTTCCTCGATCCACCTTCTCCATAGATATCATTCCATTGAATAAGCTCGTTCATATTAGTGGAATCAGAAGACACACTTGCACAAACCTACAAGGAAGTAGCATATAAAGTTAGCAACATACTGCATTTTGAAGGGCATCAAGAACAGTTCAGGCTGTAGACTCGTATCTCAGGACACCTCACATGTGCATAATGAGCCATAGGGTCAACTTCGAGATCAGACAATTGCAATACGATGGACAACCACAAAGTTTTGACGTTTTTTACATCACCAAGACTGCTAGTCTATATCTCTCAAAAAGAAAATCTCTTTACATATTAGCACAACAGAATCGAAAAATTGATTTAACTATTTCTCCTCGAAATCTGTCATTTAAGAATAAGAACAACTACACTGACAGTATTTAGCATAATACGACATGACTACTGTTGTGGACTCGGGGGAAATTTTATATGCGAAGATCCACAGAAACAGCAACTGGAGAAGATCGGGCAGGCGGCCGAGTCAGGCTTCCATGATTGGGGCACGGACATCATTGCTAAAACATGATTGGGGCAATGGTCTATTTTCTGCTTCTGCTAAAGTTCTCTCCTGCAGGTGGACAACACACAAGAAGTTCAATTGTATTTCATATAAAATCATGTTATCATCCATCACTGTATATTAAATATACATAATTGTGTTCCGTCGATTTTATTACTAACCCAGAAATTAGAACCCAAGGACTACATAATAATAAAAAAATATAGAAGTTCAGGAGGATAAAACTAACTTTCTCCTTTTCAAGTATCTCTCTAATAGGACGATGAGCAGCAGTAACACAGAATCTGAAAAATAATTGCAGTCAAGAGTCAACAAACAATCAACAATCAACTTTAAAAATAAGCATAATAACATTTGATCTTTTCGTTTTTGCAGAACTCATTAGTAGTACCTTGAGATCACTGCCTGAGTACCCTTCTGTCAAAGTTAGCTATGGCTTCAAGATCTACATCATCTGCCAAGTCTTCGTTAGCTAGTATCACGCTTAGAATTTTTCTTCTATTTGATTCATCCGGCAAATTCACCATCAACCTAAACAAAATGTTTCCCAAAATTGTGCAGTCAATAAACTATAATTGTTATATTAATTTTAGAGTATAGATCTTAAAATGAATGAAAAATATGAGCCACCTCCTAGGAAGCCTCCTAACAGCCGCCTCGTCAAGGGAAGGAGCGCGGCAGCGACAACCCGCTCCTGTTTTCGCATGTCTGTGCCGTCGGCGGCGATAAGCATCATTTTCCACCGCCCCAAACTGCCGCTTTTTACCCTCGTCGTTGGGGCCGTCAGATTCTAAAAGGCTATTTTTAACTTTTCTATGATAATTAATTTTTAAATAAAATATCTTTTTAAAACAAGTCTATAAATTAATTATAGTACACACTACAATAACTTTATTTATATCGGCTAAAATCATTGTGAGTTTCTATTATCTTATATTTTCTACTACAAATAGTCTAAAAATTAGAAGATACAGTGATAAACTATAAGCGGAAACAAAATAACACGCCTATTTCCAACCCAGGGCACCCTGTGCTACAGACACAGCACCAGTACTAGTGGCGTATCATACGTCTCACTTGGCTAGGCGATACGGGAAGCGACAACGCCGTTCTTGACCTCGAGCACGGACGACGAGTGGTAGTAGCAGGTAGTACTGGCGTTAGAAGGGTTAAACAAGCGACAAGGCCGGTCGGTCACGACCCCCTGTCGGTCAGTCACACCGGCACCGAGAAGCCTCCCCCTTTTCTCTCTCTCTCTCTTTAGCATTTTCTGTGAGGCCAATGCCAAGGACACATGCAGCCAGCAGATGTTAACGTCGCTAGCTTCAGACCTTCGGTAAAGCCAGCAAGGAAGATGTGGGCATTGCTCCCACTCATGCCGTGTGTACCACTGAAAACGAACCATCATTAACTAGCCGTACTAAACGAGTACCAGTTAATAGGCCTATTCTTTTTAGCTGAAGTTTATAGTTTTTCGCTATGATTTATGATTTTTTGACTGTTCGTACGAGATATTACAAAGTAACAAAAACTCACATATAGTTTTTGCCGATATAAATGAAGTCGGTACAGTATGTACTATAATTAATTAGTAGACCATATCTTAGAAAAATACTTCATTTAAAAGCTAATTACTATAGAAAAACCAAAAAACAGAAGCTAAAAAAGAACAGACCCAGTTTCTCTCTCCGTCAATTCATTTCGTTTCGACCCTAGGAGCAATTTCAACCAACTACAATACAATTTCAGCCATAAATCACTATTTTTCAACTTAGCCGGGCGGGTCTAAAACTGTTCTGAACGGGACTGAACAGCATACCCCCAACGCTGGGGCAGAGGAGAAAGATCCACCCACCCACCTCAACGGCAGAACGGGAGCACGGCACCGCATCCACAAGAAGAAAGAAGACGCCGCTTGCCGCTGCGCGAGAAAGCGAACTGCTTTCGTTTGTGCGGGGGTATTAAACTAGTGCGCTCCCGTTGCGTCCGTCCGTCTCCAATTCGCCCGGGAAGCCACTCCAAGCTAGCTGCAGTTTTCTTTTCCTTTCTCACCGCCCCCACCGAGCAACGACTCCTTCCCTCGGCTTCTCGCTCCAGGCTCCACTACTGCGTTTGGGCGAGCTAGTACACCGAACACCACGAGTGAGTGAAACTCCTCCTTTTCCGGCTGCAATGGCGGCCGCCGCGCTGCCGCGTGCGGCCCTGCTCCTGGCGCTGCTCTGCCTCGCGTCGGCGACCAACGTGACGTACGACCACCGCGCGCTGGTCATCGACGGCGTGCGCCGCGTGCTCGTCTCCGGGTCCATCCACTACCCGCGGAGCACCCCCGACGTACGTCAGCATGTCTCTTTTTCTTTTTTTGCCGCACTGCTAGTCCTCCTCCTCTGTTCTTGGTAATCAGGCTGGTACTAACATTGCCATGGCGTCGCTGGTGGCAGATGTGGCCGGGGCTGATACAGAACTCCAAGGACGGCGGCCTGGACGTCATCGAGACGTACGTCTTCTGGGACATCCACGAGCCCGTCCGGGGACAGGCACGTAGTCCGCTCCATGCTCAATGCCACTAACCTCTCACTCTGATTATTTCCAGGAGTACAGTAATCTTCTCTTTCTCATCATCCCCTGCCTCCTGGCCATCTGCAGTCTTGCGCCCCATGCTTTATTCTCTCTCCCCTAGGCTCTTTGCTTCTCGTGTCGTACTGTAGTAGCATATCACTATTAAGAACTCTAAAGCAGTAACATCATTATTATTACTGTTATACAAACAATTATCAATACCCAGTAAGTAGTAGTAATTCTGATGGGCAAGAATTGCTGCAACAGTACGACTTCGAGGGCAGGAAGGACCTGGTGAGGTTCGTGAAGGCCGTCGCCGACGCCGGCCTCTACGTGCACCTCAGGATCGGGCCATACGTCTGCGCCGAGTGGAACTACGGGTCAACCTGCTTATTATATATCCTCCTTGTCAATCGATCGGTTGCAGAAGCTCGTTACTTACACGAACTGATGGTGATTGCAGAGGCTTCCCGCTATGGCTGCACTTCATCCCGGGGATCAAATTCCGCACCGACAACGAGCCATTCAAGGTAACATTTCTGATCTCTTGACTCTCCGTTTTCTTTCTCCCCTTACGCATTAACGCATGGGTGACAATAACATAAATAAGAGATGCATAATATATAGCAGTAGTGTGCAATTCAACTTGATCAATCAATCGCCTAGTCAGTCTAGCCCTGAGTCCCTGACCAAATGGCCGCTGGCACGGCACAGCACGGCTCTAGTCCGGATAGAACCTGATTTGGTCCGGCATGGCTGGCCTGAACAAATTATTGTGTTGTTCAGTGCTCAGGTGTCTATCCTCTAAGCCAGGCATGGTACGAAGAGAGATCATATCGGGTTGGTTCAGATAAGCTTAGCTAAATAAGACACTAATGGCCCATTGATTTTACTGTTAATCGTAATTAATTTTACTGTCGATCACAAGTAATTTTACTATGAGTCATAATTATTTTTACTGCCAGTTACCAATTTTATCGCTAGCCGTAAGTAATTTTGCTGCCAATTCGCTTATCCACACTTAGAAGAGTGCAGTAACCCTAACACTAGTAATTTTATTGCACTATCATAAAAGAGTTATTGTATGGGCCGAACCGGCCCGTCGTGCCGAGAGGTCGGCCCAAACACAATACATCTGGTCGGGCAAAGCCAACCACGATATGTTTATTGTTCGTACCGTGCTGTGTCTGGATCGAACAAACAATATTGTGTCTCGGGCGGTCACGGTTGGGCCGGCCCTATTTGGCCAGGTCTAAGTGAGTCAATTACCACTGATGCCGTATGTTTTCCTTGCGTTTGTGCGTGCGTGCAGACGGAGATGCAGCGGTTCACGACGAAGGTGGTGGACACGATGAAGGGGGCGGGCCTCTACGCGTCGCAAGGCGGGCCCATCATCCTGTCTCAGGTCCACTGCGCTTGCCTCTCCTGCTTGCTAGCTCCTTTCCAACCTCTCATGGTCGTGCCCGTGCGTGCCGGTGTCGGTGTACTGGCCCGTACATGCTGTGTGCAACTGTGCAATGTGTTTGACGGTGTGCGTACCACACGGTTTGCCGGGGCGTGTGGTGCATGACAGATCGAGAACGAGTACGGCAACATCGACTCGGCGTACGGCACGGCGGGGAAGGCGTACATGCGGTGGGCGGCGGGGATGGCCGTCTCGCTCGACACCGGCGTGCCCTGGGTCATGTGCCAGCAGTCCGACGCGCCCGACCCCATCGTAAGCCGACTATCCATATAATATATCCGCTTGCTGCCAAGCGGCACGTGAACGGACGTTGTGAGCCAACGTTTCTGTGTGCGATGCGACGCAGATCAACACGTGCAACGGGTTCTACTGCGACCAGTTCACGCCCAACTCCAGCAGCAAGCCCAAGCTCTGGACCGAGAACTATACCGGCTGGTTCCTCTCCTTCGGCGGCGCCGTGCCCTACCGCCCCGCCGAGGACCTCGCCTTCGCCGTCGCGCGCTTCTACCAGCGCGGCGGCACATTCCAGAACTACTACATGGTAACGTATATATGCTACTGCGCCGCGCGGCGCGCGCAGAGACAGGCCGGAGCCGTTCTCACTCTCCATTTTCCTCTCTGTCTCCTGCAATGCCCGCCTGTTTCTGACTTTGGATCGTTGTCGGCAGTACCACGGGGGGACCAACTTCGGCCGCAGCTCGGGGGGACCCTTCATCTCCACGAGCTACGACTACGACGCCCCCATCGACGAGTACGGTGAGCGTCCTCTCGCCTTGGCCATGCCTCGTTTTTGGGCTCCTGGACTGGGAACTGCATCATCTGGCTCCTTGACTAGTACGCAGGCATGCTTCAGCGTACTTCAGGCATTAGCATCTGCTAGATATTTTGGGCAAGAATGTTTCATGGCCTATATATTGCTTTGATGAAAACAGGGATGCTTGGTGAATTCATGTTGTAGACTGAAGCATTTGCCTGAAACCATGCGAGATTATCGGCAGGTTATATATGCAAGACAATGACAGCTATGTTATATTGAAGTAGATTAGATATTTGAGGACCATTGCCATTGTCACATTTAGATGGAGAACGGGACAGATTTTTAAAATTTTATTTCCCAATAATGTATTTTCCCTTTTTGCAATATGTGTGACTCAGGACTAGTGAGGCAGCCAAAGTGGGGCCACTTAAGGGATGTGCACAAGGCAATAAAGCTGTGCGAACCAGCCCTCATAGCAACTGATCCATCATACATTTCTCTGGGCCAAAATGCTGAGGTATGTGATCCTCTTTTCCAAAAGCAACTCTTAATTTACCAAAAAAAAGAAAGATAATCCAATTCGACGTTGCAGAAGCAGCAACGTAGCAAATCTTGTTCAGGAAGAATATTTAGGCCCTGTTTGGCACAGCTTCACCAACAGCTTCATGAGCTGTTTTTTGCTAAACACCCTTTTTGCAAACAGCTTCATGGGTGAACCTCCTTTTTTTCTGCTCTCACAAAGGAATGGGGAGAGGTGAACCTGAAAAAAAGCTTTTCACAGCTCTCTCCCTCAGGCCTGCAGTCCTAGGAACCCAGTGCCCCTCTGGTTCACCAAAATTACACGCATTTGCCACTAGTCCACCCCGTTCACCAAAATTTCACTGCTCCTAATGATTTGACTACGAAACATAAACAATGCACTAATATTGCTTCCTAATGATTTTAATTTTTTATTATTTTAATTTTTTAATTCATACTCATTCAAATATATAATTTTTTAATTCATATGACCATATACAAACATACAACTCCAAAAGTTAGAATAAGTCAGGTAGACAGGGGCATTTTGGACAATTGCCATCTCTCAGCCATGCATGAAGCTGTTGGTGAAGCTGTTTTGCCAAACAGTTTTCCAAAACAGATTTAGCTTCATCGGTGAAGCTGCTCGTGAAGCTGAAACAAAAAAAAAACGGCTTCACTAGTGAAGCTGAGCTGTGCCAAACGGGGCCTTACCGTTATGGCCTGCTCGGGTCATAATTAATGACATCTGCGTTCCTCTGGCTTCAGGCGCACGTATACAAGGCTGGTTCGGTATGCGCAGCATTCCTTGCCAATATAGATGCTCAATCTGATACAACTGTCGCCTACAATGGCAAGGCGTATAAACTCCCTGCGTGGTCTGTCAGCATCCTTCCTGACTGCAAGAATGTGGTACTGAACACTGCTCAGGTATGTGCATTCCCTGCTCGCACTTGTTAAAACAGAGCTGCATTAGGGGAAAGAACTTTGAATCGTGGACCTGATTCTGATACAAGTGGTTACTCTTTGCAGATCAATTCTCAGGTAACAGCTTCAGAGATGAGGTACCTTGGGTCCAGCACTCAAGCGTCTGATGGTTCGTCCATTGCCCCGGAACTTGCTTTGTCTGGCTGGAGCTATGCCATAGAGCCTGTTGGTATCACAAAGGAGAATGCCTTGACAAAACCTGGATTGATGGAACAGATAAACACCACCGCGGATGCCAGTGATTTCCTGTGGTACTCAACAAGGTAGAGCATTACATGCGTAGCTGTAATTGTGTGTATAGTAATTAGCAAACTGGAGGTGACAAGTTTACTCACCGATTCCTATTAAATGTACTTTGTGCAGCATCATTGTTAAAGGGGACGAACCGTATCTAAATGGCAGCCAGTCCAATCTGCTTGTCAACTCAAGTGGACATGTTCTTCAGGTCTATATCAATGGCAAGTTGGCAGGTAATGCTTGAGAAGACGATGCAAAGTCCTTCAGATGATATTTGAATTGCTATGTTAATTCTGAACATTGGTCTTCCATACAAGTCGTATTTGTGTGCTGAAATGTAAGTGTTAAAATCTTACCAGGCAGCAGTAAGGGTAGTGCTAGCAGCTCTCTCATCTCGTTGCAAACACCGATTACACTTGTACCTGGGAAGAATAAAATAGATCTTCTGAGTGCAACAGTTGGACTGTCGGTAAGTCAACCACCACTTCAGAAGAGATACTCTTCTTTCACCTGAATATTCTGCTCTATTTTGCTGTCCATCTGTACCATTTTAGAATAGTATTCAGAAAAGTAAAAAATCTATATCTATACTAAGTTGCTAACATTGTTTTCCCTCAACTCGTGTGTTACTTCAGAATTACGGTGCATTCTTTGACCTGGTTCCTGCTGGAATAACCGGTCCAGTAAAGCTGAGTGGACCAAATGGTGCGCTCGATCTATCTTCAACAGATTGGACATACCAGGTAGTCTACACTCTACTGTTTCTGAGTTCTTTAACTATTGGCAAATGTTGTTTTGAAATCCCTTTATTATTGTGGGTCAACCATAGTTGTAGTGCGGTTGGTTTTTCCTTGTCATAATTTTTTTTCCACTACAGGTTGGACTCAGAGGAGAAGACCTGCATCTGTATAATCCTTCAGAGGCCTCTCCAGAATGGGTCTCAGAAAACGCTTACCCGACCAATCAACCATTGATCTGGTACAAGGTCAGTATGATCCTCTGACCAAGAAATTACGCTACATTTGGCATTTGAGTGCATGCAGTATGACTATGGTTTCAAAAGGCTACATATGTATACTTTATTTGTTTGGTTCTCCATTTACTTGAATATTTACCTTGAGTCAATACGCTAACTACAATGCTCCAAATGCAGACCAAATTTACGGCTCCTGCAGGTGATGATCCTGTTGCCATAGATTTCACAGGAATGGGGAAAGGCGAGGCATGGGTGAACGGGCAGAGCATTGGTCGCTACTGGCCAACAAATCTGGCTCCACAAAGCGGCTGTGTTAATTCATGCAACTACAGAGGAGCTTACAATTGGAACAAATGCCTAAAGAAATGTGGGCAGCCATCACAGACTCTGTAAGAATTCTGAAAAGGCTCAGAACCACCAGGAATATCCTCTCCAAATTTTTGATACTATGTTTTGTGCCCTACTTGCAGAGCCAATTCTAATGTTTGGTATCATTACATGCTCTCATATGGAAAAGGTTTAAGAAATCTTTCGGGGAAATGTAGCATTTAGGTGTTCACGACATTTATCTTTTATTTCAAGATTGAAGTTCTGCTATATTTGTTGGTACTGAAACATGAAGGCCACACAGTTTCAACATTGAATTTATGACCACCATGATGCTGACCATTTTAATTGTGTTTTCTCATGATGCACATGAAATGTAGGAACTGCTAGAGTTGAATGACTAATTGAATTTCCTACCTTGTTAATCAGGTATCACGTACCTCGTTCGTTTCTCCAACCAGGCAGTAATGATCTAGTCCTTTTCGAGCAGTTTGGTGGTGACCCAAGCAAGATATCCTTCACGACGAGGCAGACAGAAAGTGTATGCGCACATGTGTCAGAGGCGCATTCCGCCCAAATCGATAGTTGGATCTCTCCCCAACAGGAGGTGCAGAGACCTGGACCGGCACTTCGCCTGGAGTGCCCCAAAGCAGGCCAGGTCATCGGCAGCGTCAAGTTTGCAAGCTTCGGGACACCAAGTGGCACCTGTGGGAACTACAAGCACGGCGAATGCAGCAGCTCTCAGGCTCTCGCAGTTGTTCAGGAGGTAACTCCAATCTGTTCCACACTTGTCATGTCTCAATGTGTGTACTGTTTCTCTTGCAACATGCTGACAATGTTTGCTGGAAACTCTGCAGGCCTGCGTCGGGGTGAGCAGCTGCAGTGTGCCTGTGTCAGCGAAGAACTTTGGAGATCCATGCACAGGGGTCACAAAAAGCCTTGTGGTCGAAGCTGCATGCTCATGACAATGTTTGATAAATGTTGGTTAGTAGGAAGCAAAAGCAGTTGAAACCAGAAACCTTAATTGTGTAGACAAAACAGGCAAGGAGGAATAAATGTTCCCAAAATGCTGGTGAAATGGAATAAATATTCCCAAAATTATTGGAGCCATGCAAGCTATTAGAGTGACTTCTACTTGTTAACATGATGAATCTTTATATTTTGCAATTTTTGAGATGTACTTGGTAATTCAATCATCACAAGCACACCATTGTCTGTTGAATGTAAAGTTTTGTCATGCATAGAAGTACACCTGAAACTCTAATACTAGCTAGTGTGTGTAGTAAAACATCTGAAACACTGCACACACAGCTACTGTGCGTTCTGAGGCACCTGAAACTGTTCGGTTGCTGTACCCTGTAGAAACTTATGCAAAAGCTTTTCTCAAGGAATCGATATCCCTTTGTGTGAACAGCTGAAGAGTACACCTTGCTGAAGGTCTGAAACTCTCAGGCCCCCATGATGTTTGCGGCACCATGGTTTAGCTTGCAGCACTTGGTTTCAACCTCTTAAAGTGGCTTTCTTTAGGTCCGGCCTTTCATGATAGATTGAAAGGGAAAGACAATTTCACGGATTGATGGACGACGCTTAGCGAGACCAGGACGATCCAATTCCATCATATTGCAAAACGCAATGATAGTAGAACAGGGATGGGCAGCAAGTTTCGACATACAAGTTGCTAAGGAAAAATAGAAGCTCTAAGAAGAGTTTTTTACCGTACATTATATTGGTAGTAGAGAAGCGATAGTAAAAATTAAATCTGATTATTGATTTGTGAGAGCATTTTAGACTTGTTTTTGTGGTTGATTTTTTTCCCGAAGGATCTTTTGGACTATTCTCGTTATCCCCCGTCTTCTTCAGGCCCGACGGGTTGAGCGCCATCAGCGGGTAGTAGTGCGTGTACAGGCGGATGCGCACCTTGCCGATCCTGTGGTCCTTGGCGTCTCCGCCGCCGGGGACGTGGCAGTTGTCGAAGACGGCCACGGTGATGACGGTGCAGAGGTCGAACACATCCCAGGTGTACTGCTCGTTCCACTGCGGCGCGAGCGTGTTGAGCAGCGTTGGCGCCGTACTTGGCCACGCAGTAGGGGTCCGTCAGCCCCCCTGCTTGGCCTTCATGGGAACCAGGTTGAGCGCGCTCAGGATGCCCACCTCCAGGATCCCAATGGCGCCCTTCCGCAGCTTCTTCGCCGACGGCTGCAGGTCGCTGCTGCTGCTGTAGTGCGTCGACTCGTCCAACACATGGTATGCCGTCTCCAGGCTCAGCCGCAGGCGGATCTTGCTCGCGGACGTCTTGGACTAACTCTGTTTGCCGCTGACCAAACATGAAGTCTCTCTCTAACTCTCCCCTCTCTCCCCTCATTTACACTCTGAACCACACCTCTCCATTTCTCTCTCTGTCTCAAACTCTCCGTCTCTCTCCTCTCACACTCCATTCACTTCTCTCCCCTACCACCACCAGCAGCAGCGTCTACATGTAGGAGGCATCGATGTATGGTACATGTATGCAAAATGTATTATACAGTACTTATTATTTGCAAAATAATTCTTGTATGGAAAATGCATGTGTATTTGTCTGTAATACATGTATTGTACAAGGTTTGTACTATTCCTAATACTACTGTTGTTGGCCTGCTGCTGCTACTACTACTGCTACTGTAGCTGCTCAGCCTACTATTGCTGCTGCTACTCACTACTACTACTAATACTGCTATTGCAGTTGGTGATGCTCAGTTACTCAATACTGCTACTGGTCATGTCACTGCGGAAAGTTGACCCATGCAGTCATGTCGCTGCGCAAAGTTGGCTTGGCGGTGTACGAGGCCGTCCGTAGGCAGTTACCGCCGTCATATCATGTCATTGAGGAAAATTGGTCTGTGCGGTCATGTCGCTGCTGAAAGCTATCGTGCGGACATATCGTTGCGCGGTCTTCTCACTGCGTAAAGCTGGCGCGCACGGTATTCTCATTGCGTAAAGCTGGCCCGCGCGGTCTTCTCACTGCGTAAAGCTGGGCCGTCATGTCATGTCACTGAGCAAATATGGCCCGAAGTTACGCTATAAAATGAATGGACGAGGTGCTGCTGGTTGGAAGAACTATCTTCTCCGTCGTAGAGTAAACCACCATGACAGACGCCGAGGGGCCAGTCGAACATGGGTCATCAAAAGAGGATTTTCTGCTCGAAAGGAAGGAGGACTTCAGTCGTACATACTGCTTGTTGTCAAATAGGCGCGCTCAGCTAGTGTGGTCGAAATGCAAACACATGCAGGGTGGTGCAGGTGGCAAAAGGCCATACGGATGGTGGTCAACGTTTCTTTCGATGCCCATACTCTGGTGTACAAGTTTGCACTCGTCTATTTTGTTGTACTACTAATATAGCTTCGATGTTGACATTCGTTTGTAGCAGATAGATAAATGTGACTTCGTGCGATGAATTGATCATCCCTATGAAGGGTATATTTCGACGTACGTGCATACGTTATGGGAGCGAATCTTTGATTTGGAGGCACGGATTGACAGTCTTGAAGAGCATAACGATAACCTCCGTCAGCAGGTGGAGCGCAAGAGGGGCAACGAGGAGGTCATTAACATAGGGAGTTCGTACGACCCAACTGAGATCCTGTCAGAAAGGTCCCATCAACTGAGATCACCGGCAGCATGTGCCTAAATGCCTTGATACAAGCACCAAATGTTAACAAGACTCTCTGTAACACCGCATATCCAGGTGGACTTGTGGACGGCTTGTCCTGCATAGTGATATACGTACCGGGGTTTCTATCTTGCAACACCTTAAGCATACGAGAAAGATTGTCGTACGCCGCCTTGAAAGACCCAAAATATTTTTCCAATGCCTTCTGCTTGGCACACCTCGTCTTCACGTAGCTAATCTTGTATTTGAATTTCTTCTCGATAGCTACCACGATATGCGTGTCCTCCATGTCTTTCTTCTCCACTATCTCTCCGTATATCAAATTGGCTATAAAGGCGGACTTTAGGTTACGATGCCTCACCAAAACACTGCTGAGAATGCAAGAGTGCGGCTCCACCTTCGAACAATCCAGTGAGTCTCATCCTTAGGTCTACATGCGTGCACCCTCCAAGGACAACTAGCATACTGTACTTCACGATGCACTACTCCTGGCTAGATTTCACGACCCGAAAAGTCCGCTGCATTGAAAGGACCCATAGCTTGATGGCATCCTACAGCGCTGCCTTGTCAGCAAATATAAAATGCAACCAAACCTCTGTCTCATGATACTCCCACGCTGATTCATGCTCATCATGTGCGGAAACACTCTCAGCATTAAATCGGTTCCATTTCTGCGGGACAAGAGTTTCATCCTCATCCGAACTGTCCTCGTCGTCGTCCTATACAGCTTCCTTTTCAGCCCATGATGTTTGGTCATCATAATCCATCTGTTGCACGATGTACTCAATATGCTCCCCTTCATCGGCTTGTCATGTTCCCTCTCCATGGCTTGACCATTGTACCTCTCCCCCATGTACCGCATTGGCTTCATCACGAGCAACTTGATCCTCTTCGCCAACATGCGGGCCGCCCGAGCTGCTAGCACCTCCCGGAGCAAGGCCGTACGTATGACCTTGCACAGCTTCTAATGAGCACGGTTGCACAAGCAGCACACATTCGTATTCACGGCGCCGGCAGCCCGGCACCCTTGCACAAACCCCTTCCATGCAGCAGTGCGCAGCAATGTCCTCAACTCCCATCTGATGTCCGTAGGAGACCGGCTCCAAAGCCCTTGCACGATAACGCTTCACACCTCAGGGTCCAACAAAAAACTCCAGGTCAGCCAATGTATCACATCTGAGATTCAAGCATTCTCGCCATCCGTATATACTAGAGTGGCTTGCGGAAAACCACTCAAATCCACACTATTCGGACCTTCATGAACGGTTCCAGCACCGTAATGTACTCTCAATATAGTGACTATTGACATTGCTGATGTCGATCTACATATATGTTCTAATTTTGCAACATGTCAAATCACATCACACAATACCAAAGTACCGACATACTGCAATTCACATTTCGCCGATCGTTCGCATGTCATAACCCACTACAATAAACGCGTACTATGAACTTCCTATCGGGTTTTCCAACATTTTCCCATGTTTCTACATATGAATTAATTAAATTCTAACAAAACTATTTACTGGATTTTTTAATACGTACAAATTTAGCGGTCGATTAATTTGTACGTTACGGCGACAGAATTTTCTGCAACTACTATTTCATACGCATGCAAATTTCATAATGATGCTAATTTTCTAAAACTATGTTCCCTAATTTATACACAGCTACACACTTCTACGGCTGCTAATTTTCTAAAACTATATTTTAACTAAATTTTGTATACCAAAAATTTAACTATTTCTATCTACGTCTACAATTTTCTATTAACAATAACAATCATATACAATATTTCTATCTACATCTACACCTACCGTTGCATCTTCCTCTCCTCTCCATTTCTACAGCTGCTAATTTCCTATAACTACGTTAACTAAATTTTCTATATTAAAAATTGAACTACTTATATCTACATCTACAATTTTTATTAACACTAACATTAAATAAAAAATATATTACAAATACAACATTACAAATAAAAAAATACTTGGATCTGGTTCTTCCTCTTCTCTCCTCTCCTCTTCTCCCCCTCCTTTCTCTCCTCTTCTCTTCTCTTTTCTTCTCCTCTTCAGCCGAACAACAAAAATGAAAGCAGTTCGTGTGTGGGGCGGCGATGGCTGAGCGCTTATGCCTTTTAACCCCCTGTCACCCGCCCGTTGGGCGACTGGAGCTCCAGTCGCCCAACCGTTTGGCGATTGGAGCTCCAGTGGCCTGCCTATTGGGCGATAGCAATTATTCGCTGAACGGTTACTATATTGGCCGCGGCCATTGGGCGATTGGCTCCAGTCGCCCCCCCCCCCGTTGGGCGACTGGAGCCTATTTATGTAAAAAAAATATTACCGCGAGTATATTTCTGTAATTTTGAATAAAAAATTGAATACTCATATAAAAAATTCCACGAAATTGTATGTCTTTTCCTAACTGCGGTAGGAAGACATGTTGCTCATAATACAATGTTGTACAACAGTAGACAGGTGGCATCGTAGCATGATGGAACAACACGGTAGGCTCAGTAACCCCACCATGGTAGGCTTGCTACCGCACTACAGGTCTCGCTGCAAATAATTTTAGTTTCTAATTTTTTATTTTTTTAATTTATTTAAACAAAAACTATTTAAAACATGTTGGCTTTTAATTTAATTTTAATTTAATTTTTTGTTTTTTGTTTTTTTTTCTGTTTATTCCTTTGTATTGTCCATGGTGATGTAACGATTTTTTTATTTTTCTTAATTTTTTCTATTTTTCCTTATTTTTTCTCAGGAAAAACTAACAGCCGCTATAATATAATTTTAGCTATAAATCAAAAGACACAGTTAGAAACTTAAATCAAAAGCTAACTAGAGCACCACCATAGACCTACAATGCCACCTATGGATCATGGTATGGGGTGGCTATTGTAATGACCCTATTTTTATAAATAGGGTTGTTCTATTTTCCGTAGCAGTTTAGGAATTCAGCTGTGGACATAAAAAGTATCACGCCTGCTCATGAATGTTTAAAAATAGTTAATTTGATTAAAATATGACCTCACGATCAGCTTTATAAACTATACAAGCGTGCAACCCAAAAAAAATGACTTACAAACCGAAAAAATTCCCACATGAACGCTTGAGTGCGGTCGTAAGCCTAACACGAAAGTTTGAAGCATCCTTTCTTCTACTAATATCTGTTCTGATTGAAATAAAGCAAGATTGACTATACTATTTACTCAGCAAATCCCTATAGCAGAATATATTTATAGAGCTAATATCTATATACATGGCTTAACCAAAGGATGGTATTGTATTTCTTTAGCATGAAGCTAATTTGCCAAATATCATATTATATCTACTTTTCAAACAGTTTCATTTGACTTTGTGGGAGTGACTTTCCTCACAATTATTTACAATGTCCAATCCATGGACACTATTCTATATCCTTTTTCACACCATCATACCATGTCCATAAGCAGTGGCGGAGCCAGGATTTCAACCTTGGGTATTCCCACTCTCACATAAAAAAAATCCAATTCATAGATTTAAAATATAGTTCAGAGTAGTACGTTATCGATAATTAAAGTCACAAAAATAGTCAAATAACAAATTGTTCAGCTCTAAGATATGCATGAAACAAATTAATAAGTAATAAAGAGAACTTACAAAATACTATAATGTTGCTTTAACCTTGCGATTCTTCATGGCTTGGAAGCGGTTGATGATGTCTTTGTCCTTGACTTGTAGAAAGAACTCCCGCTCAATAAATGTAACCAAGCAATCATTCAAGTATTGATCCCCAATCTTATTTCTCAGGTTCTGTCACTTCTCTGGTTGCTATCTCATGCTCAATAGATGGAATGGTTTGATTATGAACTTGACTCTCATTAGTTACCGGCACAACAGTTTGAACAATTGGATTTTGAGGCTGGGCATCACTCTCCATCGTAACTGGTTGTGGCACTGATGTAGAACCTAACTCCACCTTCCTTGTCTTTGCTGCTCTATCCCACAAAATCCTCAAATCAACCGATTTGTTTTTGTTCTTCATTTTGCAAACCAATACTAATAGCGTTGTAATTGTACATGACTCTAAATCAGTAAATCATCAACCAATAGTGCGTTGTGCGTACAAGTCAATACTCAACAACTCACCTTGCAAATTTGTTATCCTCTGGACAGGGGATAGCTCACAGCTGCAGCCTGCAGAGGCAGAGCGCTGCTGGCCTAGCGGCCTATCGGCCTCGTAGGCGAGAGAGTTCACGGCGTCCTCGCGCTGGCGCTGGTAGGGGTGGAGCTCGTTCAGTAGCTTGGTCAGGCGCCGAAGTGCCGAACAGCCGCAGGAATCGGAACGGCCCGCAGCTAGGGTTTGGGAATTGGGATTCAGGAATCGGGAGGCAGCCGCCGCAGCTCAGAGAGGATGGAAGCTAGGCTAATAGGTTGTTTTTTGGGCCGCTGTGGGCTAGAATAGCGAAAATATCACAGAATACATCATTATACATTTATATATATAAGTATACATACATATATACTAAAGATTACACCAAAAAAGTTGGGTATTCCCGGGAATACCCAGGAATACCATTAAATCCGCCCCTGTCCATAAGCACCATTAATCAGTAACCATTTTATGAAAACTACACACTGTGGTATTTTCATACTTTGCCTATGACCAGGTGTATGGCTATTCGAATAGATTCTTTGCAAAGATGTACAACTTTACTCATAAGATATGATTATCTCAAAATTTCAGCCATTACATGCTTCATAGGCGTGCGACTGAGAAATCATAACAACGTCTTTACAATGATTGGTTCCGATGCTTTTTCCTGCTTCGGAGGTTTAACCCTTAGCGCTGAAGAACGCCTGTTGTTAGCTCATCGATCGAGTGCACTCTCCAAGAGCAGGAATCTTTCAGGTCCCTCTCGGGCAGTGACCCCTATAGGTTCACTCCCATCACTTTTACCTAGGCAATGACCCCACGAGTCGTTCCCAACTTTGTTACAAGGACACAAGCGTTCACACTAAAACTAAGCAAATTAATTGGTCAGATACATCCCATACTAAACTTGTAATTGCAAGATTAGGTGTAGAAATGAGCGCATACGGATTCGGTCATTAATTGACTCAGGCAAAACAAACTAACACACCCAAACCTGGTGTCGTCCCTGCACCGGTCTCATACCCACCACTCGACTGAGTCTCCATTTTATAAAATATTTCCTGTTTCTAGTGGTAGCCTACGTTACAACTACCATTATCAAATTCCAAGATTCTATTGGCAATATTCATAATGTATTTAACTTTACCATTAGAGCACATCTAAGCACAACCATAATCTAGTGATGTTACTATTATGAGTATCTTATGGTGATAAGAGAAAGGTATTATCAAAGAAGAAAAATAAGAGGTACCAACTATATGGTGTAGCTAGGCAGTCTACATAAACATTAGTGGTAAGCATGCACTTGTATTTAAAAGTAAAATATTGCATTTGAAACTAGCTTCAATATGATCAATTATAAAAACTTGCCTTCTTCTCCAAAGTCATCAATCACTTTTCTGTAGCCTTTGGGTCTGACACCAACTATTTTAACTACACCTATAGCTCTTCTACTAACCAACTTGTTGAATCCATATACTGGTGTAGAAAATGAATGCAAATAAGTTTCTACTTTGTAGAATGCACATTGAGAATAAAATATAATAAAATAACCAAAAATACATAAAGAAAACAGGTGTAGATGAATGGGGTTTAGGCGGTGCTTGGTTTGGCTAAATAGAGTTAAAAATAGGTTAGAGGGACTTGAGATGGTTGAAATAGGTATATTTATGTTAAACGAGTTTCTATGAATTGTAACAGGTCCGAACAGTATTGGGTTTAGGTTCAAAATAGTATTTGAGCAAGCTAGGATTTTACAAATGTCTATTTAGGCTACATGGAGTTGAGAATGGGTTTCACGGGGTCAAAATGGGTATAAAGTTGCTTAACAGGTTTGGGTGAACAGTATCGGGTTTATACTATTCACAATGGGCCGAGTAGGAACAGTAATGGGTTGGATCTATATGGAAGTGGGTCAGGCTGGTGAACAGTATCGCTACAGTACTATCTCGACCTGACTGTTTCACTATTTTAGGTTGCTACTGTTTGGCCCAAGGTCCGCTTGATACAGATGTCTTCAACCTATCGATGCTAAGTGTTGCCGAACAGGGCGATGGTGACAACGGCAAATTGCAATGCCAGCGATGGTCTCTGACGACAACTAAGGGCATGACTGGGGTCAGCGAGGTGAAGACTTTTCATTTTGGGGCTTTGTGGTGGCCAAGTTCACTGTAGAAGGCCAGCGGCAAGATGAACTTCGCAGGACTTTTCCATGGCACATGAGGTCTCAGAGGGCTAAATAGCAAAGGCAAGGGTGGTTTAAGCATCTCAGCATAAGAGAAAGACTACGATGGGGATGGCCCAACCGCTAGAGCTTCATGGAGGGCTATCCATGGTGAGGTGTCTCAATCGAATAGAGAAAGTCATCGCCGATGAGCTAGGGGCTTGAAAAGGTTAAGGCAAACTCACAATGGGTTAGCAGGATCTCAAAGGTGCTGCGGATGGAAGCAATTGAGAAATAGTGAAGACTTTAATGGGAATTAGAAAATAGGGCATACCGTGGTCTTGCGGTGGTGATGGCGAGGCGTTGGCCAAGGGGGGAGAGAGAGGGTTGGTTGTGCAACTTGGCACAACTGCAAGTAATTGGAGGTGCTCACGGGCTTTTATAGAAAAGGTAAGACGGTTGGAGCAGTGGAGCGAGATTAGCAGCACTAGCACGTGGTGCTGCAGTAGTAGTCGAGGGGATTCGGCAGGATCTAGCGTGCGCTGGTGGTAGCTCACCTCATTGGAGAGGGTGAGGTGCTGGACTTGCAAGGCATCGACGCGAGGCGCATGCATCGGCAACGCATGGCTCAGGCGGTGATGCTGGCCCTGTCAGAGGCAGGACACATGAGGCGAGGATGCGTGGAGAAGATGGCACTTTAATGCACGGTTGTCATGTTGGCCAAGCAGTGGTGTGGCGAGGATGCCAAGGTGGCGAGCTAGAGTGGCGACGGCAATTGCGGGCTGAAGATGACTGGAGCAACGCACAGGGGAGAAGGCAGGAAGGGAGAAATGCGCCGGTGAGAGGGAAAAAAATGACGGATAAGGAAAGCGAGAAGTCAAAGATGGTTGCTGAATTTGGAAAGAAAACTGAATTCAAATGAAATTTACGAAATTCAAAATTTTCAAAATTTGTTGTCTGTTTCAGCTGTCACTAATCTTCTTGCATGCTCTCTCACACATGACACGAGAAATGAAGCAGCAATAGGTCCTGTTCATATTAGATTCTGTTTCTAGCTTCTGCTTAGAAAACCAAAAGTCAATACGAACACGTGGCTTCTTGAAGCGGCTTATCCACTCCTCTCACTACTGTCTTACTCCAGAGATAAGACAAGAGGGTCACGGGTGTATCACCCATCCCATTTCTCTTGCTCCCATCATGCGCAAATATATTTCTCTTACTTTTTGCACGGCTCACCCTCTTGTTCTAAAAACTATTTCTTTTAGTTACTACTATTTATTTTCAGTTAAAAATTATAAGTCACATCTAAAATTTATCAGTAAAAATCAATGAATATCCGTAAACTAATGTTGTTGTACTCACTCTTTCACGCAGGAGGAATAAAGTTGTGGTGAAATTTACTTGTACGGCATGCCGCGGTACACGACCGCATGAGCTGGTACCGCAGCAGCCGCTGCTGCCGCGCTGTTGTTCACTACCACGCTGCCATAAAGCTATTTCTGTATCCGAAAGAAGCAGCATTGCCGCGATCCGTAAGGAGTCATAATTTCGTATGCGAAGAAGCCAATTCGGCAAAAGGAAAAAATTGGCCATGAACCATAAGAGCATAGGCCTCATAATTGTCTCGCGCTGAGTTTACCACATGATCAACTCATTTATACGGGTTGCGCTTCCGGTGATGATGACAAAAAAATACATCTTTGTGAATTTAGATGCAAATTCTCGTATAAATGCACATGAGTGTTGCTGGTAGTGGAGGGGTGGGTGACTCAAGGTTAGGATCGTCTTGGCATACTGTTTATGATTTTTTTTGTTTATGCTACAGTAACAAGTTTTTAAATATTGTCTTTTCAAGACGAGGTCTATAAATCAATTGTAATAAACATTATACTAACTTCATTTATATCGGCCAAACTCGTATGTGAGTGTCTCTCTCTCTCGCGAATAGTTAGAATTCAAAATTTTAATTCAAAACTATAATCCACAGTCTAAAAGAACCCACCCCAAATCAGTCCCTAAATATGCTTATTATTTGTGTTTTCCATTTCCTATGGGAGCATGAGGTCTCATTTAGAACGTAAGAAATTTATAGAAAATTTGTATGAAACAGTCCAATTCTCACATAAATAAAAAAAATTACTGTGTTGCTGAAGTAGAAACTACAGAACTAGGAAGCACTACTCAGTGCTAACAGAACCACCCTCAGGCCTCAGCCACACTTCAGTTACCCACTTACAAAACCACGATCCATCATCCATCCCGCAATAAGGGCCGCGTGTACATCTTCCATCACGGATTATTTGATAATTCAATCCCTGGACCGCAGGTCTGCAGCCCAAAAGCATGGTAGTTAGTCTAGTTAACTAAACGAGCGTATCTTATCGGTCTATAGGCTCAGCTCCGATCCAAATAAGACCCAATAAGGTGACAAGCCGTCATACCGGTCTAGGAAGACATAGCACGCCAGATCAATGATGGCCCATTTAGTACACAAGCTCGCTACCACCTTCATTGTACGTTTCTTAGCACCCACACCACCGCCACCAATGTTGATGTCAACAAGAGGGAGAGAGAGGAGTCGGAAGCATAAGTCATGAGAGGAGGCGGCGACAGGGAGGGAGTAGCCGACTCAACCAAGGAAGCGATGGCCGGGCTAGGGAGGAAGGAGCTGAGGTGGTGGCAGCCAAGCAACGGAGCATGAGAGGGAGGAGGCGGCGGCTGGGCCAGGGAGGGAGGAGTCGAGGAGGCGGCAGGGAGGGAGGAGGCAGCGGCTGGTTAGGGGAAGGAGGAGATGAGGAGGGGAGGAAGCCAGAGAAGGAGGAGGAGAGTTGGAAAGCAAAAAGGAGGCCAACTAGGCAGGGAGGGAGCCAAGTAGGAGAGGAAGGGAAAGGGGGGGTCGAGGAGAGCTGAAGAGATAAAAAATAAATAAATTGAGATAAATAAATAAGAGACGAAAAAAGAATTATAAATAATTTGAAGATGTAATAAAGAGCTATATTTATGCTTACATGGCTGTCATGTTAAATACTTTGCCAAGTAAAAACTCAATTTGAGAAAAACGTAGCTAAAAAAAGTACAGTCTATAACTTTGTATACATCAATGTTCTAAGTGCCATTGTCCAGATAAAGATCATCAAATGATTCTGCCAACTCCGCATTTTCAACGGAATGTTGTTTGTTGTGCGTCGACTTGATCCCAACATTTGAGCATAAAAAGTATTTCCACCATCTCCCTTGTGAGAGTTGTTCTTCTCTCCTCAGTATTCTCCTAGAAAGGCTGAAGATAGACTCAGAAGAAACCATCGAGACTAGAACAATTAACACATTCCATGTTAATACGAATAGCACCAAATATGTAATCTTGTACTCCTATTACCACTTCAAAATGTTGATATCCCCTTATCGGCACCATATCGATGTCTAGATAGACTGATAGATCCTAATGCTGTGCTCACTTTGTCTTCGTTCAATGCTTGATGTCGTAGAAGAACCTGAACCTGTAGAGGAAGAACCTGTACCCCAGATCTTGCCCCACATGATTTTCTTCTTACCTGCAATGGGTGGAGGAGGAGGTCATTGCAAGCAAAGTTCGTGAAATTTTTTTTGTCATACTTGTGATAAATATCGATTAGTTGAGTACAAATAAGTGAAAAATAGCTAGAATAATGTATCTCCATTGCATCGCCAAGAAAATTGGAGAACATTACTAAATCCTCAGAGTTTGCTCTGGGATCTAAAATAAATGCAAAAGCATATAAAATAGAATTTTTTTCCAATATTTCAAAAAATTAGATTTCATAGCAAATATAGCCTTTATTAAAACTATATCACTTTCATTAGGCTGCAAATAAGTAGCAAATTCAAGAATATGATGTACAATTACGTGAGATGTTGGGTAATAAATTGCAGATAAAGTAACAGTGGGATCATAAAAAAGTTCAAGAAAAGATAGTAACATCTCAGTAATATACCAATGTTTCTTGGTTAGTAGAGTAGTGCCATCTCTCAGCAACATACTAATGTTGCTTGGTTAGTAGAGTACTGCCGTGAAGGCTTTGGTAGAACGTTTTCATAAAAACAAAAAGTGTGCTCTTATAAGGCACAAGCCTCTTATGCATCATGTAAGTAGTGTTCCAGCTTATCGGTATATCCAAACCAAACTTTCTTGCACGTATACCCATTGTAATGCAAAAGTTCTTATATGCAGCTATTTGTTGAAATAGCTAGAATTATTTAGAAAAGATATTACATCACAGAAAGCTTTAATATATGGTTCTAACCTCTTTAAACCGCATCTAACAATTACACTAATAATATGGCATGCGCATAGCTGAAATAGCAAGAAGGATTTGGCATATCTATATTAATATAAAAAGCATCAGTTTGATTAAACCTTTTGCCACCCTAACTCTATTAATACCCTCCCCTCCTGACAGTTAGATCAACAAAATCCAATAACTACCATTGTGAGTTGTTCCTGCCATCTGCATATCTACACTGTTCATTTAGCTCATCCATCGTCTATCATTGCAAGTTGGTCCTAGCCATCCTGAGCCCAATACCTCGCCTGTTTGTCCTATCGATCCCGGCCCCAATGCCTCGCGCCACCCCTCCTCAATCACACCCTCGCACCCGGCCGCAATCCCTCGTGCCACCCCATGCTCCCCGCTCCACCCTGCTCCGCTCGCACGCCGCCCCGTGCTCCACCTCGCCCCTATGCTCCATTGCTCTGCGCTGCTCCGCACCCGCACCGCCACTCCTCCTTCTCCTCCCCTTCTGCTCCCATGCTGCCCCCTGCTCTGTCGCTCCACTTGCTGCTTTGCTCAGTTTACAAAACGGGTTGAGCTGAACCAACAAAATTCCAGCTTGCATGCCTTCAATTTGGATTAATACAATTAAATCTCCTTATTGACTCCCTGATGGTCATCATCACTGTCCCCTTTGTATGTTAATAGGATAACATACAACAATTTTTGGCAAAACATCTTTGCATCATTGCATGCAAAAATGGCTTGTTTAGGCAATTGATTCATTGTAACATTCCATGCGCGCCTGTTTCCATACTAAAATTTCCATGTGCACCTATTTCCAAACGATTATTTTCTTAAGCTATATGATTTCCACTCAAATACATGCTAAAGATATAATCAACTGTATGGAAACAGCCGGCATGGAAAGCAAATCTTAGCTTGTTTCCATACACTAAACATTTAGTGTGACCTGTTTCCATATAGAACGTTTCCATACGCATCTTTTCCGTACACTAGATTATTTCCATGCAAAAACTGGTGAAGATACACGCCTTTTCCATGAAATTATTTCCATAAGCTGTGCAACCTCCTGGCTATAAGTATCATATGTGTTACATAACATGCCACCCAGATCAACAAAGAAGTCCTTACCTGCTCCGGTAATATTTCTTGGTTCAAGCTTTCTACCACTGTTGTATGTTTATTTTTCTTCACACCTTACATATCATTTCGTTCAAAGTTGATTAGTGTTTTACTTAAATTTCAATATATGTTCTTGCATCACATATTTATAGAATGTCAATTCGGACCATTAACCCTTTCTCCGAAGCCTTCATCAGCTTGATGGGCTTAGTCATCAGTACACTATTCTTTTTCATTTGTTTTTTGTGTATCAATAAGTATATGCGAACTACTATTTTCACATGTCAACTTCATTTTTTTAAAAGATATCACCGTTGTAGTCACAAATCTGGCCCTACGTACTACGAAATTGACTATAAATATGAGGTATGTAGTACTCTATTTACATGCGTAACAAATAAAATTTAAAATTGATTATATGCCTCACAACAAAAAAAATGCATTTTCCTAAATTGCATATGTTACTTATAGCCAGGACGTTGCATAGCCTATGGAAATAATTGTAGATATGCAGATGGCAGAACCAACTCACAATGGTAGTTATTGAATTTTATTGATCTAATTATCAGGAGGGGAGGTTATTAATAGAGTTGGGGTGACAAAAGGTTTAATCAAACTGATGCTTTTTATATTAAAATAGATTACGACTGTTATTATAATACTTAATTAGATATCTAGTAGTTGTCTATCTAGACACTGCAGTAAATCTAGGATTATGTGTAATCCTAATGTAATTTTTGAACATGACAGGCTTCCTAAAGCCTAAAGGTAGATCATGTGTAGCAATTAATTGACAAAGAGATTCTCTAGGTACCTTAAAATTGTAGTCCTAGTTATGTACAGTACCATTGGGTTGTATTGTAGCTATGTTTGCCTCATCGACGCTCCTTGTCTCGCCATACACCTTTGAGCATGTCTTATCAAGTGCCCCATTTCACCCGAAGACTTGACAGTCAGCTCATTACGACAAATTTTACAAATAGTATATCTTACCTTCTCTCCTTTTTCATCTTCCTTGTATGTCTTACCAAAATGTTCCCAAACTTTTGATGTGTTGGACCTGAATCTCTTTTCTCCGGTGCTTGTAGACGCAGAGGCACTCAAAGATCCTGATGATGGTACTACAGTAGCCTCGGGTTCATTCCCAGTTGAGGTGTGACCTCAAGTACTGGAGTCGTATCAGTCTTGAAGGCTACAAGGTCCATCGAAGTGATGTTGTAATCAACGAGAAAAAAGTGATCCATCTAGAAAACTACAATTCGAAAATTACACTATTATTTATTTCACCTTATTAAAAATAATAAAATTAAGAACAAAAAATATCAAAAACACTATGGTTACCTCTTTTGCTAAATGTAGTCGGATTATGAAATTTAAAATATTTGGTGAAAATATTTTAAATTTTGCCAAAGGTTCACAAACTAGATCTCAATTTTTACAATACAAATGAGAGAAGAGATTGAGGGAAAAGTTGTGGCTAGATGAGAGGGTAGGTGGGTGCCTATTTATAGAATGTTTTGATATTTTCTATATTATTTGTTGTTTTTGTATTTTTAAGCCTCCAATGGCTAAAAGGCTATCGAAAATTTTGAATTTCCCATTGTTATCTACCTTAACAGTCCTTAATGGGCTAAACAATCGTAACTAGGTCATGCCTTGCCGTGCTGACCGGGCCTTAACATGTTCGGCGTCGGCCTGTTAAGCACGGCCCCACCTAGCCACCTGACCAACTCCTCCCCCGCTCAACCGCGATTCTCATCCCCAGCCCGACCTCCTCCAGCGATCTGGCTACTCTGCTCTGCCTGCCCCCCACCTACCCTCCCACATTGCTCACCCCCACCAACCCACCTCTGCCTCGCTCCCTCTGTCGGTTCCTCTGTCCCTCCTGCGCCGCTCTGCCCGCCCCACCTCTCTGGTGCTCTGTCCACCCCCACCTCCTCTGGCCACTCTTCTCGCGTAGTCGTGCCTGCTCCACCCTTCCCTCCCTCGGTCCCTACTCCCTCCTTTGCCATTGCACTGCCTCCCGCTCGCCCCCACTCTCTTCACCACCCACCTCTTTGGCTCCTCCGTTGTTGCCACCCACCAAATCCGTCGCCGGCTTGGCTCCCGCACCGTCAGGCCTAACGGATCGTGTCGTACCCACCTGTGCCTGGACTATACCTAGCATGGCACATTACTATACATGTTGGGTTGCCCTGCTAGGCCGAGGTTACGACTCAAGCACAGCACACCGCGTCGGGTTGGACCAGCACGACCTATTTAGTCCTAGACCGTGCTGTGCCTCGATCGGGCCAATAATACCATGCTTTAGACAAACACGATTAGTCTAGACCATTTGGCCACCTCTACGCATAGGTAACCAAGTTTTTTTAGTTGCAACCGAGAACCAACCACATTGTCAACCGAAGCCAATTACATGCCTGTTATAGGGCACAATTCAGTAGCAAGGAACATGGCTCCAGCGAGCGGCACTGCAGCGCGTCAACAGTATGCGAGGTACTGTTCATGAGGCAATGTAGCGCGCCTTCAGTAGTTGGAAGGTTATCTCTTTGGTTGGTTAGCCGCATGTATGTCTCTCATAATTTGCTAGTCGATGATGTTAGTTGTATAAATGGTTTTGTTGATCATATATCCTCCCCTTAGATGGAAATTCAGGATTTACCCTTCTGGCCCACGCGTCAGTGACTTATGATGACCCCACATGTCATTGAGGTGGAAGGGTAAATCCTGAATTTCCCAACTAAGGGGAGGGTATATGATCCAATCCATCTGTATAAATTTAGGATTCCTTGTTTAAAAATTTTAGTCAGCTCAAGTTATCCCTATGAATCAAATAAAAGAATAATAATGATGCCCCATCTTCACTACGCTGCGCGCCCGGCGCCGGCCACGCCGGACCTGTGCGCCTCGGTGAGAAGCTCCCTTGTCACCTCCGGCACGTCTCGCGCGACGGTGTAGGCTTGGGACGAGGCGGCCTTCAGCGTTGGTGGGAGTTTCCGGTCCAGTTCTTGCACAACGGCGCCAACCCGTGTCGTCATTGAAGGATCCATCAAATCAGCGTAAACAAATATTTCTTTGATCCAACCAACAAGCATTCCTTCGATCCAAAGTTGCAAACATCCGGTGCTCAATGTTCATAACAATCTCACCAGATACCACTATGGTATTTGGTCACAGATGATACAAAAGTTAACTGACCAAGCAAGACAATGTATATCTGGAAGACTGGAACACCTGCCATTTGATTTCTCTGTTATTTTGACAGTGGACAGTGCTTTCACAAGGTAAGAGGAATGTTCAATGTGCTTGCTGGTTCTACATCAAACCAAGATTTCATTCATCCAAGGAGGCCTATCTAATGTGGGCAATTGGATGCGCATAACTTTTTTTTTTGGTCAAAATGAACGCAAACAAGAACGAAATTCTGAGGCCAAACAAACCAACTGTGCAAGTTCGAGACAGCAAATACTACTAGTGACACCATTTCTCACCTCTGAACAGTGATCTACAGCTAGCCATTCGCAACAACTTCAGAATGTAAACAACAGTTGTACCCTATAATATTTTTTAGGAGGACAATTGTACTCTATAATCGTAATTACACCCAAGAAATCATTAAATCAATCCCACAGTTCCAGTTGGCAAGTTTACGCATGGCCAGAGTCCCCGAGCAAATCAACAACCCCACGACCACGGTCTCTAGAGGCGAAGAGCCGAAGAAGCGGAGGAATTGCCCAAATGGGGCGCTCGTACCTTGCGATCGAGGAAGGCGAGGAGGGCGAGAGGGGTCTCGCGGAAGCGTTCGTGGACGGGGCCGACGGCGCGGGCCACGGCCGACTCGGTGGCGTCGACGGCGGGACGGCGCGGCTCTTGGCGAGGCCGTAGAGCCCTGCGAGGCACACCACCGCGCGCCGCCGCCAACCGCGCGAACTCCAGCCACCTCAGCCTCGGCGGCGCATTTGCCTACGCCTTAATCTCCTCGCACGACGGCTCCTAAATCCAACCAAGAAATCAACCCCAAGAGGATCACACATGGTGGCACACGCGCAGGTCGGGTTCGATCGAGAGGAAGACAAGGGCAATTTTTTCGCTTACGGTTTGCTGCCGCTGCTGCTGGGGCTGGATATTGGGCTCCGCTTCCGCCGCCATGGCCCGTGATCGTCGTCGACGCGAGCGGCCGGGAGCCCAAGAACAACACGGGGTTCGGCACGGCGGAGGAGTTTTTTTTCTATTATGGTACGCTCTAAGTTGGAACGGTACTTATACCGTGGGCTTCACCCAAATAGTACCTTTGTACTTAAGAATTCTCTCAAATAGTATTCTCAGGGATTTTAACTCAAATAATTTGATTTTCGAATTTGTACTCCCCCAATTGACTGAACTGCCCCTGCTTATTTTGTTTAACCCTAATCACTTTTATTTTCTTCTTTTCACATCATTTGGGTTTCATTGGCGACGGCGGCACGCCGACTGGCCGATCGGAATACTCGGCGCGGCGCCGTCAACGCCAGGCGAGAGCGCGGCAAGGATCGCACGGGAGTGCGGGCACCCCAGGCCACGGACGATCGCACGCCAGCCAGGGACAGTCGCACGTCGGCAGGGGCAACTGGACCACGTATGCGGCAGGTGTGATCGGCAGGTATCCCTATTGTAGAAGGTACAGAAGGTGCCCCTGCCGCATACGTGGTCCGGTTGCCCCTGCCGACGTGCGACCGTCCCTGGCTGGCGTGCGATCGTCCGTGGCCTGGGGTGCGCGCACTCCCGTGCGATCCTTGCCGCGCTCTCGCCTGGCGTTGACGGCGCCGCGCCGAGTATTCCGATCGGCCAGTCGGCGTGCCGCCGTCGCCAATGAAACCCAAACGATGTGAAAAGAAGAAAATAAAAGTGATTAGGGTTAAACAAAATGAGCAGGGGCAGTTCAGTCAATTGGGGGAGTACAAATTCGAAAATCAAATTATTTGAGTTAAAATCCCTGAGAATACTATTTGAGAGAAGTCTTAAGTACAAAGGTACTATTTGGGAGAAGCCCACGGTATAAGTACCGTTTCAGCGAAGCCCAACTTAGAGGGTACCATAATAGCAAAAAACTCACGGCGGAGATTTCTCCTCGGTTATTGTTCGTTGCAGAGACGAGAAGGGGGGAGAGCGGTTGGTTGTGTCGCGTTGTAGGAGGCGAGGGTGTTGCGTGGCCGTCCGATCCGGTGCGGGCTTCTATCCGACGCGCAGGCTGGCGACGTGGGCTGTGGGCGCTGCAGGTGCCGGGCTTTGCGCTGCGGCCCACGAGGCCCACCATTCAGTTCAGGGCGGCCGGCCTTGCCACCAGCTCCGGCAGGAGTCCGGCCGCGCATCTTGATCAAGGCGAGTACGCTCCGGCGCGCGTTCTCGCATCGGAGGACGCCGTCGCCGAGAGAAGAAACGGCATAACCAAGCGGGGTGAGCCTGTGACTGGTAGGCACAACTATTTCCTGATGGCCCGAACACTTGCCGCTGCGGGAAGAACTGATGAAGGAATCTTCTTCTTTGTCGTCATCGTCGTCTTCGTCTTCTTTAGGCTAGGAGCACCAAAAATGCAAAATGGTGGGTCATGAGATGACCCTTAAGATGCGACGATGGGATATAAACACTAGCGCGCCACTTTTTGCATTTTGGGTAAGAACCAATCCCGGCATTTTGCAGCACTTTTCCATAGAGACAAGAAAAATCCTAGCTTCTGGGTAAGAAATAAAATCTAGCTACGGAGAAGGGAAGGGGGGAGGGGGGGGGGGGTGAAGAACTCCAAATCTCCAATCGTGTACATACAAACCTCCCATTGATCATTAATTTTTTGACACATTTACTTCAGACTCTTTCATCCACATAACAAACAGTGATCAGCACTAAGAGCAACAGCAGAGTGAAGTATAAAGCACAAACTCTCCCTCAAGGTCATCAGAATACTAACATGTGACCAAAATAAACATTTGCAAGAATATAACCCTGTAGGCCGAAGCAAGTAGCAACACCAACACGTACAGCAGCAATTCAGCAAGAACTAATGGAAACTGCAGGAAAATACTAAAGAGGCGCTGCTCTGGCTGTGGCTAGTCGCGGCACTGGGTGATGGCGGAGCAGCCGCGCGTGTAGGGGTTGGCGTCGGCGCCCGGCTGGCAGTTGTAGTAGGACGCGCCCGGCACGGAGCACGGCACCGAGTCCCTCATCAGTGCCGCGTAGCTGATGTACTGCGTCGGGTAGGCGTCGTCCAAGCGACGCCTCAGCCCCACGCCGCCGCCGTCGTCTCCCACCTCGTACTCGCCCAGGCACCCCCCCACCGTGCCCCGACACGAGTTCTTGCCCCCCGCCGGCATCCACCCCGCCGCGGTGCGCCCGTGGACGTCGAGCTCCGCCGCACTGGCAGAGGCGACAAGCGCGGCCGCCGCCAGGAGGAGGAACAGCGCGCTCCGTGCCATGGTGGACGCGCGTGGTGGTGGAGGCTACTGTGCTTTGAGATGCGTGCCGTGGTCGCCGGCCGGTGGAGCGGGTGGCAGTGGACGGTGTGGGCGGCGGAGGAACAGAGGAGGAGCCTTTTAAACGCGTCGTGGTGGGAGTTGGGACATGAGTGAGAGTTATAAGTTGGTATATTTCTTTTGGCACATGGATCAAAAAATATATAAATAACTATATTATTTATAATTATTATTTGTAAACGTTATATTTAATATATGTACATAGAAAATATTAAATAAAGCTGGATATTTATTAGGGGTATAGAAAAAACCTCATACTAATTTGTATTGGAATATGAAATATGTTTTATAGTTATTAATAAGATTATTTAAATAATATGTCATATAAACTTAGACGGAGAGAGTATTTGAAAGATTAGGAAGTTTTTCCTTTTCCGGAGGAAACCACATGGGAACTGCATCGTAAGTTTTTTTTGTAGGTTTTGTTGAGGCTAGCTGCTGTGGAACTTTGGGCATAAGAGCATCTCCAAGAGATGCCCAATAAATTCACACCCTAAATCTCTTTTTACAGATCCTAATCACGATATAAGGTCCCAAAATAATCATTCCCTCCAACAGATACCTTAAACCAGAAAAACAGTATTGGGAGCCTAGATCATCCTCTATAAGTAGAGATTGAGAGCCCATTTTTTGGGTGTGTTCTATTTTTTGGAGTCTATTTGGGAATCTGTTGGAGCTACTTTTTACCCTTCAACTCTAAAATTTAAATATTAAGAGTCATATAAAGTATCTCTTGGAGATGCTCTAACTGCCCCCTGTTCCGAAGAAAGCCCCAAACGGGCCCCCTCCCGTGCGGAATTCCAAAACTTGTCCTCCGACACGGCGCCATACCGTGCGAGTAAGGTGGCGCGCCCGCCCACCGCACGAGGCCGCCTGGTGTGCCCACCCGCCGCGCATGGCACCTTGCGCGCCCACCCTCGCATGAGCTCCCAGCGCCACGCGCCGCCTCCTACCTGGGCGTCCCCCACCTCACTGGTTGCATGATAAAAAAGATCAGACTCGTTCTTTGGAAGGCACGCCATTCATTTTACTCTAACCAAGAGCAAAAAACTGCAAGAGGAAGAAAGGCCATGAAAGCATCCGATTTTTTAGTGGTTTTGAATTTGAATTTCAAATTTGCGTATTTGAAAAAGTTGCAGATCGGCTTTAAAGCATTTGAAAGAGGTAATTTTTGTCGATATGCTGCAAGTTTTTTAGCAACGTGATTAACATGTATTTAAAAAATGGTAGTTTGTTAGTATAAAAAGGTAGTAGTTAGTCTTTTGTAATTGGGTAGTGGCCTTCGTTGACGTCGAAGAAGCAGCATTGTTAGCGTCGTTAAATGCTTATTCGTCACACTAATTATATGAATATCGTAGTTTATGCGTAAGTTATTTTGTTTGCATAAGAGCGACATTGTATTTTTTCTGCATTTGGAAAAAGTTTGTATGCATTTTTTAAATGTTATGCAGAAACTGTTAGACATGCATTTTTTGGTTAAATTATTGTGCTTTGTGCGGATTTTTGTACATAACCATTATGTTAAAAATTGAATATCATTGTAGTTGTCCGCTTAATGCACTACCGTCAGTAGTAATTTATGAATTGTAGGGTGGTACTTGCGTGATATGCTTAGTTTAGCAGTGGTAAAAATATTGAGAAAAGTTGTAACTTAACGTTACACACTTTGGGAAATTTTGTAGGTACACCATGTTGGGCGTTCTAGATCTATTTGTGCTCCATGGGAATAGTCTCGTACGTGACAGACTATACGAGATGGACCTATCAAATTGTGATCGAACCGTGATCCGAGCGCCCAGTTTAAAGGACATGGGCCTCTCAGAGCTCTGGAGGTGCGTCCGTTCTATGTCAATCGTGCCATTGCAAGGAATAAGCTGTGCATTGAAGCGTTGTACGTCTCCGTGGTGGGTGGTGAAGGGGAGACCTTATGGCAACTTCTGAAGGTGACAAGCGACGAGTCATGGGCCAATTGCATGGAGTTTGTGTGCAACCCTTCTACTGTAATATATGACAGACCGATGGTGTATGTTTAGTTCGTGGAGCGGACGTAGTCGTCCGGCATGCCTGGTTCTGCTGCAGGCGCTGCTAATGTAGTGCCTGGGTTGGTCTCCGGTGCTGATGTAGATGGGTTGCTGGTGGAGATGCGGGTGAGGCGGTGGGTGATGGAGACCTAAGGAGGCGTGTCAAAAATTTTGAGCCTAACAAAGGCGTACAGGGATGGTGGGTAGCCCGTCTTGACTACCATGTGTACCTGGCCAACCAGATGGAAGAAGTGGATAACGAGGAGGACATGGAAACATCTAGTTCTGAAGAAGGAGAAGCTGTTGCGGGAGGTGCATTCGGTGGTGTTGTTTCCACTGATGGCACTTTTGTTAGCTGTAGGTTGTATGACATCACGACGGCATCGCTGGTTCTGCCGCAACCAGAGGAGGCACATTGGGGCTTCAATAAAGACACTCTACTCTTAGGTCAGCGCTTCCCTAACAAGAGCGCTGCCTAGCAGGCCATTGATAGATATGATGTGACCATCAGTTGGACATATCGGTGCGCAAGTTGAACCTTGACACCTATATCGTGAAGTGTGTGGATGAATCCTGCCCTAGCAAGGTCCGTGTGCCGCAGTCAAGGGGCGGGTCATGGACTTCCATATCACGGTGCTGATCATCACACATGCGAGCTTGCTAAGCCACTTCGAAGGCACCGCAATTTGACATCCTCATATGTTACAAGCCTGATTGGCCACCTGGTCCACGCAGATGTTTCCATTTCACCAAAGCTTCTGTAGGTAGATGTTGTCAACATGGTGGGCTTCGAGATTAGCTACAAGAAGGTCTGGCGAGTGAAACAGAATATTCTGGATCGTATGTATGGCACATATGAAGAGGCCTATGACCTAGTCCCAAGATTGCTCCACCAAATAGCAGAATTAAATCCTAAGACATATATAAACAAGGTGGAGTGGCCGCATCCCACGAAGGAGCCAAATTGCTTCATTCTTGATAGAGTGTTTTGTCTGTCAAGCGATTGATGGGCTCAAGTTTTGTTGTCCCTGTGCTGACGATGGACGGCACCTTCCTATCTGGGAAGTACAAGGGCACCATTCTGACCGTAGTTGCAGCCGATGCCAACGATCAATTACTCCCTGTGGCATTCGCAATTGTGGAGAGCGAGAACACAGAGAGTTGGATGTGGTTCCTAGCCAATGTGATGTTGGTGGTGGTTCAGGACCACGCGAATGTGTGTTATCTCGGACCATAATGCTGGGTTGCTAATTGCGATGGGCATAATGCAGAATGGGACACAGCCCCCGTTCATGTGGAACAACCTGAGGAACCGTTGGTGAATGAGGCATCTCGTGGCGAATTTCCACTGAAGATTTTGATGCAAGGAGCAGATTAGACTTTCAAGAAGCTCTGCATGCAGGACCAGAGATGGATGTTTCAGGCCGTGTGGAGACAGCTTGATGAGGACACTAGCAAGCATGTCATGCACTCGGAAGACGGCAAACCAGGGGCAGCGGCAGACAGTTTCGCGAGAACTGGGACTTCATGCAGTGGGTGAACACGCACACGACTGACCTGGAGAAGTGGTCTCTACTACATGACACTGTTAGAAAAATCAATGCAACTTTGATATCTGAATTGTGCCGGATGACGAACTGTATTGTTAGACAATGAGAGGGTAGAGAGTTCATAACACACGTGAGAGAGAGATTTTGCGCCACGCTCAATTGACTGTAACTTTTTTGTTTTCTTCCTTTTATTCCGTATTACATCAGTCGGTTACATGCAAAGTATTAGCCCGAATCTTCCTCAGATCAGCCCATAATCCAGAGAATCAGTCCACCAAAAAATTGCTAAAAAAACAAAGCATCGACCCACTCTACGACTACTACATACTCTTACGAGTACAACTTCCGAGCACGACGACTACTCTTACGAGTACGATCGCAAAACTCCTATGACCATGTCTAAGCAAGATTTATGACCACAACCAAACAAAAGCTAACGACCATGAAGAAAGCAAACATGCATATGACCACACCTAATGAAACATGTATTCGACCATGTCTAACTAAATGCTTACGACCACATCTGAAACAAATGTTTTTGACCATGACTCTTATGACCATGCAGGCTACGATAATGCAGTGAAATACATCAACATTCACTCCCTTTTTCACTGCACCTACACCATGCTGATGCAGCTTCTCTACTCGAGAAACTAAGCATGACCAAGTGGTTTCGTTAGAGTATTCGCCAGCTGCTCTTCAGACCGGACAAAGACAATTTCGATCCTCCCTTCTTCCACACACTGCCTAATAAAATGGTAGCGCGTATCAATATGCTTACTCCGATAATGTAGAATCAGATTCTTGCACAATGTAGTTGCAGACTTGTTGTCCACCTTGAGAAAGATCTTTTCCGGCTCCTTGTTAGCCATCTCACCATACAATCGAGCAAGCCATATTCCCTGAACAGCAGCTGTAGTAGCAGTGATATATTCTGCTTCACATAAGGATAACACCACTACTTTTTGCTTCTGGGACTGCCAACTTATCAAGCACTTCCCAAACATGTATAGTACACCAATGGTGCTTTTATGATTATCAACATCCCCGGCTATGTCACTATCACTGTACCCTATTATCTGAGGTTCCCCTACTCCTTCCCATCTCGGATAAAAGCACCCCATATCATGAGTACCATTTGTGTATCTCAAGATGTGTTTAACTGCAACCTTGTGCTCAATAGTTGGGGCTTCCATGAATCTGCTAACATACCAGATTGAGAATGCAATGTCAGGTAGTGTATCCACAAGGTACCTCAGACTACCCACTGTACTTCTATACCAAGTAGCATCAATAAAAGGACTAGCAGATTACTTACTCAGCCGAGGTCTAGCTTCCATGGGAATTTGACATGAATTTGACTCCTCCATGCCACTTTTCTCTAGTATCTTCAAGGCATATGCTACCTACTTCATTGTATTCCCTGCACTGGTTTGATGCACTTTTATGCCTAGATAGTAAGACAACAAACCAAAATCACTCATACTGAACAAAGACTTCATCTCTTTCTTGAAATTGCTGATCTCATAAGTGTGTGTGCCAGTAATGATTAAGTCATCTACATACACACCTACCAGAAGATTAGTTGAGCTCGTACGTCTCCTGTACACAACACTTTTTGAAGGGCACTTCTTGAAACTGAGTGACAAGAGAGTGTTGTCCAATTTGGCATTCCAGGATCTTGGGGCTTGACACAGTCCGTATAATGCTTTCTTGAGCTTCATAACCTTCTGCTTGTTATCCTCATCTTCAAAACTAGGTGGCTAGACCACATAAACTTTTTTCTTCAAGTCACCATTGAGGAAAGCTGATTTCACATCCATGTGATGAATCTCCCACACTTTACTTGCTGCCACTGCAACAAGTAAATGCATGGTCTCAAGACGAGTAACCGGTGCATATACTTCTTCAAAGTCCACACCATATTGCTGCGCATATCCTTTACCGACAAGCCTCGCCTTGTGCCTCACAATCTTCCCAGCAGAATCCTTCTTGAATTTATAAATCTACTTGAGGCCTATGGGTCGGTGCCCATTTGGAAGATCAACCAGACTCCATGTCTGATTCTCCTCAATTGCCTTGATCTCTTCTTGCATAGCTTGTCTCCAAACTAAATGCTTCTTAGCCTTAACAAGACTTCCTGGTTCTTCGGATGCAAGGAGGCTCATTTCACTAAATGAGTATACCAAGTCATGGACGGCTGTGTCCTTGTAGATATCTAACAGTGTTCAATACTGCCGAGGCTCCTCGCCAACTACTAAATCCTGAATAGGTGGAGTCACCCATTGAAATTCTCCTTGTGCAACCGGTGTGTTGGTTGAGGAGGCACTCCCTGTCTCGGCTGAAGAAGAGTCCATCGTTCCCCTACTAGGCGTCAGCAATACACTAGTCCACCACTCCTTTGCAATGGTGTTGCACTTCCTCCATCACCTATGGTCACGTAGGTGGTATATTCCAAGGTGAACATCTCACCTACAACATTCTTCTCTGCATCAATGCTTGAAGAATCCCACTCCCATCTAGCTCCTTCATCAAACTCCACATCGCGTGTCACATAAATCTTATTGGTGGCGGTATTGTACATCTGGTATGCCTTGGAGCTGGGCTCATAGCCAAGAAACACCATGAGAGTGCTTCTGTCATCCAACTTCTTAATGTTAGGCTTCACATCTTTGATGTATCCTAGACATCCAAATGTGCGAAAGTAATGCACATTTGGTTGTCTCCCATACCAAGTTTCAAATGGAGTATGCCCATCAAGACTTTGGGTGGGTGCTTGATTAAGAGTGTACACCGCTGTTGTCACTACTTCTCCCCAGAAATGGGCCAGCATTGCCTTGGCTTTCAACATTCTTCTCACCATCGATATCGATGTTTGGTTTTGCCTCTCTACGACATTATTTTGCTATGGAGAATATGGCATCATGAGAAATCTTGCCACTCCACACCCTGCGAAGTACTCACTGAGCTCATTTGAGGTGAATTCTCCTCCCTGGTCGGTTGTTAGACCCTTCAACTTGTGCCTACTCTGCAATGTCATACTTGCCTGAAATCTCTTCAGAGCTGCTACAACCTCATCCTTTGAAGCCAAAAACACAGTGACAAAGATCAAATGGGGGTAGCTTTACGCAGTGACTAGACCAAAGGGGGTGGTTGGTCCACGAATTGTTCAGTGTGCCACTGCCTCGCGGATGCGAATTTGCCATAATTGAAATGGACTCGCAAAGTGTACACCGCGTCGGCTAACCCTATAAGTACTGTCCCTTCCGCAACATATTTTTCCGTACCACAACTGCAAGACTAAATTGCTAGTATGGAGAAGCAATGAGAGGAGATCACCCGAAGGGCTGCTGTAGTACAGGAAGAACAAGCAGAGCGTGCTAAGAGGCTACCTCCCTGAAATGAAGCCCCCCGTACCTCCAACCCCAACCCATACCTCAACGTTCCCACCGAGCGTTCACCGCAAGACCCACCCGTGGGGGTGATGCCCTCCTTTGCTGATATAGGGACGCATGCAAGTTCTTCAAGTCCAAATAGCGGTTAAGCTTGGGCATACGATATTGGGGTTGCGGTAACTATGCCTGGGAGTATCCCGACCGACGTTCAAACAAGGCTTGCTACTGGCAACCAGTAAGAATGGGTTACAATGCATTTCCTTACCACTTCTCTTATGTGTCACACACTAATAAGTTTTCCCTCTTCCTATAGTCTCTGGATCCGCTATGCGCCTACCGCAAATGGATCGACTAGGAGACCCACCCGCATGATCAGTGGACTCTGGACTACGAGGAGTGGGATGCCCAGACGGCACGCGAGAGGATGGAGGAGCGGCGCCGTAGCAAAGAATGAATTGAGCGTATCCGGCGGGAGATGCAAGCTCACCTTGAAGCGTGCAGGCGCAGTGAGTGAGAGGCTCATGAGGAGAAATGCAAGAGAAAGCGCGAATTAGCAGCCAAGGCCATGGCTGATAGTGAGGACTACAATGCTGAGCTGGGCCACAAGGGCAAATGGCCACATTCCACGCAGTATTTCGATGCTCTTTGTCCTTATATCCTATGTATTTCTATTTTCCTCAAGGCATACGTGTACCATTCTTAGTTCGTTAGTCTACGTGTCATTTAACCCCCTTATCAGATCAACTATCGTGTTATTATCGTTACACCATTTATCCAAACTTCTCTGTGTATGAATTCCAAGTTATATCGCAATATCACTTACCTTCGTACTTACGAGTCATTGCCGCCTCGATCATCCCCACAAAATTCTTCAGAAATTAATCGCACTACAATAACATACGATGATCACAAAATATTATTGCAAGTCTAACAATTTCGTACCCTGGACAATCTACGAAAATTACAAACGGACCAACTTACTTGCCTTGTCTGCCCTTTTATTTTGAAAAAAATAACAACCTACAAACAAGATTTGCTACATATATTACCTATAAAAATTGCTCTTTATTTCCTCATAATTATTTCCATCGGACCGATAAAAAGTATTATTATTATTATTATTATTATTATTATTATTATTATTATTATTATTATTATTATTATTATTAATCGGTGAACCGACGAACTGAAAACCCTTCGGTGCATCCAACATGCGGTGTAATCTTACATACAAATAGCAGTTATATTTTTATATGGTTTAATCTTATATCAATTAAATCCATAACTTCTTTTGATATGCAAGTAGTTCCAAATTTAATATGATAGATATTATTTTTCTTAATTAAAATTCTAACATAAATTGCTACTAAAAAATAAAAAGAAGATAAGCTTAAATTTTCAATACCAATTTGCACTAAAAAAAGCTGGCTGCTCGCGCGCTGGGTGGGGTAGGGCCGCTCGCGCCTGGCCAGGTGAGGAGGCGCTCCAGGACCTGCTCGCGCGCTCGGTGGCTGCGCTCACAGAGGCCGCCACAGGGAGCCAAACTGGGAAAAACATACTGAGCGCCATATCTGGTATTCTAGCGGCACAGGGGGCCAAAAATGCCGAGGATTCACTGCTGTGCAATAGACATGTGCACGTACCATATCGAACTTTCGACTGCCTGCCAGGATGTAGGCTGATTTCTCTAGAGAATGGTGAGATTATACTTTGTCAGATAATCGTTTGGATACGGCTGTTCTTTACAGTAGGCGTCACATGCTCAGCTGATCCATCCTTTAACCTCCTTCTTTCTCTTTTTTGTTTTCTTTGCCTTCCCCATTTTGCGCCTTTTGAGACGGAAGTCCTTGATTTACATGTTTGACCAATGTTGATTGTTGTTTGGGGTTTTTTAAATAATTTAATTTATTTTAAATTATAGTAATATATCTGTATTTTTTTATTTTATAGTACACGTGGCTAGTCGCTCAACCATTGGACGACACGTGGCCAAGTCGCCCAATAGTTGAACGACTAGCACATGTTGCCCAACCATGGAGCAATTTGGTCCTCCAGTCGCCCAACTATTGGACGGCTAGTATTAGTCGCTCAACGATAGAGCGACAACTTGCTGCCAACTCATCCATTTTTCTTTGACCTGACCCCCTCATGGTCTCTCAGAAGAGAACGTGAGTAGCTTGAGAGAACAAGAAAAAAGAGGGAGAGAAGGAGAGGGGGAGAAGGTCGCGAGAGGAGGATAAGCAGAGAAGTTCGGGAGAGGGAGAGAAGGAGAGGGGAGAAGTAGAGAAGCTCGAGAGAAGAGTGAAGGAGAGGAGAAGAGCTCAAGAGAAGAAGAAAAGAAGAGTAGAGGAGCTTGTGAGGTAAGAGAGGAAGACGAAAGAAGCTTATTGATAAGGAGAAAAGGTCTTCACGTGAAGGTAATAGCCTCATCTATTTTTGTTCTCATCCTAATGTAGGCAAGATGCCACAACTTATTTGTTTAGCACGTATTTAGTGAATGCATATTGACTTATGATAATATTTGCTGTGAGAAATCATCCATGTCTGAACCCACAAGATTAAAAGTGCATTACAGTATTGGTGCCATTCGTGAAGGTCCATATAGTGTTAACCTGAACGATTTCCCGCAAGTCAGTTTAGTACACCCGGATGCGAAGAATGCTCTAATCAAATATGTCCTGCACTGGCTCACACTCAGCTTCTTCTTGGGACCTGAGGTGTGTAGTGTCGTCCTACATGGGCACTAGAGTTGGTCTACCACACACATTTGGTGGGAGTTGAGGAGACTGATGCACACAGTTGCATAGAAGGGCTCTGTTGTATGCTGTCGGTGACGTAGATACGAGTGTGTGCTACTCGTGCAACCATGTCCAAAGGGAGTTGTAGGAAGCCCTGCCGACAACTATCGTCGAGTTTGTGGGAGTAGCTCAGACACGCAGCGTGTGGTTCATCAAGAGGATGCGGTGGGTGATGTTGTGGGGGCAGAATCGGAATATCACACACCACTTACTGAGCCCACCTGACAAGCGGATGCAGATATTGCCGAGGCAGATCAGGAAGATCGCATTACGCAAGCTGAGCCCACTAGATGGTGGACGCAGGTAAATGTCGACAACAAAGTGCGTCAGATGGAGATCGATGACCGGACGGCCTAAGCCAAGGAGGAAGCTTTAGAAGAGGATGGTGATGACTTTTCCGATGAGGATGAAGGTCCCATGCCGCAGTCATGAAATAGGGTGGATGTTGAGGGTCTTTCTGCGTATAACAAGCATGAATCACCATGGGAGCATCATGGTATGACGATTCGGCTTCATGCAATGTTTCGTGACAAGAGATCAGTACAAGATGCCATCAAGCTATGGGTCTTGTCCATGCAGTGGACATTTTGGGTCCTAAAATCCAATTAGGAGTAGTACACCATGGTCTACGAGCAGGTTAGTTGTCCTTGGCGTGCGCACGCACGTAGACCTAACTACGAGACTCACTGGATTGTCTCAAAGGTGGAGCCACACGCCTATGTGTTCAGTAGTGTTTTGCCAAAGCATCACAACCTGACATCCACCTTCATAGCCAATCTCATGTAAAGAGAGATAGTGAAGAAGAAAGACCTAGAGGCTAAGCACATTATTGTGGCTATCAAGTAAAAATTCAAGTACAATATTAGCTACCCCAAGGCATGACGTGCGAAGTAGAAGACTTTGGAAAGGAGGTTTGGTTCTTTTGAGGTGGCTTACGACAACCTTCCTCGTATGCTCTAGGTGCTGCGCCCCAACCACTGCGCTGCTCGCCCCTCCCACCTGGCCACCGTGCCCCGTCCTCCCTTGACCACGTGCGCTCCCCATTGGCCCGTCCTCCCCCTGGGCCTTGCCCCCGTCCCCATGCTATCCCCCTCGGCCTCGTTGTGCTTCCCCCATTCCTTCGTCTGACTCCCATGCCATGGATCGCCAACGGAGCATGGAGTCTCGTGCATGAGGGAAAAAGTTGGCCGACTCCAAGGCCCCCGGCTCTACACCAACAGGCAAGCATGCAACCGGTCGACACCTCGTAAGCTCCCGGCCGCCTCCTGAACTCGGCAAACCAGCAGACTCGGTGAGGTGTTTTTTTAATTTTTTGTTGATGTTTTGTAGTGTAATTTCTCTCTGTTTTGTGAATGATTTTGTAGTGTGACATATCATAGCTATCAAGTATTCACTGTTTTATGAATGATTTTATAAACTTTTTTTATCACAATCGTCGAGTGAGGATGTGGATTGGGAGGATATGGGTATGAGTGATGATGATCACAATGTTGTCCCATCTGCTGAGGAGGGGGAACAAGGACATGTTTCTATGGATTCTTCAAGTTCAAATGATGATGAATACACAGTTGTGGCTTTAACAGAAGATGGTACAATTTCTCAAGGAAGAGCAAAGAGGAGGGCAAAAAGGCGGAAGGGATCTCCAAAGGCAACTGTGAGACAAAAACAAAGATCAGATTGTTGGAAGATTTTTAAGGTGGTGATTGTTCCATTGAAGACAAAGAAAGGGGAGACCGATACAAAGGCAAAGTGTAAGTTTTGCTATAAGATCATGTCTTACAAATAAGGGGGTGCTACTTCACATTTGACGAGGCACATACCAAAGTGCACGCCTTATATGAATAAGGTGGCTAAGAGGCAAGATCAAGTTAAGCTTAATTTTGGTCTTGTCAAGGCAGGTGAGACTGATTTACCTTTTATTGCCACTCCTAGAGAATATGATCATGATGAAACTCGTCGAATTATTGCTTAGATGATAATTGTCCATGAGTATCCTTTTAGGATGGCATAACACATTTAGTTTAATGTTTTGATGAGTTACTTAAATCTGTCATATCAATTCATTGGTAGAAAGACGATAAGAAGTGAGTGCATAAAGATTTATGAATCAGAGAGGGAAGCCTTTAGGAAGAGTCTCAGAAGTGTGTCTCATATAAGTTTAACTCGTGATTTGTGAACCTCTAACCAAAACCTTTGCTACATGAGTTTGGTAGCACATTACATAGATAAAAATTGAGTTATGCAATGTCGTGTGCTGAACTTTATTGAGTTTGATCCTCCACACAGTGGGGTTGTCATAACTCAGGCTATCTTTGAGTGCATGACTAAATGGAAGATAGAGGATAATATTATCACACTTACTCTCGATAATGCTTCCTCAAATGCTGCTGTTGTCCGTAGTGTAATGGCTAAGTTTGCTTATAAAGAATTAGCTCGTTGCATTGCCAAGTATTTTTCATGTTCAATGTTATCTCATATAGTACGGCTCGCGAGCCATTCGAGCTGACTCGAGCCAGAAAACGAGCCAAACCGAGCTAGGCTTTTAGCTCGTTTTCTAAACGAGCCAAGCCAAGCCGCAGCTCTAAACGAGCTCAGTCGAGCCTGGCTCGAGCCGACTCGGCTCAGCTCGTTTACACCCCTACCTCCACACCGAGCTATTAACCCTTGGGAACAAATAATTTTCTCTGTGCCGTGAAATTCCTCTTTACCAAATGAAGTCTAAGTTACAAAAGGTTTTTTTAAATTTTTGGCTTATAACTTTTGATTTATACTATAGTATTTAGCTTTTAAACGTTATGTTTTTTAAGGCAACGTCTATAAGTTGATTGTAGTGGATATTACATCGAATTTATCTATGTCGACCAAAATCATACGCGAGTGTCACCCTCTATACTCTCTTTTGTAAACAATTAGAATTCAAAAATTTAAAAAAAACATAAGCATAATCTAAAAAAACCCACCCGTTAAAGTCAAAGCAAACCGAACTCTACATTTTAGGCGAAGCAACCAGTAGTAGCAAACTAGCGAGGAGATGAAACGCACATGTAAATCCTTCTTCTTAGATTGGTGTACGTAGTACGTACGATGAAGTACTAATAAACCTGGGGGAGGGCAACGTGAAGGGCATAAGTAAATTGTCCGATTCTTTTTTGTTTATAATTTATAATTTTTTAAATAAATAAATATGATGACTTTTTATTATTGTTTTGAAGTGATTTATCAGAATAATTTTTTTAAAATGGTTTATCAACATTCGATTCATTCATACAAACACTCATATTAGGATCAAAAATTATAAACCATAGAAAAAAAAACCTATTGAGCGGTGATGTGGCATGGCACAAGCATGTAGCAGTCATGGCCGCGATTGTAGCTGCAGGTTGACCTAGAAATCTTCTCCCTTTTTCCTATTCTTTTTCTTTTTTTTTTCTTTCTTCTAGTCTAAACACGCGTTGAATGGCGAGCTTAGTTCGGAGTAAAAGCCGGTGCAATGCAATAATCTAGTATTACATTTGTTTTATCTAAGGTTTGCACCGGCGAAGTCTCTCTCTCACGTTTAGTTAAACTTGATTGCCGCACTCAATAGTCACGGCCAAATCTCGGACGCGGGAATTCCCTAGAAATCATGTACAGTAATTAATACCGCTACAGCTCTCTATAAATTTCCTGCGAAATTTGCGTGCTATTCTGGCGTTCGAAACAGCAAGTAGCTAGCATAATTGCATTGGTCACATGGTCCCTGTCAAAGGGGCCCCACTGCCAGTAGGATCTCCGGCTTTCATCCGCGGCAACGACCCAATCAGAAGATGCATTGCATCCCTTGAGTCCCAAACTCCACAGGAAGGTGAAGGTTGCTGCAAGACATTCTTCCTTGTGCGTGTGTACTTCCATCGTGCATGCCCTGCAGCATCCAGTCTCAACCGATCAATGCATCCTTGTTCAACAGATGTTGCCAGTTGCCTCCCAACAACTAATCAATAATCATATGACAAGTAGTTGTTTTTAGGTGGTGATCGGTTCGGCTCAAAGCCTCATGGCTTATGGCTGAAAACACTGTAGCTGGCTGAAAAAAGCACTGTAGCTGACAGAGGCTTATTTACCATAATTAAATTTAAAAAAATTTAAAAATAGAAAAAACATATTAGCCCATCACGTATAATGTAAACGAATACGAGGAAAAAAGAACCGGTAAAAAAACTCAAAAAAAGCTAAAAGTTCAGAAAAAGACGAAATTTATAAATAGTGCAAAAATAAGCTGATGTCAGAAGCTGAAGCCATATTGATCAGGGCTATTCATGCTACACAGAAGAACACATAACCCAAAATCCTTCAGAACCAGAGGAATAGTATCTATGTTATGCGGCTCATCTTGTTAGAAACTGAGGTAGTAGTACTCAGGCCAATCAAACATATGCACACCACCACTGCAAAATTACACCAGATCATCTGAAGTAACCAGCTCTAATCTACTCTCAAATAAAGACATATTCAGAGAATCTCTGTTGCATTTCCATTCTTCAGCTCCCTAGATAAGTTGTAAAACCATACAGCTATGGCCTTGCTCATCAAAGGAAAGACTAGGGAATTATATCACTCGGGCCATTAAAAAGAAGGTAACGGGACGGCAGGCTCCAATCATATGCAGGTGAGCTGCATCAACATGCAGGATACAGGATACTCGGAAGAAGCAAAGCCTCCATTAGTAAAAGGAAGCAATTTCCATGCCAGATCTCAGTTTCTCCTACCATCTTCCAAGGTCAGGTAAAGTAAAAGCATCATGTTGTTTAATCACGATGCCACATGAACAGTAGTAAACAAACCATACATAACAGAGCTTGGCAAGTTACAAGAGATGATGATAAGGGAAAGCTAGGGTGGGTCCTGTATAGTTGACAAGAGTATTGGAATATGGGAATAGCGTCACTACAAAAATCATGATTCCTGTATTTTGCAGCAATGCAATGATTGACCTCACACGGGCGCACGCATGCTCGCATCCACAGAGGTTTATGCAGAGATGCACATGAACAAGTAGATTCCTGGTTGCATGCCCAAAAAACATTGGGAGTGTAGAGAGGTTTTTTTTTATAAAAAAATCAGGAAATATGTTGCTCATATTGATGCAAATGCATCCTTACAAAAGAGAATAAACAGGCTGCTTATGCGGAGCAGAACAACTCTTATTCAACATTCTCTACGTTATGCAAAAATGCAATAGCCACACTGAATACAAATTAGTCATTGGGTTAAATAATTGGCAAATCTTGTTAATTCCAGGCCTACAGGAACTAAGAGCAAACAAAAAGCTCTTCAACTAATTTCTAGTTCATCCACTATGCACTTGGCTGAGATGTACCTACAGATCTGAGAATCAGAATGGATCCTTAGTCCATGTGATGAGGTGTTGTTTGAACAAAAAGCTCCTCATCTTCGTCATCATCAGCGTCTTCATCAGCACATACCCAATTGCTCGGGTGATGCTGCGAGTGAGGGTTATCACTGACAATTTCTGCGACAAAAGAAAAGCAAGTTTGTTAAACACTCAGTAGCAATACAAATGCATCAGTAACTACTGATTTGAGAATGCAATATGTGTCTTATGTTCTGATAATTAACCAGGAGACTCTTCCAAGTGATCCATTTGCATAGGCTGCACTCTGTAGTTCAAACTAGTTAAGGAAACACATTTTTGGAAGCAGGAAAACAGAAATAACAAGACCCAGATCTTATAGTGCCTGTAACGCCCCCATTTTTTGGGAACAGGGACGTCGTACGGCCCGCAACAGCCCAGGAGTTCCGTTGCGGCGTAACAGTGTATCAAGCCTGCTCATGAACAGTTAAAAGAGGTTAATTTCATTGAAATAAGACCTAATAGTCAACTTTAGTAACAATACGGGCGTCCGAGCCCAAAACTTAACTTACTTACAAAAGAGCCGAAGAAAACTCCACAGGAACGCTTGAGTGCAGACGTAACCCTAACACGAACACTCGCAGCATCTTCTTTTCTTCTGGTATCTGGGGGGGGGGAGAATTTTTGCAAGCCTGAGTACTCTGACCCCGTACTCAGCAAATCACATGTGGAAAATAATATATAACTATTTGCCAGGATTCTCAAGGGAAGGGAGTATAGTGTAAGAGGTGGATGCAATTTTATTTGCAAACGGATAAAACTTTTTAAAACAATTGCTCCTTAAGATCAGGGGGTTTTCTGTTATCAGATAAAATCTCATCATTACGCAAATTAACAACATCAGAAACACTACTTATGCCTCGTTGTTGGAATCACCCAATTAACACAGCTTCATTAACCGGAAGCACGGCCTATTCGAATACCATTTATTTCACTCTGCAGAGTTGCTCAACTTTACCCACACGATTCCTTAACTCCTGCTAAAGAGTTAAGAAAGCCATGTCGTTTCACTGCTCAATTTTCTATATAGACTCTACCCGATGGCATCACTCAGTCACGGCCATAAATTAAACAACAACTTCTCCCTGCCGTTTTAAGTGTCTACTACCGTTGTTAGGTACCCGCAGCATACCTAACTCCCCGGCATCCTGTCATCTCATCCTGTAGAGTTTCAATCAAATTGAGCAGCTACTAAATCAGTGTTGACAAGTCAACTCCTGTGGTTTGAGCGGTCACTATGTCTGTTACTTGGCACAAGGTTCTTGTCCTTATATTTTTCACCTGAGCCACTCAACCACAGCTTCCCCTGTGCTCAACAGCACTCACCACCACCAACTCAAACCAGCCTCCATCCTCGGGTAAAGCGATGGGCTAAATCCATTACCCGGAGCCCCACCAACCTCTTTACCCAAAGTTCAACCCTAGGATAAAGAATTGGGCTAGATCCGCAACTCGGAAACCCCAACCTCTTTACCCTAGGTTCTGTGCGCGCCGGCCCTAGGATACGGTGTCCCATACCACCCTACCCTAGCTCCGGGTTTTCCAAATCTATCGGCCCGCAGCCAACACCTTAGTAGTGTAAAGATTCTTCATGAGATGTACATATCATACAGTTATATATGTTATCATACAGTTATAGATGTACTAGGGTTATCAAAGGTATGGCAACAATTGATCATGGCATTTGCAGGTGGTAGGAAGTATCTAAATATCATGTCATTCTAAACATTTTATTTTACGCAAACTACCATTTCGCAACTATCAATAATGAAAATATATAAGTAAATAATGTAAATTTCATGGGATTCAATATGATCAAAAACATGTGACTTGCCTTCCTTTCGTTGCTCTTGATCAGCTTCAAACCTTGTTGTCCTCCGGCTGACCAATTCGCTTGGTCCGTTCACTAGCGCAGAAAACGAAGTCCAATAGGTTCCTGCCTTGCAGAATGCAAGCTGGGAACAAAATCCAAATCAAAAACAAGAAAGAGTATAAAAAGAAATAGGTTGGGTCGGGAGGTCGGGATTCAATGGGCTTGATAGGCGAACATGGTTGAATTTGAATAAGATAGAGTCAAAGTGATTAAAAGAAATATATGAATTGGACGGATCTTAGAAATGAAAGATAGACATTTAAAATTGGATGGTCGATCCCTGAATTAGGTGGATTAAAGTTGTATCAAGATTTAAATTGGCCAAAAGGAAGGTTTGAATTTATTTGGGATTGATTTTGATGGAAGGGTGAAATTTAAGTTAATAAAAGTTGAATGTGTGGAAAGCGAATTTATAGAAATTGAATTTATAAGGCTAAATCTGTGAACTGATGATATTTGGATTTTTAGAATTTAAATTTAAGAGAGTGGACACTAGATTTGAATTTAGACTATTTTACTGGTTAAAATGGTGTATTTTGGTATTTTTAGGAATTTTCTGGGTTTTCTGGAATTTGTAATGATTTATCTAACTTTTTATATTCAAATGAACAGTACGGGCAAGGGTACTGTTCAACTTGGGTTTACACTGTTCAATGCGGGTGAGGGCACTGTGCTTAGCGGGCGAGCACTGTGCTAGCGTGGCCCACAGTAATTTGGCCATCTGGCCCAATTCCCTCACACGCGCGCGCTCGGCCTGCTGGCGCTCTCGGCCCGGCTCCTCTCCCGCGTGCGTGCGCCCGCTCGCTGGCTCGTGGGCCAAGGCCTGCGGCCAGCCCACGCCCAAGCGACGCGCGGACGAAGTGAGGCCGCCTGATGGTGATCGGAGGGTTGGAAATCTTCAGAGCTCCCCAACCGTCTGATGGCTTGTAGATGGACGGCCGAGGCGTTGTCTTCTACCTCCGGCCATCTCTCTCCTGGCAGAAACATAGGAGCAGCGGCTCGGGTGAAGCGGCGCCAGCGAAGTTTCCCCAGAGAAAAAGGCTGCACCGGAAAAGGTGGGTTAGGGTTAGATACCCATTTTAAGGCTTTGGGAGGGGAGAGAATGAATAACGGTGGTTAGCGGCAGGAGAGAAGGAGACGGCCTCCACGGCGGCACCAGGGTCACCTCACTAGTAGGAATGTGCACATACATGACTAACAGACTTTGTCATAATAAAAGCCCGATTCGTCATAAATATTCTTTTTGTGACGAATTAGTGACGAATTTCGGTTCGTCAAAAACGGAGCGTCACATTTGTTGCACGGTGACGAAACCGAATTTTTCGTCATGGAAGTGCTTTCATCCGTGACGAAGACGTTTTTGTCGTAGAACCGTTTCCCTTCTATGATGAAACCAAAATCGTCACTGTTTTCGTCACAAATTGAATGCCGAGCCTTTGTGGGAGCTGATGTGGACAGTGGCACGTGGCAGCGTCCACGCTGGAAGCTGACGTGGCAGTACCACGTGGCGGTGCCACGTGGTCGATGACGTGGACAGAACCACGCTGGAAGCTGACGTGGCAGTGCCACGTGGCAGAATCCACGATGTCAGCCGACGTGGCGTGCCACGAGCAGGCGCCACGTGTCATTGTCCATGCTGGCAGGTGACATGGCACAAGGCACGTGTCGGTTCCTGATTTGTCCACGTGGCTTTCCATTCTTTATTGGTCCACATGTACAGCGATCGTTTCGTCACAAAATTAAACCCAGTTCGTCACAAGTCTACTGGACAGAAATCACAGAATGACAACATATTACATTGTTCAAGCTCACAAGCACATATGTTTCAGTTCACAAGCAAATATTGACAGGAGTTCACCAATCACCACACCACTAGCAGAGTTCACGCATCAAGCCATACGAGTTCACCGCATGAAGCCACAACAGAAGTTCAAGACTGAGAGTTACCAGCGCCGCCGTTCAAGAGCAAGATACGCTTAAGGAGCATATTGTTCTCTTCCTGTTGCTTCTTAAACTCCTCAAACTCCCTTTCAGTCTTTTCTGTCTTCTTTTTCAGTTCGTCTACTTGTTGGTGGAGAGCAGCTGAACTATCTTGTTCAGCAGCAAGTTGTTCCCGAAGCGCTTTCTCTGTAGATGTCTCTGTTTTGGTGGAGCTTGTCGGGATACCAACATTCTTCAAAAATTGGGTGTTGCAGCTGCTCTGGGAGAGGACCTTGGAAACAACATCAGCACTAGGCAACGGTGCCTGCCCATCAGCAACAGGTTCTGCTCGCATAGTTTCCATAGCAGACTGCAAAATTCATGGATTAAACATTAGGTTACACATAGTGGAAGATGACTTAAATTGAAATTAAAAAAATCATAAACAGAGAGACCAAAGATACATGGATTAATTCAAAATAAGTAATGCATAGACTTCAATGATTCATGCTACTGCTTACTGCTACTGCTTGCTCCTTGCTGCTGCTACTGCTACTGCTTACTGCTAATGCTACTGCCTGCTGCTGCTGCTACTGCTTACTGCTAATGCTACTGCCTGCTGCTGCTTCTCCTTCTGTTATGACAATGACTTGAGCAGATTTCAAGGAAAGCAAATGAAGGTACTTACAATTGCTTCTCTTGCAGTGTCACTCAGGCCCTTTTTCGTACTGGTATGGAAGTCCTTGAAGACTTCCACTGCATCAAGTTCTTCATGAAGTTCATCATGTTCTTCAACAACTTCTTCACCGAGTTCTGCGTCCTTCTTCTTGTTCTTCTCCTTCTGTTTCAGATTGGAAATTGCACATGTGTGCAACTGTTATACAAAGGCAGTGGGTATTGAATATAAAAAGTAACAATAAAACACAACCATCACTTACATATGAGTGCAGCTGTGCAACATAGCTGTGAGATCCTGTAGCCTGATGGTACCTGACTTTTACACGGTTTCGCTTGTTTTGCTCAGAGATTGCCTACAACTTTCTTTGTGTTTGGACTCCAACACAAGTAGAAAATAGAAAGACTAGACAAGAACTTGATGAGTTCGCACCACTTGAGCAGCACATACCTTGTTCTTACCACTTGACCACTTTTCGACGAGTTCACACCACTGTGCATCAGTCATGTAAGGGACAGGAGAGGTCGTTTGGATCTCATCAGCAGGGACGCCATTGAAGTAGGCTTGCTTCAACCTGTACCGCATCTGCCGTACCCCAGACTGGAATACACTCACACATGCTTCCTTTGTTGGCTTGTCAGTGGTGTCAATGGCCAGCCTCGCCTGCCAAAGTGTTAATGCAAATCCATTAATAAGTTGCTCAAGGCAGAGTTGAATGTAAGAACAAGAATGTAGATTTATACTTACAGATAGCCTGCCCACAAATCCATCAAAATGTTCAGTCTCTTTCTTGTATTGTTTCCAATGCGTCAAAATCGGTACTTGAGACCTAACTACTACACCTGCCTCTGATGCAAACTTGGCAGCTTGCACTGGTTCATGTGGCCTTCTGTTCCCCTCGACAACAGAGATGGCCATCCTTCTTCCCATCGATCTGGTCATTTTGTCAAGCAAAACTCCCCTAGTTGCTGACCTCGGCTTCCTCGCTCGTGTTTGCATTGGTACTACACAGTTTTCATACACTCAGATTGTTAGAAATCAAATAGTGATATCAAATAGTGAGAATTGATTGATGGTCATGTAAGTTTAACCAACCTTCATCAGTGGGGTCATTTTGCTGACCGGTCTGCTCTTCGCCATGGCTAAGGTCATCTGGATATGTCCAGTCCCTTAGAGGGCTAGGATGGCTGTCCACACCAATGTCTCCAGTCAATTCATCAAAGTGTACAGCTTCACCGCCATTGTTTTCCGCTGCTGGTGGCAAGGTGTGTTCACCTTGTGCAGATGTGCGCTGCCTTTTAGACCGAGTAGAAACTCCAAGAGGCACCTCTGTTGGTGGAGTTGAATTCACTCTCTTAGATTGCCTTCCCCCAGGACCCATATCGGCGCTGCCTTTTGTCCTTTTGGCACAGACTTTTCTACGCGTAGTTGGAATAGGAGGCTGAAAGTGGAGAAAAAAACATAACCAGTAAGCATGCCCACAAATTAACCAAGTATATACACAACAAAGAATTGCATTGCTATCTAACCCCCCTCCCTCCCATCACAAGCCAAGATAGAAGAAGCACCTCAATTGCGAGGGGTACTGGCTCCTCTTCTAAATCTGTATCTGTATCACCACCTCCCTGAACTCCCTCTCCAGCTTCAGGGAGATATTCCGATGAATTAGAACCTTCAGCGTCACTACCCTTGCTGCCTGACTTTTTTGCCTTTGCAAATGCAGTTTTTGTGCACAATGATTTTAGACCAGAAGCTAAACCATTGACGCCAAGTTCTTCCATTCTTCTAACATTCTCCATGATATTTGCGGCCCGCGCTCGTTCATAACCATTTAGTGGCGGTTCTTACATGTGTAAACACATGTTTAGAAATAGAGTAGTAGATATATTAAAAATTTAAGCACATGTAAACTTCAATCAACTAGGAAACATGTAACCCTAGCACTATCCAAGGTTCAACCGCTAGAATATAGCACACATCGTCACGGTAAAAGGATTTTGGGTACCTCTTGCTACGCTGCGTCGGCCTCGGCCTCTTGTCATCGTGGTCGCAGATCGGAGCGGCGGGCGTCGACGAAGGGGTAGTAGATCCGGTGCAGTGGGCGTCGACGAAGAGGTTGCGGCTCGGGCGTGGAACCTGTGGGCGAAGGGGATCCGGATCCGGCGGCGGTCGTCGAGGAAGGGGTTGCGGGTTGGGTGTGGCAGCTGTCGGCGAAGGGGATCTGGATCCGGCCGGTGCCGTCGTCGAGGCGGTTCTGGCGCCGTCGGCGGGGCTGGTGTCGACGAAGGGGATCCGGCTCCGGTGTCCTCGTCGAGGGGGTGGCGGCTCCGGTGTCCTCGTCGAGGGGGTGGCGGCTCCGGGTCCGAGCCCAGGGCGGCTAGGGTTCGGAGAGGGAGGCGAGAGGGTGGCGACGGCGGCTAGGGTTCGGAGAGGGAGGCGAGAGGGTGGCGACAGCTGCAAGGATGCGGGCGGTTTTATTGGGCCACAACCAGTGTTCAAAATACCACAATTGCCCTTGACTGAACTCGATGTGCGGGCGTTTTCTCTTTTTCGCGCGGAGGGCAAAAGAGAGAATTTGGTGTGGCGGCATGCTCGGCGCACTGGTCAAATTTTTGAGTGGGGACCCGAAATTTTGGGTTTATATTTGATAGAGTTCCGTGTCTTAGCATATTTTCATATAAAATCCGTATTTTTCATAAACTTCGCATTCATGAGTGGATACATCAGTTCTAACTTTTTTGTTGTCCAAGAGTGGCCCCAAGCCTTTAAATGTGTCTCAATTAAGAAGTTTTTGGGAATGACCAGTTATTACCCGACGGTTCATCAAGAATTATGGGTTGATTTGTAGGCCCCTACATGACATGCTAAGAAAGGATGGTTTTAGCTGGGGAAGGTCTCAAGACGAGGCTTTTGAAGAACTAAAGCTCAAGTTAACTACAACACCGGTGTTAGCCCTTCCTAACTTCTCTGAACCTTTCACACTTGAGATTGATGCAAGTGCCAAAGGGATTGGATCAGTCCTCATGCAAAAAGGGAGACCCATTGCTTATTTTAGCAAGACTTTGGGGGTTAGATCTATAGTTGGCCCAAATGAACCTAAACCCTAATCTGGTGAACCAAAGCCCTAATTTGGTGAACCTAAACCCTTTTTAGAAAGCATCAAACCCTACCTCCTTCTATAGTTGGCCCAAGTGAACCTAAACCCTAATCTGGTGAACCAAAGCCCTAATTTCGTGAACCTAAACCCTTTGAGAAGTCGTCTACCCGCCAACCTAAACCCTAATCTGGTGAACCAAAGCCCTAATTTCGTGAACCTAAACCCTTTGAGAAGCCGTCTACCCGCCAACCTAAACCCTAATCTGGTGAACCAAAGCCCTAATTTGGTGAACCCAGTACCCTAACCTGATGGTGCCGCCAGATATGACGACCATGTCATCCGATGCACAAATCTCCAAGCAAATCACAAGGCCACAAATTCGAATGATTTGCACAAATAATCATTCGACGGATATTATGTTTATTCATATATTCAAAATTTTAGAGTTGTTAGCATGCGGCTGGTACCACTCCTATCACTATGTATACTATGCACTAGAGAGATCAGTCAGCATAGGCTTCTCCACTCAGACACTCGTTCTAATTTATATATTAGCAAAAAATATTAAAAATATAGTGATGTATATACTTCTTCCTACATGACAAATTCGAATATTTTTATGCGTATTACTAGTTAAAATCTTAAAATTTTGGCTGACATTTTAGGAGTATAGCCATTTGAATTTTGAACGGAGGGAGTATTTCTTTTTACCCGCATCGTGAATAGGTCGCCCCATTCAGTTCGTTCGCCCCAACCTCTAGGTCTCCGCCGCCGCCGTCCCCCATCTCTCCTTCCCCTGGTCGCCGCCGCCGCCGTCCCCCATCTCTCCTTCCCCTGGTCGCCGCCTCCGCCGCCGTCCCCCATCTCTCCTTCCCCTGGTCGCCGCCGCCGCCGTCCCCCATCTCTCCTTCCCCTGGTCGTCGCCGCTTCCTGGTTGCAGTGGCGCCATGTCCCAGCAGGCCGAATCCTCTGGCGGTAGCATGGCGTCGAGGAGGATGCATGGAGACAGGAGCTCCCGGACCGCGGATCTGGTGTCGGTTCCGGTTGGTGAAGAGACCGGCCTTCCATTGGTGCCTTGCCCGGACTGCAAGCTTGCTAGGGTGATCGAGCGACGGTCTAAGAAGGAGAACCACAACCTTGGGCGTGTCTACTTCAAGTGCCCGAGGGATGGGGTGAGCTTCTTTGTCAGTTCTTTGGTGATTTTGGCAATGCTCAGGTTAATTTTTTTTAAAATTTTTCCAGTATGTGAAACACTGTGGGTACTACAGATTCCAGAGGCAGTATTTTGAGCAGTTGAAGGAGTTAGAGGTGATCGAAGTCAGACAATTGCAATCAGAGGAGGAAGAGGAGGAGGAAGGAAGTGAAGTCCGCTCAAATGGCAAAGCTGACAGGAATGCAATGGAACTTAACCTGCAGAAACTTCAGTGGAAGATGAACATGTTAATTCTTTGTTGTGTTCTGGTTGTTGGATTTGGAATCATGTATGTTGTATTGAAGTAGGTCAGCCACATGTCTTGTGTCCGGACAAGCACAAATTTATGTGAATACAGTGCAGTTTTAGAATACAAGCACAAATTGTTAACAGAAAGAGAAGAAATGATTGAATCAGCATCTTGCTTGCAAACTTCTTTCATTTTTCTCCGTGTTTCTGGAGTGTTGCACATGTTGATCTGGCCAATTCCAACGGCTTCTCTAGCCATATATAACAATCTCATCTCAACTTGCAGGGTGTGATTATCCCAACCATATTCAAGTCTTTCTTGTGAATTTGTACATGGATGTGATGCAAATGTTTTTTATATACATGAAAATGTTGAATGACTAATAGATGCCACTGTCTTATGGGTGTGGGTTGCCAGTTATGCCACGATGTAGGTTGGTGTATGTATGTATATTCAAGTCTTTTATTGATCTCCATCTGCCTGATCCTGCCTATATAAGGTCCTTGCATTGTGTTCCATTGAGTCAAGCACACCAACAGCAAGAACATACAGTTGCTGTGTTTTCAGCTTTACTAGAGTTTCAGCTTTACGGATAGAGTTTCAGAGTTCAAAGGGTGAGCATTCAGATTGTAGGATGAAGCTTGGGAGCCAAAGAAGAGGAGGAGGATTCAGCAAGGCTCTGAAGGATCAGGACGATAACAGAGGATCAGGATTGTTTCTTACAGCAATCAACTCAGGCCAAAATTTTCGAAAGTAAGCATTGCCATACGTGCCTCAGATTTCTACTTCATCTGTTCACCCCTCGAGAACAACCAGAGAGTTAACAACCAGAGACTTAACGTGACAAGCAGTTTTAGAATACATGTTTTCCCAAATGTTATACATGAAAAATCCTACAAGCCATCATCATCTTCACACATATCGTTTACGCCATTGTCACTGTCACTGCAATACTGCATAATAGTGTCATCTTCATCATCGCTGTCTTCAAGCATGTCAACTTCCCTCTTACTTCTTATAAGGTCTGCTAAATTAGCTTCAATGACAGTGGCTTCTCTATCATCCACATGGTTCGTAACCTGATCACCATCACCGTCATGCACGTCATGCTCTGTATCAGAACAGTGATCATCTTGGTGCACTTCATGGTCTTTTTCAGCCACCTTATACATATCCCTATGTTCAAACTTTTGCACAACCCGCCAAGCTTTGCCCAAGGAGGTGTCCTGCAAATAAAATATCTTCCTTGACTGTGTTGCAAAAATGAAAGGGTCATCCTTGGACCAGAATGACTGAATGTTAATGGATTTGAAATGTCCATCATCTCTAATGCCTACAGTCTTGCCAACTTGATTGTACCAGTCACATCGGAAAAGAACCACCGTCCTACGGGCTTGTAGATTGGAGTTATACTGCAGCTCAATAACCTCTCTAAGGACACCATAAAATTCCACTGATTTGCCTCCATGTGTGCCATCGGTCATGACACCACTATTCTGTGTCTGCAGGTTTTTCTCACGGTCAACACTGCTATACCTGACTCCATTGACAATGCAAGCTGCACAGCTCTTGACTCGGAGATCAGGACCACATGCCAGTGCATGCAAACCTTCAGTGACCTCTGTTGGTTTCTCTTTACGTAGCTCCACGATCTGCACACAAACACAAACATATATGCCGCTTACATGCTAACACAATTAAAATATGCTCCACGATCTCCAATGATCAGCCTAACACAATTAAAATATGCTAATCACTTACATGAGGCTTAAACCATTTTGGAAATTCTGATGCTAGCCTCCTGTCAACATCTAATGCCCCTTCTTTCTCTAAATGTTGTCTGTATATGCTGTAGGACATATAAGGATTATTAGGAACATTTGATATGTAATATAGGAAACAAGAAATCAGCATATATAAAATCATACTTACTCCACATATGGTTCAACCTCGTCGCAGTTATTAAGCACATACCAAACTAGCTTGTCCATGAGTTTATCATCGATGTGTTGTACCCTATTCTTGCCAATGAGCTTAACACCATGCATGAAAACAGAGGTGTCACCATCTAATGGCCCATCATGTGACACATTTACGTCCCGGTTATATCTTGTGTCAACATCCTCCATGTACCTATCACAAAATGCCAACGTCTCACTTTCTACATAAGCCTCTGCAATTGATCCTTCAGGCCTCGCCCTGTTCTTTACGAGATTCTTCAATGTGCCCAGTCGTCGTTCTATTGGGTACATCCATCCATACTGTACGGGGCCTCTAAGCAGTGCCTCGTCAGGTAGATGGACAGCCAAGTGCACCATCACATCAAAGAAGGCCGGTGGAAAAATCTTCTCAAGCTTGCATAAGGTAAGTGGGATATCCTCTTTCAGCTGTTTCACGATATCTTTCCTTAGAGTTCTACTACACAGTTGCCTGAAGAAGTTCCCAAGGTCTGCAACAGCTTTGTATACATCTTTGGCAACAAAACCTCTTAAGCCTGCAGGTATGACCCTTTGGAGAAGGACATGGCAAGAATGAGTTTTCAGCCGGCCAACTACCTTGGAACCATCTGCACTTATGAATTTTGCTAGGTTGGCTGCATAACCATCTGGAAACTTGACACCTTTAAGGAACTTGCAAAATTCTGCTCTTTGTTGTGGCGTCAAGACATAGCGAGCTTCTAGGATTTTAATCGAGCTGCCTTGCTGCACACAGTGGAGTTCGTGCCTTATGCCCATATCATGCAAATCAAGCCTAGCATTGATTGTGTCCTTTGTCTTGCCCTCAACTTTCAGCAATGTCCAAAGAAGATTGTCACATATGTTTTTCTCAATGTGCATGACATCAAGATTGTGTGGCAGCAACAAGTCCTGCCAATACGGTAGCCTCCACCAACCAGCTTTGCGATTATAAATTACTGGCTCCACATTCTTTCCACGCTTTCTTTTCTTGCTTGCACCGTGCTTACCTGGTCTGACATCTTTCACCTTCTCGAGTTCCTCAAGGACCTCCTCTATAGTGAACTTTCCTGGCTCAACTTGGTTTTCACTGTGTCCATCAAAATCCAAGCTTCTCCGCCAAGCGTGTCCCCTTGGAAGAAAACGACGGTGGCCAAGGTAGCCTAACTTATTCCTTAGGGGTCTTGACAATGAATTTTTGTCGCAATGAATACATGCATAATAACCTTTTGTAGTTCGGCCTGACAAGGTGCTCAATGCTGGATAATCGTGTATGCACCAAATCATAGCAGCACGCAGATCGAACTTTGAAGCACTTACTACATCATAAGTGCTGACACCCTTCCATAGTTGAAGCAGTTCTTCGATAAGAGGCTCCAAGAATAAATCAAAATCCTTTCCTGGAGAGATTGGACCAGGGATCAGTAAAGACATAAAGCAGTTCGATGGGTTGACACATTCCCACGGTGGCAGGTTCAAAGGTGTAACAAGAACAGGCCACATACTATATGACGCGCTGAAGTTGCCAAATGGATTGAAACCATCTGTAGCGACGGCAAGTCTCAAGTTCCTTGCATCTCTTGCAAAAGTTTCATGGTTCCTATCAAAGTTCTGCCATGCCTCCCCATCTGCTGGATGGCTCATTTCATTGTCGCTCAGCGTACGCTTAGTCTTGTGCCATTGGGAGTCCTCTGCTGTTCGACTTGAAGCAAAGATCCTCTTCAACCTTGGTATTAGTGGAAAATGCCTCAAAACCTTATGAGGAACCCGCTTGCTGCCATCTCCATCCTCCCATCTAGACTCACCGCATTTTGGGCACACTTCCATTTTGGCACAATCCTTCCAAAACAACACACAGTTATTCTTGCACACATGGATCGATTCATACCCAAGGCCTAATTCACGAATATATTTCTTTGCCTCGTCATAAGATTTTGGTAATTGGCTCCGAGGGAATGCTGAGGAAAGCAGCTTCAATAATGCATTAAATGTCGTATTGCCAATTCGATAGTGGGACTTGATATGGAGCAACCTCACAAGGAAGGAGAATCTTGAGTGGCTAGATCCAGGACATACTAACCGCTTCAAATCTGCAAGCACTCTATCAAACTTTGGCTTTTGTCCATCCTGCTCTGCAGCTGTGTATAATTCTCCACCTAAATCAACATCTGGCACTCTGTTATCGTCCTCGTCGTCTTCCTCATCCACTGTGATCCAATCATCATGATGGCATTCATGCATATTTGATGGTTCTACAATGTCAGCATCTAAAGATTCCCCATGATGAATCCATCTGGTGTATGTGGACGACATTCCAGAAATATGTATGTGGTCATGCACTTCTGCTTGAGGCCGTAAAGTCTGGTTAAGACATCGACGGCACGGGCAAAGGATCTGGGTTTGCTCCGGGTATCTTTGTCTAACAAACTCCATGAATTGTTCAACTCCATGGATGTACGCAGGTGTGAATTGTCTCCCATTTACCCAGCTTCTGTCCATCTGTTGTAGCATAAGTATGCAAATTCAGGAGTCCATCAGGAGTTTAGAACTTAGGAGATTCAGAAATCACTAATTAGGAACACTTGAACAATGAACATGACATACTCATACAGATTATACATTCACACACTCATACTGGTAACTATCATGTGTCATACAAAATCCCTAATATGATAAGATCAGTTCGCCATCTCCCCCCAGTCCCTACCAATGACCAATTCGCTACTTGGCCCATCCCTAATATCAATTCGCCATCTCCTCACCAATGGCCAATTCTTACAGTTATTCCAAATTCTAAAACACACACAAAATCCAAAAAATGGGGGGATTTTCACCTGTGAGGCTATGACCTGTCGATTGGGGACGATTGGATTTGGAGCTGTGAAGGGGAGCACGACTGGAGGGGAGGGTTGAGCCGCTGAGGGCAAGGATTGGGGACGATTGGATTTGGATTTTCATCTAATCATTTGTTAAATCACAAACATCAAACATTACTCAATAGCAAACATTAAACATTAAACTCCACTGGTCTACCTCTATATCACCGCTCGTCCGCTCCTGCTATCCTACAGACTGCACGCTGCAGCCCTGCTCACTCCGCGTCTCCGCCCCTGCCCCCTGCGGCCCTGCTCACACCGGCCCCGGCGACGGCGAGAGAAATGGCAGCCGGAGCAGCGGAGCCAGAGGAGGAGGCGAGGCGCGAGGAGGAGGCGAAGCCAGAGGGCGGAGGAGGACTGGAGGAGGTGGAGCCAGGAGGAAGCGGAGCCGGAGGAGGCGAGGGTGGAGGAGGAGGCGGAGTCGGAGGAGCCGAGGGCGGCGCCGGAGGCCGCGAGGAGGAGGCGGAGCCGGAGAGGCGAGGGCGGCGCCGGAGGCTGCAAGGGCGCGAGGAGGAGGCGAGGGCGGCCGCTGGCACTGCGGCGCGACCGCACGAGGCGAGGGCGGCGGCCGGCGCAGCCGCGCAAACGAGGGTCGGGTTGCAGTGCTGGGATTGGGAATTTTGGTATTACGGTTTAGTACACGGGGATTCCAATTTGAGTCAACGTGGAGGGGAGCCAGGGAGTATACGGTACTACAATATTTACAATGACACACCAACGCAAGTGATCATGTAGCGCAATGGTAAAGCCGTTCTTTGCTCTCTACAGGTCCCGGGTTCGATCCCGACCTAGAACGTTTTTTTGGCAAAATATTAGTTGCGGGACCCACTGTTACACGTGGCTGCCACGCAAGTCGTCCAGTCCCATAATACACGTGGCAGATCGCTGCGGACAGTACACGTGGCATGATGGGCCCGGGCCCCACAGTAATACAAGACATGGACAAGGGGTGCCCGGAGACTTATGACGAAAGTATGTTCGTCAGCTATCTTATAATGGTTTAATGACGAAGTCGTGTTCGTTACAGTTCGAAAACAGAGCGTCAGAAATGAGTAATGCGAGCCACGCGTGTCATCTGTGACGATATCTGTGTTGTTCAATGACGCGTTTTTTAGTTTCGTCATAAATAGTTGGTACCCGAGGTCCGTCACCAATGCTCCATGACGAAACACAAAATTTCGTCATAGTTAGGCACTGTTCAGTGACGCGATTTTCATTCGTCACGACAAATTCGTCATAGATGTGCACATTTCTACTAGTGCCTAGAGGTAGTTCGGTTAAATTAAGAGGGTTTTCTCCATCTACGGCCTCAGGAGAACTCAGTGATAGGGGTGGTTTGGGCCGGAACAACCCCGGTTAGGCTGTCCACGATGAAGTGGTGTGAGCCGGCGGTGAACCTCGTCGGCATAGTTCCAGGGTAATGCTATTACAAAATTGAACTCGGCTTTTTGTTTGCAATGCCCTAAAGATGTTATGATAGTGTTTAATTGAAATATAATGGCCGGGAGAGGAGAATCGGGTGGGAAGCTTACCGGGACCAGGGGAACCAATTGCTGGCAGTAAAGACGATGCGGGTGCAATTCTTTGCTGGTGGAGCTTCGTGGGGGCACTGGGAGACGTTCCACGGTGGCCAAGAAGCTCACCGAGCAAGGAAGAGTGGTGGCGACGGAGAGCGACTCGGGAGGGGCTTTCGGTACAAGGGAAAGGGAGTGAGAGGGGGGTCTCGGCTGCTGCGCAGAAGATAAGGAAGAAGCGACGCTGCAGCTCCACGAAATATCTCTAACACTTTGAGACTCCCGAGGAGAGAATTCCAGAGAAAAGAGAGAGGGCAATTGCGGCGAGGGGAGGTGAACCCGACTGCGGTGGCGCACGGGCAAGGAAAGAGCAGAAAATGGAGGCTGGCGGGTGGGACCAGTGGCACAGGGGAGTGACGCGAGGATGAGGCGGGGTGGAGATATTTTCTTGCAGGCAAGAGCGGTGGCGTGCGCGCTCGGCCAGGCGCAGAGGCAGCGGAGAGGCGGCAATGCACAGGGGCACCAACACAGGAAGGAGACGGGATTGCCAAATAGGGAAAGCGGAAATTCAATGAAACTTGCCAAATTTGGAAAGAAATCCGAATTCAAAATAAATTCATAAATTTTTTAAAAAAATTCAAAATTTTGGGGTATTTCAATCTATCCCCCTTGAAGAGAATCTCGACCCCGAGATTCACCTTGATTAAGAAACGTGGTGTAAAACAAAATTCGTTACAGTCCTGATTCCTTTCCATAAATATGCTTCCTTTAGGGTGAGCTTCCAGTGGTGGCTATTGATCAGTGCTTCTGTCGATACTATGTTTTTTTTCTGGCTCTCTGGGTTTCCAATGCTTCATAAAGGTGTCCTCAAGATATAAACGTGGTCTATGCTTACTAGTCTGTGGTAGTTCCATTTTGGTAACTCATGCAATAATATGACCATAATAAGACAGTTCTATTACTCTATCTTCTCTGTAAACTCATTTACCTGACATGAACTATGTTTCTTTAACCTATTGCTCTATAATCACATATAGTCTCATGTCCGTCTCATGTCCTTCTCATGTCTTCGAGTCTGTACAATAAATCCATATCAATATCTTCTGATTCCTCAATTTCATTCTAGAACTGATTATAACTGTAACAATTCACATAGATTTTTATGTCCACACTTTACTTTCGGATATATGTCTTAATATACCACGTATCCTGAGGTTTCGCTTCTCTCGTAGTACCTTATTATATTTCTTTTTCTTGCTTTTGGTTCATCTTCACTCTATCAGGGCGTATAGGAAAATGTAGGAAGTGTTTAACTTTGCAATTAAATCTTTCAATCTTTTCTTCATTCGGTACTCAGAACAGCTATGGAATTCCTAAACTTTTCACTTACTCTTTGGCAAATCCTGTTGAATCTTTTTTTTTTTGTAGTTAAGATGGTGATTCTATGATATGCCTTTGTCTTTATCTGTTACTATCTCTTTTTCTGGACAACATTAAATATTTGTATCATAATCCTTGGTTCCTTGTAACCTTGCAAACTTACTCCTAGTTGACTAAGTCATAAGTAGTCTGTTTCCCTTCTGGTACTGGCATTTCAACCTAGAAGTTATAATCCTTGCCTCCTGTATTAACACACATCCTTATCCTGTCTGGTCATATCTAGGTTTCTTATGACATTGGCTACCGGTACCTGTATATCATCCTTGTGTATTATAGACCTACGTATTTCTATCTTTTATACTTGTGCTCCATTGGTTTAAGCCTTTAATATCTCTGTCTGATGTTAAGGATCAGATCTGCTGAAATCGACTTTAATGCAACACAACCTTCTTGTTCTTCATATATTGTGCATACATATTTCGCCCACTTACATCATCTTGCTTCCTGTCTTACTTCAAATAATTTATTGACATTCTTTTCAACTACCTCTAATCTTACACAAAGTACTGACTAGATTTTATCACACTTGTTATTTTTAACAGCTGATAACACAAAACCTCCTGTACAGTGTACAGTGCTGTACAGTGCTGAATCTGTCGCAACCTAAACTGAAAATACTGCTCTAACGTTTGATGCTTCGATTGACGTCTTGATGAACACTGTATAAGATCACATAAACTGGAACAGATCTTCTCTTCTTTTTTCTCTCTTCTCTTTCTTTATTGTGTGGGTGTGTGTTGTTCTAACTTCTCCAGCCTCGCTCTATCCAACAGATGAAGGAAAGGAGATAGGGTTTTTTCCCTCACCAAGGAGGAGGCATCTCAAACGTTGATCAAGAGAGCAATAAATGATTCACAAACTTTCCAGTTTATGGGCTGATTTTGGGATTCTTCTCCATGTGGAGGGATTCTTCTGCAAAGCACTCAAGTTCAAAACCATCAGACAATAACACCACATAATCATCTGAGAAATACCTGCTAGAAGGTCTACAGAGTTTGGTGGATCGCCTAAGTGGAACTTCTGGTACAGGTGATTGTTGATCATGATTATCAACTTTAGCATCAAACTCGTGCTGCTGGGGAGCATTCTCACCACATGTACCATGCACATCGTCTTGTGCATCATCTGCATGTAGGAACCCAGATTGTATAATCCGGAATCCTCTGTGATCCGCGCTATTCCCTGGATCAGTAGATAGTGCTCACATATTACAATTCTGAATATCAAAATACATATCATACGGAAGCGTAAATAAAATAGTAAACTTACACAGGGACCGATTAGGCCGACAACAATAAAATGCAGCAACTGAAACGAAGCACACAGATGGAACCCTCAGGACATGCTCACAGGCAGCCAACTAGAGGTTCGCGACCTAGCCCTTGACATCTTCATCTTCTCTACCATCATGTCCACTCGTGTCGCTGTGACGTAGTGATCTGATTCCTGATTCTGGATTTGTTATGAGATCGAGTGTGAGCACCAACCACCGTGCTCTGCGAGCCAATACACAGAATGCAATTAAATAATATGCATGGCTTATCAAGGGAAGGCTCGGGTTATTTTATTTGCCATAAATTGCTTTTGAAATATGATACATAGAAATTTCCTAAGACCTAGCATTTTGAACTAAAACATAATATGTGAAAGAATGCAATAGTAATAGTGATCTAGAACCCATCCACCGTTACATGGTCTCTGCACCATATGCTTAATCCTTCAACGTCATAACCGCTTAACTTATCACTGGAGCGACACCCAGGGCAACACAAATATAGGCCTTTCTCTGCCCTCCACTTTACCATTTGCACCCACAAAGTTTTTGAAACAGAACTATATCTAGTTAAGTTCCCATGTCCGCCCTTGACCGTGGGCACGGCTATTCGAATAGTTTTTAACTCTGCAGAGTTTGCACACTTTACCCACAAGAGATAAATCCACTCGTTGCCCCACATGATTCCTTAGCCATGCGGTCGAGTAGACTATCACAGAACCTTTACAATGCATTTTCCTAGCAGAGTTACGTCCGCTAAGGTTTTCACTTCCTTCGGGGTACGACCACCCTTCTAGAAGCCCCCTCTTGCGCCGCGACGTTGGAGGATGTGGCCATCCTCTGCCCACCCGTGGTCACACCGGTGCAACTCTTACCAAGTCGATGCAAATTAGTTAGTTCTGCCTACATTTTGCCAGCTTGTGGTTGTACTGTTGTACACTGGGAGGTCATCACGAGATTCAGTCCTTAGGGTTATCTGGGCGGTTCTACCACTATCCCCTTTGTGCCTCCACTGCACCACTCACACACACCCTCGAACCATCCGCCCAGATAATTAAGCAACTTGAGGTTTTTGGGAGCATAAAATATCCATAACCAAATATACCAGTCATTTCCACCATGACTGTCCAAACCAATTTCTCATGATTCAAAGTGATGCTTTGGGGCATTTTGGTGCCCCAATTATCTAAGCATACTAAGCATGGCATATAATTATGGACTTATTTTTGAAAGGTTATCATTATAATTTTTGCTAAGGTGACAAGGCTCAGATATTCAAATGTTCTAAAGGAGGTATAATACTAGCAAGTTGAATAATGGCATATAACTAGAATATTCAAACAAACATATATTTGCATAAGAAATAACAGCATGCAATTTGATAATTTAAATAAAAGTAAATTTGTAAAAAATGTAGGTTCAATATGATCAAAGTATTGACTCGTCTGGCGTGGTTTACCACGGTCTTGAGCTCACACAATGCTTTCTCTTGAGCTTTTGGGTCTCTACCTTCACTTTGGGCTTGATCTCACTTGATCCACTGAATCTTCACGACTCCCAATTTCTAATTCTGCGACAAACAACTGAATCCAAATAAAAGCAAATAACTCAAAAGATCCAAATAAATCCTAATAAACTCAATTTAGTTTTATTATGAGTTAACGGGTGATTTGTATGATTTGAGGCAAGGCCGGTGGTGGAATACGATAACTTGTTCTTTTTTATTAATAATCTCTTTTTATTATTTTTGTATTTATCAAGGAAGTTCCATGAGCCAGGTGAGACCTATGTGCTGATAATATTAGCTTGTTATTTCTTGAATGGCACGAGCTTGTACATCGTAAGAGCATTAACCCGAACCTTGGGGATCATATATTGTCTTTAATATAACTTGCATTCAAAGCTAATGATTAGTCGATATTTTGACAATTTTTCAGGATTATGATCCCGAGTGTTACATTTATTACAGTCTTTTTATACAAGCCACGTACTTATAGTTTAAATATTAACAGCTTAACACCTTGGTTTATTTAAGGGTTGTTTGTGAAAGTATTTTTATGACTTCTTTAAGATATAGGAACGACAGTCATACTTTAGATGGTTAATTGTGTATCACTTAATTATATACCGCTTTTGTTGCACAAATAGTTTTTACAATATATTCTATAGTTATTCTATGTGAAATGTTAATCTAAACACCAAATGTCATTATTAACTAAATCTAGCGTTTGAGATTTATTTATCAGCGGTGTACTAATGGTGGGGTTTATAAAATCATGACTTTCTAATTTAAATATATATTTCATTTTAAATGGCTTTGGCATATCATTTAATTTTATGAAGCTGCTTGAGTCATCATTTAATCGAATCTACTCTTAAGATTTATTTTGTGGCTGCATGTCAAATATTATAGCATATATTTAATTATAATTAAGAGTAATCTTTTAATTTTAAGTCTCGCTTTTGTATGTAACACACCATTCAATTTATTTCCTTAATCTTAACCTTGAATGTATTTTTAATCGGGATCTTCATTAAATTTGGTCATGTACCCAAGTCCACCTTTTATGAATGCCGTTAATTAAAATTTAGACTTTAATTAACTGTTCCAGACTACATTAGCTACTCATATATGTCATTGAATCTAATATTAAAGCTTAAATAATTTTATTTTATATCCCAACCAAATTTATTAGCCTCTCTACTTTATTTGGCCAGCTGCGTTTGATGGTTTGGACGGCAGAAACTTAGCCAGAGCAAGAAAACTGCAGAGTAAGAGAGGGAGGGAAGTGAAGGAAGAAACGAGCACGAGAACAAGGTTTTGAGTCATTTTTCTTTGGAATCAGAAGTTTACTATCCTGACCGCGGTTGCAGCAGACGCAAATGACCAGTTACTCCCAGTGGTATTTGCAATTATAGAGAATGAGAATACAGATAGCTGGCTGTGGTTCCTTGTCAATGTGAAGTAGGCCGTAGTACAAGATCAGCCTGATGTGTGTCATCTCGGACTGCAATACAGGCTTATTGTCTGCAATGCGAACGATGCAGAACGGGACACAGCCTCCCTTCCAGTGGAATGACATGAAGAACCGGTGGTGCATGAGGCATCTTGCGGGGAACATCCACAGAAGGTTCTATAGCAAGAAACTAATGAAGATGTTCAAAAAGCTTTGTATGCAAAACCAGAAGAGGAAATTTGAGGCCTTGTGGAGGCACCTTGATCAAGAGACCAGCAAGCATGTAAGGCGTCGCAAGCAGACTGAAGCTGGGGCCGTGGAGGGAGGCTCCACGAGAGTTGGGGAGTTCACACAATGGGTTTAGTCCAATGCACCTAACTTGGAGATGTGGTCTCTACTGCATGACACCGGCGGAGCAAGGTATGGAATCATGACGACAAACATGTCCGAGGTGTACAATGGTGTTCTAAAGGGCGTGGGATCCCTACCTATCACTGCAATCGTGGAAGAGACCTGGAACCGTTCAGTTGGATACTTTTTCAATAGAGCCATGATGGCGAAGAAGCATCTAGACGAAGGCAAAGAATTCTCCGAGGTAGCGCAGGCCTACATGGACAAGAAGATGGAGAAGGCTCGTTTGCATATTGCTCAGACCATGGATGGCTTACGGAGGAAGTTTGAGGTCCGCCTCAGACAGAAGTACATGATGGGCCAGACTAGAGGGGATCGTAAGCAGGTGTGCACGATTGATGACAGAGCATCTTGCACCTGCAACAAGCCGCAACTTCTACACAAGCCATGCTCCCATGTGTACGCGACATGCGCGGTATGGCACCAGACGCCCACGCATTACATCTCAAAGTACTATGACATAAAGCACCTGTTTGAAACCTGGAGCACGGAGTTCCATTCCTACGGGGTGGATATGCATTACAGGGACCTCTGGCCAGGGCAGATGAAGTGGGTGCCGAACGATGCACTGAAGTACATCAGCCATGGGCGACGACATACCCGTCGCATTCGTAATGACATGGATGATAGCCAGCGTGGGGATCGGGTTCGGCGCCCGAAGTGCAGACTATGCAAGACGGTTGGCCATTCATTTAGGCAGTGCCCAAACAGGCCGACATCAAGTAACGCTCCATAGTATGAAGCACATAGTTCTTCGTTGTCGACTACTGGTTCCGTGTTTTTTTAACTATTCAGGGCCTTTGTTGTGCTCATCTTGTGTATGCGAGCACATGATCTTGCATCCTGTAACCTATGCTGAATGTATGTTACGGAAATATTTGCGTGTACAATTTGTTTGAGTCATGTCTTGGAAATTATGTTGTGACTTATTCGATATTTCGTTGTCATTTGTTGTCGTTCGCGGCAGATTAGGTTTGTTGGAAATTATCTTGTCATCTGTTGCACACTTTGTTGTCATTTATTTCACGCTTTATTGTCATTAGCTGCAAATTACGTATGTTGCATGTTCTCATGTCACTGTGTACTGACTTGTTTTCATTCATCGGCAGGAGATGGCGTACGAGTTGCTTGAGCCCCGTTGGGATGACTAGCACCGATGCACAGTGTGGTCATCTGCTGATGGCCCTCTGAGTTTCATCCTTAGGAGCCCCCGAGAGCACTGGCCTCTAGACGATCGGTACATCCCACTGCTGCGAGACACCGGCCTTTTGCCCATTGCTCGCATGCTGGATGTTCCGTATGCGTTGCAGTTCGATGCGGCGTTGCTGTCCGCACTCGTGGATCGTTGGAGACTGGAGACTCACACCTTCCACTTCCAGTGAGGTGAGATGACTGTTACACTTCAGAACGTGTCCATGCTGACAGGTCTACCCCTCCGTGGTGCAGCAGTAGTGCCACCCTGTAGGGCGGCAAACTGGAAGGTCGCCCTGGGTTCCCGGTTCGGTCACCCGATCCCAGACAACATGTCTGGTGTGCCACACTCGTGGCTACGAGAGTTCATGACCTGCCCTGTGCACGCTCCTAAGGAGGTCGTGCGGACGCACCTCATGGCATACCTCCTTTTTTTGTTCGGGTGGGTCTTGTTTTCTACGACCACTGGAGTCTCCATGCATCCTACGTACATACACCTTGCGGAGTCATTGGCGGATGCCTTGCCTGGCCAGGTGCCGCAGTACAGCTGGGGATTTGCAGTCCTTAGCGCCATGTACCGAGGCTTGTGTGATGCCTCGCAGCGTACTGCGGCCAGCGAGCCGATCTTGGCAGTGTGCTACGTGCTCCTACAGTACTGGACTTGGGAGCACTTCCCGGTTGGGAGGCCTTACTTCGAGAGTGTCGTGCACCCTTACGAGCTCAGCGATGAGTTCTACGATCAGGCTGGTGGCGATAACCCCATAAATGGGCCGACTATGGGGATGCGTTGGACACATGGTCAGCTGCAATGGGCCAA